>JADWQK010000149.1:327298-438022 GCA_017933935.1 Sesamia nonagrioides
AAAACTGCTTACTAGATTTCGTTCTAAACAATTTTTGTTGGTAGTTTTTATTGTAGTAGGTACATCATATGCTTTTTTAGATTTTTCATTTTCTTATTTTAGAAGTTAGAGAGGGGGACCAACTTTTTTCCACTTTGGAAGCGTCTGTCACGCAAACTATTCGGTTTAGAAAAAAATATTTTAGAAACCTCGATATCATTTTTGAAGACCTATCAATAGATACCCCACAAAAGTTTCAGTCACAAGAGTTTCAGTTCTAAGTATGGGGGAGCCCCCAATATTTACTATATTTTTTTTTTATATTTTTGCATCAAAATCTTAATGCGGTTCACAGAATAGGTACATCTACTTAACAAGATTCAATAGTATAGCTCTTATAGTTTCTGAAAAAAATGGCTGTGACATACGGACGGACAGACGGACAGCCAGACATGACGAATCGATAAGGGTGCCATGACAAGGTTTGCCATTTGGCTACGGAACCCTAAAATAGCAAGATATGTTAATTTTTTACTACAGTTGTAGCGGGTTATAATGTACTGACGATAGCAGGTCGAGCTACCCCAAACTGTCAGATTTCCCCAATCAACCTTGAGCCTTAATGCTTTAGAGATAAAGTTGAAAATCTAATCTAAGGATATCTGACAGACTGTGGTAGCTTGATGTGCTGTCAAGTATTAACTCCAGAAGGAAAATAATAATAATAATGGCCCCGATTCCCTTGACCACAAACTAACGACGATGACACGGTTGGTGCAGTGGCTGAGCGATCGACTGCTGCACTGCGTGTAGCGGATTCGATTCCCGCTCGGAACAAATATTTGTATGGCCTACAGGTAGTTGTTCCGACACGAACATCTAATGGCAGTCGTTACGGGTTGTTCGAGCCCTCAAAAGTCCAACATTTGGTCTAACTGCAATGCTTCGATATCGCCTTCGGGTTGTGGAGGTCTGACGTCGCTTCACGCAAGTTTAGAATCAGCAGTAAGACTGGTAAAGCGGACCCCAGACTCCAAAGCTGAAAAAGCTTTGGATGCGACTGGGATTAATGCTGAGATGATGATGATGAAAACAGGTAGATGTTCCGGGTCTGGCTGTTGGTGTATGTGAGTTTAAATGTCTGTAAACGTACCCACGATACACGAGTTCCAAGTGAAGGGCAATTTAAAAAAAAAAAAATTCAGTCAATTTTTTATATATTTTTTTTTTATTTTTTAATAATTGTAAACTAGTGCTTGACTGCGATCCCGTGCCTCGGAAAGCATGTTAAGCCGTTGGTCCCGGTTGCCATACGAACATCTAGTGGCAGTCGTTACGGGTTGTTGGAGCCCTCAAAAGTCCAACAATTGGTCTAACTGCAATGCTTCGATGTCACCTTCGGGTTGTGGAGGTCAGACGGCAGTCGCTTCACGGAAAATGTCGAAGTTTAGCCATATCAGCAGTTGGACTGATAAAGCGGACCCCAGACTCCAAAGCTGAAAAGGCTTCGGATGCGACTGGGATTGGCGCTGGGATGATGATGATGACTTAAAAAACTTAGGTATA
This sequence comes from Sesamia nonagrioides, assembly GCA_017933935.1. Classification (NCBI taxonomy): domain Eukaryota; kingdom Metazoa; phylum Arthropoda; class Insecta; order Lepidoptera; family Noctuidae; genus Sesamia; species Sesamia nonagrioides. The sequence continues at coordinate 328,844 of JADWQK010000149.1, forward strand.
GGAAGGATGACGGCAGTTGAGCGAGGTAGTGCAATGTTAAACCCAAGACCAACACGACCAAACGATGCTGCGCTAGAGGGAGATTGATCTGGAGACTCTTCACGACCAAACTCCCGACACAACAACATTTGGCGCATCGTACCCGCCACACATCGCAACACAACTGTTCAGACCCGTCCTCCGTACGGCTTCTATTTCATTAAAAGTACAGAAGATAAGTATTAGTTTAGTCCTATAAAATTAGTACGTGTCTGACGTAAATCGACGAATTTTTAATCGCCATGTTTTTAATCGCATCTAAACTGTCTTGTCTATGGAGTATCTTAATTTGACAGAATTGAACTAATAAGTTATTTTCTATCCTTTTCTAAATGAAATAGAAAGAAAAAGCTGCACTAAACTTAAAATTAGTTTAGTTTGTAAATAAGAGAATCTGCATCTACATATCAAATCAAATCAAATCAAATCATTTATTTCAAATAAACCAGTTACAGGCACTTTTGAATTGTCAGAAGCTAGCTTTCCGCCCGCGGCTTCGCCCGCGTAAATTTCGGTTATATCGCGCTTTTTAGATTTCCCTCGGGAACATCAAATTTTTCCGGGATAAAAGGTAGCCTGTGTTCTTTCTCAGGGTCTAAAAATTGTCTGTGCCAAATTTCATCAAAATCGGTTGAGAGGTTTAAGCGGGAAAGCGTAACAGACAGACAGAGTTACTTTCGCATTTATAATATTAGTATGGATTAAAGTAATAAGGACTACCAAACTGTTGCAGTTTTTAAGAGAAGAGTAAAATAACAGTAGATATCTTTAGTAGTATAGACTGACTTGACTGCGATCCCGCCTGATGGTAAGCAGTGATGCAATCGTAGATGGTAAACAGCACTAGTTTATCAAGAACTAGAGTGGCTAGAGTGAATAGACTCTAGCCAAGACATACACTCAACACTCACTCAATTGTAATCAGACGGAAGATCGCCGCAGGTAAATTGTTCCAGTCCCTCGATGTAAGTACGTGGTATAAAACTTACTTACTAACGCGTTGCTTTCGAAACGATTGTCATAGTTGTTTATGTATTTATTATGAGTTATAATTGTTTTCGTTGTAGTGATATTTATTTTAAAAGTAACAATGTATGTTGTATACAATATGTAAAGAAAACCCCTGTCCGACCCATAAGGATAATAAAGGTTAGGTAAACACATGACCAAATATAATAATATAAAATTTTACGTAATCATCGTAGTAACAATACTAATGAATTTTGAAATAATCTTTTTTCCCGCGAATTAATTCCAGCTTCCCCGAAATTTGGTAATATATAAAAAAAGTGATAGCACCATTTTGACGATATTATTATAAGCGATGCGACCACATGCCGCGTGCTCTGCCCCCCGTCGCCCGCGCATGGATTGCCTACCGCACATGTATTGAGTTACCTCTTTTTACCCGACTACGGCAAAGCAAAAGGAGGGTTATGATTTTGACAGGCTATGTATGTATGTATGTATGTATGTATGTATGTATGTATGTATGTATGTATGTATGTATGTATGTATGTATGTATGTTCATCTGTTCCCTCGTAACTTCTAAACTACTTATTCGAATTCGATAAATGACATATCATTAGAAGCGTCTTAATTGTCCGCTGGTTATAGGCTATATGGAATTTCACAAAATCTAATGTGGCGCCCTCTAGCGGACAAATTATACAGAGTAAAAAAAAAAAGTTAAGATAAATATGCCGTGTTTGGTATCATTTGAAAGGGCTTTACTTGTACATTTTGAATATATATATATTACTAGCATTTGCTTGTGACTTTACCTGTATTCATGGGCTGATTGCATATAATTCACATCTTTTCGTTCATAGATAGCTTCTTTACTACTTATCAGAATAAGACCACTGCAGAACCATTAGAAGGGCCTTGATATTCTGTTGGTTATGAGCTATAAAGCTTGTCACCAAATTTAGTATTACGCCCTCTAGCGGACAAAAGTTCTATGTTAATACAAAATTAAAATAAATATACCGTATTTGGTATCATCTGAAAGAGCTTCACGAGTACTTTATGTTTGTACATAATCCCTAGTAATGCTTCGTAGAAATTTGAATGTAAACCAGGGTTTGGTAAACGGAGCGATGGGAGTGGTGAAGGCCTTCGAATGGCCTGCTCTTCGGCGCGATCAGTTGGAACAGGAGAACAGCCAAGCGCTGTTCTCATACAATTTGACGACGCATCCATAAAAGCAAATATTAACGGACTTATCAAAATCGAGCCTTGCCTCACTGAATTTGACGGCTTGAGGGGTTCTGGGCAAATTCAGCGTAAAATGCTCCCGCTGATTCTTTCTTGGGGTTGTACTGTACATAAATTACAAGGTTGTACTCTAGATAAAAAAGTTACAGATCTAGGAAAGTCATTGTTTGCTAAAGGACAGGCCTATGTCGCTCTCAGTAGAGTTAAAACCATAGAGGGATTATTTATAAGTGCATTGGATCATAATAAATTACTTAAAAATCCACATGACAGTCGATCGTTAGCAGAATTAGATAGATTAAGAAATCTTCCCAGGTCCTCTTTATATATGTTTTTTTTAATAATTATAAACTAGCGCTTGACTGCAATCCCGCCTGATGGTAAGCAGTGACGCAATCGTTGATGGTAAAGCGCACAAGTTTATTAAGCCTATTCACTTAAAAAACTTAGGAATAGCAAGGATGACGGCAGTTGAGCCAGGTGATGCAATGTTAAACCCAAGACCAACACGACCAACGATGCTGCGCCAGAGGGAGATTGATCTGGAGACTCTCCACGACCAAACTCCCGACACAACAATATTTGGCGCATCGTACTCGCCACACAACGCAACACAACTGGTCAGACGCGTCCTCCCTACAGCTTCACCAGACATCATGCTGGAACACGACGAATCGCTTAGCGGCAAGACTTCGTCTGGTGGGTGGTAACTTCTGCCGGCAGCCGATGTTTTGGCCTACCACCGTTAGAAACCCATCCAATCTATTTATACTAACGACCTCATCTACTAATTCATGACCCATTCGGTGCCATCGACGCAAATGTGCGTCGCTACTACGAAAAACCGGGAGCTTCATACGCGGAAACCGTTGCTATACGCGCTACGATCCAAAACTACGAAATAGTAAAATAGGACATCTCTACATATTACTATACGCCGATACATAAGTCAAAAGAGATGTCGTATGTTAACTACCTAGTTTTTAGTTCGTCAATTTAACTTTTGTTAATATTATGCGCCACAAATACACTTTAACACCAAAATAGTACAAATAATAAAAAGTAAAAAACTAAAACCCAACTACGACAAAAAACGACGCTGAAAAAGTATAAAACAAGATTTTCAAAATACTGAACTGAACAAAGTTGCTAATGTAGTTGCAAGTAAATGGACACAGTAGACTCTACCAAGATGCCTTCGTTGTAAATTGACAATAATGTCTTACAATACTATTCCGAAGTATGCAATATTCACTATGTAGAGATAAATTTTCATGTTTGGAAAGGCGTAGTCACACGTTACATATACCTACCTACCGTAGCACTTTGATAACGTGTGACGTGTACTTTATGTTTGTACATAATCCCTAGTAATGCTTCGTAGAAATTTGAATGTAAACCAGGGTTTGGTAAACGGAGCGATGGGAGTGGTGAAGGCCTTCGAATGGCCTGCTCTTCGGCGCGATCAGTTGGAACAGGAGAACAGCCAAGCGCTGTTTTCATACAATTTGACGACGCATCCATAAAAGCAAATATTAACGGACTTATCAAAATCGAGCCTTGCCTCACTGAATTTGACGGCTTGAGGGGTTCTGGGCAAATTCAGCGTAAAATGCTCCCGCTGATTCTTTCCTGGGGTTGTACTGTACATAAATTACAAGGTTGTACTCTAGATAAAAAAGTTACAGATCTAGGAAAGTCATTGTTTGCTAAAGGACAGGCCTATGTCGCTCTCAGTAGAGTTAAAACCATAGAGGGATTATTTATAAGTGCCTTGGATCATAATAAATTACTTAAAAATCCACATGACAGTCGATCGTTAGCAGAATTAGATAGATTAAGAAATCTTCCCAGGTCCTCTTAATATAAGTTTTTTTTTGTTTTAATAATTATAAACTAGCGCTTGACTGCAATCCCGCCTGATGGTAAGCAGTGACGCAATCCTTGATGCCTGCGCACTAGTTTAGTAAGCCTATTCACTTAAAAAACTTAGGAATAGCAAGGATGACGGCAGTTGAGCCAGGTGATGCAATGTTAAACCCAAGACCAACACGACCAACGATGCTGCGCCAGAGGGAGATTGATCTGGAGACTCTCCACGACCAAACTCCCGACACAACAATATTTGGCGCATCGTACTCGCCACACAACGCAACACAACTGGTCAGACGCGTCTTCCCTACAGCTTCACCAGACATCATGCTGGAACACGACGAATCGCTTAGCGGCAAGACTTTGTCTGGTGGGTGGTAACTTCTGCCGGCAGCCGATGTTTTGGCCTACCACCGTTAGAAAACCATCCAATCTATTTATACTAACGACATCATCCACTAATTCGTGACCCATTCGGTGCAATCGACGCAAATATGCGTCGCTACTATGAAAAACCGGGAGCTTCATACGCTGAAACCGTTGCTATACGCGCTACGATCTCGCGAGGACATCTCTACATATTACTATACGCCGATACATAAGTCAAAAGAGATGTCGTATGTTAACTACCTAGTTTTTAGTTCGTCAATTTAACTTTTGTTAATATTATGCGTCACAAATACACTTTAACACCAAAATAGTACAAATAATAAAAAGTAAAAAAACTAAAACCCAACTACGACAAAAAACGACGCTGAAAAAATATAAAACAAGATTTTCAAAATACTGAACTGAACAAAGTTGCTAATGTAGTTGCAAGTAAATGGACACAGTAGACTCTACCAAGATGCCTTCGTTGTAAATTGACAATAATGTCTTACAATACTATTCCGAAGTATGCAATATTCACTATGTAGAGATAAATTTTCATGTTTGGAAAGGCGTAGTCACACGTTATATACCTACCTACCGTAGCACTTTGATAACGTGTGACTGCGGTTTTCCAAACATGAAAATTTATCTCTACATAGTGAATATTGCATACTTCGGAATAGTATTGTAAGACATTATTGTCAATTTACAACGAAGGCATCTTGGTAGAGTCTACTGTGTCCATTTACTTGCAACTACATTAGCAACTTTGTTCAGTTCAGTATTTTGAAAATCTTGTTTTATATTTTTTCAGCGTCGTTTTTTGTCGTAGTTGGGTTTTAGTTTTTTTACTTTTTATTATTGCGAAATATTATTTATTTTTTGGGGGGATTTTGTTCCGTTTTAGTCCGACTTTGTGGGCATTGGTAGAGTCAGTTATCGATACATAACAATACATTCACCGATCGGACAGGGTTTTCGTTACAAATTGTATACAGGTTGTATCTGACATCGTAACGCAAACTTCGCGAAAAGGCTAGACCGCATGCCACTAATAAAATTATGATAGTCATTTATGTCGTTAATGAACGGTTACAGAATACACACTGTTTAAAAAAAAGTGTCGGCTTGGCTTTTGAACGTTGCAAGCGTGCCGCCGTGCGGGTTTGTAGGTATGACGTTGATCCCTGATGTGAACTTTATTAAATCAGCTGATAAGATAGTTTTTCGGGTTTTGTTTTCATTGCGCTTTTTTATGTAATTAGCGAATTATTTAATTTTTACTTTAAAATATTATTGGGTTATCCCTTAGTAGCCTGATTTACGAAAATATTTTTTTTTTAATATTACGAGGTTTGCTTGAGGGTCTAGATAAAGGGAAAAATATTTAAAAAAATCACAATATTTATTTTACATATTTATTTAGAAAATAAAACAGGTATCAATTTTGATACTTCAGGCATTAAGGCCATAAAGAAATCAGATATACCTATGCATGAAATAATGCGAAGCATTGATTGTTTTTATTATCGCATAACGACACTTTACACTTTTTACAGAACCAGGAGGTAAGTTTCCTACAATTATTAAATTTACACTTATTTCTAGAATCCATAAATATTTTTTCATGACCAATACAATCGCAACGCACGTCAGTAGAGGGTAGTACTTGTACACCTGTCCGGGGTCTTTTAGAAGGCACTGTAGTGTCTTGTCGACTGTTGATACTGGGTCTTCCCCTTTTATTTTTCGAGTGACTTTGATATCTACATAAAGTATCGGCAAGCTCAGTTCTAAAATCTGCTAACTTCATAATATTCTTCTGAAGTCTTCCTTTCACTGTGTTTACCTTTTTGTATAGTATCCAAGCATTGATAACAGTCATGTCTAACAAGTGGTAGAAGAGCCTCGTTGTCCACTTTCTCGACTTTATGCGGATGCGATATCGACCAATGAAGCTATCCATCAAATCAACGCCGCCCATGTGTGCATTATATTCTTTTATTACCCGAGGACATGATACTTGAACATTGGCCTTTAGTTTTTTTTCATAACGGGTTATAGTATCCACTGGTTCAGCGCCAACATACGTGGAAAGTAATAGAACTTGCTTGTTGTCTTTCCAACTTGTGGCCGACAATTCTTGGCCTCCGTGAGAGGCCACATTTTCGTGATATGTTCCTCTGGGTACGTCAGACTTCATAATTTCCCGTTTCTCCGGCAACTTGCACGACTTTCCAAGCCTGTTTCGCTGTACTGTTCCAAGACAATAAATACCTTCGTTGGTCAAGTAATGTAGCAGAGGAATATTCGTATAAAAATTGTCAAAATAAGTTATATGATTGACGTGCCTTGGTACTGGTCGTAACAATCGAATAACTGTATTCGATACAGCTCCGAGGTCTGGTTCGCCAGGTAAACGGTCTATGTCCTTAGCTCCTGAGTAAATCTCAAAACTATAGGCATACCCAGACAGAGAGCATAAAACATATAATTTGAATCCCCACTTATGGGGCTTGTTGGGTAAGTATTGTTTCATAAAATGTTTAATTTTAGTGGAACACATTTGCTCGTCTACTGATAGACGATGCTCAAATGGTACAGTAATAAATTTCTTGTTCAAATAGTCTATCATTGGTCTTACTTTATGCAGTCGGTCGTGCTGGGGATGATCAATGGGCAAATGTTTAGAGTCGTCATTCATGTGAAAAATTTGTCTTATTCTATCAAATCTGTTGCGATTCATTGTTTGTGCTATGGGTTCAAACTTTGTAATGTTTGACCAGTATGACCTGACACTAGGATAATGATATACACTAGTAAAAATAAGAATTCCAATAAATTTACGTAATTCTAAGACAGTTACAGGTTCTGTAAAGTTGGGATTCTTTTGGAAGGCATATTTATTTGACTCGTCCACTAGAAATCTCAAAATTTCTTCATCGAAAAAATAAGAAAAAAACTGAAAAGGAGTGTCTAAAGTCATAATTTCTTGTGAATACTCAGTGTTTCCAGCAAACTGGAAAGCATTTTGGACTATGTCCATATTCTTTACTCTCCACACTAAACTTCTAGAGTTGAAAGGTGCAGTTTGCAGGTTGTTCTGGCTGCTGGTTGTAGGAGTTGGGCTTCCTTCAACAGTCTCTAAATTATGTTGCATGTCGGTATCTACGTTTGCTGCAGGCGGATCTGCATCCAAGTTTGGGTCAGCGGGAAAATTACCTTCATCCTCTTCATCTTCTAGCTCCATCAGACGATCTCTTTGGCTCGAATAATAGTTTATGTCATCTTCATCGTCGGTGGAATCGTCTTCCGAAATTTCACCATTTTCTAACCGCTTCAATATGCTCTCAATTTCTTCTGGTCGCATTTTTGATAAATTTCTATAATAAAATAAAAATAAAAGCAATCCCAACACCAAGTTATGCAGAAAAAGAATAAAACGGAAGTTCAAAAAGTTTTTATAGCTAAAGAATTAGTAGGTAGGTTTTATGTAGGGCGGAATGCCTGAAGTATCAAAATTGATACTCACAAAAATAGCACTAGTTTCTTCAAGTAAAACATGCACTCGCAAAAAATAATTATATCATAGCGAAAATAATATATTCATTTACCTCAAAAGTATTTATATTCTTCAGAAAAAGAAAATATATCAAATTTGTATTCAACAAAACTCTTAGTAAAATGTGTTTACTTGTTCACTTTGCCGCGCAAGTAATATGTCACAGATAAAATAAAACAATGATGACAATTAATTTTTTTTTTTAAATTTCTTTGGAAAGAATATTAAACAACAGTAAAATGCGTACCGCTAACCTATAAAAAAAAACTAATAGTAATGTGAACATTCGGCTTAAAAGATTGGTATCAAAATTGAAACTCTAGGTTATTAAGGGATTAAAAGTACAGCAATTGTGAACGGTCTGAAGTGAAAAAAACTACATATATTTTTTTTAAATCATGAAAAAGCCGATGAAAAATTCCACCACTGGGGGGCTCAGAATCATGTACTGGATCCATGGTACTCGTTTGTGCGTCGATGTCAGATACACCCTTTAAGTCAGTATATTATCATCATTTTTTGTTTTGATTATTTCTTGCATTATTTCTTGTGTCCTGTAGTTTTCACACGCTGTCGCCATTTCTGTACTTTCTGTTATTTTATACTTTCGTGGAAGGAAATGTATAGACGCGGACTTAATGCCTTAGGCATTATTCTATTGCTGGAAGAGATTTCTTATGAAATACTCCTCACCTTGGTACCTTTTTCTGTTCTGTTTTTCTTGTCTGTTTATATGTTTTTTTTTTTAAATTAAATATTTTTTTTACACATATTGCTAATCCATTGCTCCGTATGTTTAAAAAATAATCTGCTTAAAAATGTTAATAACGCAATGAAAGTTGTAGAACTGCCAAAATGAAACTTTTGCTACTGACAGTATGTTTCGCAATTAACCCACGGATCATTATTTACAACTAGCTGTTGCCCGCGACTCCGTTCGCGTGTTGATATAAAATAAGCGCCTGCTAAAATAATGGGAGCAATATTTACGTCCGCGTTTGCCCCTGTTTTCGCAACATTTTTTGTTACTGATCTGCTCCTATTGGTCGTAGCGGGATCTTATATAGCCTATGTCCTTTCTCAGTCTCTAGACTATCTGTGTACCAAATTTCATTACAATCGATTCAGTAGTTTTGTCTTGAAAGCTGGACAGACAGACAGAGATACTATCGCATTTATAATATTAGTATGGATTTATTAATAATATATTAATACACATACATACATATATCTTGTTGCCATAACTACGATGAAATCTATAGCCTTCTTTTAGTTTTCGTTACTCATCGTTATACATTTAGTATGTATGTATTTATTTCGGTATGTATAATTATAGATATCTATGTATGTGTGTAACAATGTATTTTAGTGATTGTATGTTTAATATTGATTTACCTGTACATCAAACGTGACTCGTTGATGCTAATCAACGAGTCACGTTTAATGTAAGTACCTACAGGAAAATCTGTGTCCATTCTAAGGTTGCCTGGAAGAGATTGTATAAGTGATAAGGCCTCCCATTGTATATTTTGTAGTGTGGAGTATATGTTTTATAAATGAGTAAAAATATAAATATAATAAAAAAGATAAAAATATAAATATATAATAAAATTATAATATTTTATAATAACTTAAATCTTATAATTATACTAGCCACCCGTCCCGGCTTCGCACGGGTGCAATGCTGATACTAAATACACTACATAAAAATCGTGAAAGTTGTATAAAAAAGCAGCGGCCCGCCGCTTCCGCCGACGCGCAGGTCGGTACCGCCGTAAACGCAACGCGCCGTAATTTTTAAATCTGTAATATCTTCGAAAATATTCATGTAAATGATATGCTGTAAAGGGCGATATAGATCTATATTAAATCAACAATGCGTTTAATTTCTGTATTGGTTAAAATCAGTTTGAAAAATAACCAGTAGGTATTTGTCGTAAAAAGTAAATGTCAAAAAATATTATTGTGATCCCACAATAGCATTTTTTTATCATTTACTTTTGATGGATATCCATCCATAAGACTTTTCTGTAGAACTTTTCAGTGTGTTTTCAATATTTTTAATATTTTGATAAATCTCATAGGGTTCAGCCTGCGTTTCACTGCAAACGCGGAAAAGATGTAATTATTTACGACATCACATTAGAGATCTCAAAAATAATAGTATTTGTCCACTATTTAATGGATGTTATATATATAAACCTTCCTAATTAATCATCTATTAAAAAAACTGAATCAATATTCGTTGCGTAGTTTTAAAGATTTAATTATACATATGGATATAGGGAAATACAAAGCGACTTTGTTTTACTTTGTAGTGATATTTATTTATTTATTATGGGACAAAACCCGCCACACTGTTTCCAACCCACTGCAACTCCTGAAAGCCAGAATCAACAGTGGAGACCGCCAGAAAAACGCCGAGCAATGAAGCTCGACGAGTCCCGGAGAAACGATTCAACTGTCTTGGGTCCCGCAACGAAATTAATCAGAAAAGAATAGCGGAGGAGTAAGAAAAATATATTTTTTCCACTTCCCTCCATAACAAGCAGGAGACAGAACAGAACTAGGCCAATCGGCACAAAGGGATATTATTGCAACTGGGAGAAGCCCAGATTGCCAAGCACCACGGAATAAAATTTGATTAAGTTAATGGGTCCTAAGTAGGTATGTGCTGTTACAATTGATTCCATTAATAGGTATGGCAAAAGCGCCTGAACGCACGGAAATTAGTTCTAGTTTCTACAAGGTCCGTATAATAAACAACTCCGGATGTAACTTGTACACTATCCAACATAATATTGCGTTCATTCTGCCAAAGAATACACTCCCACAAGATGTTATGTGCGGACTGTTCAAATTCACAGTCTGTTGTAGAACATTGACACAAAGGCGAAGGAACAAGTTTAAAAGAATACAGTTTACTTTTAAAGTTGCCATGACCTGTGAGAAATTGGGCAACGCAGTGGTCAACCTCAAGCCATGTCTTAGCCAGCCGATCGCCAACGGATGGAAAGAACAGATGGAGGTGCCGGCCCTTGATGGAATTATCCCACCTACTTTGCCATTCGGATAAAAGGTCCTCCCAGACGTCAGTCTGTGGTTTAAATAATCTAGAAATTCTTATGAGGTCGCGTTGTGTAACAAAGTTAGTGTCCATGGCCTCCTACTTCAATGTCAATCTTGATATTCTTCTTCTTCCTCAGCCTATAGAGGTCCACTGCTGGACAAAGGCCTCCCCCAAGGCTTTCCACGCTGACCGGTCTTGTGCTGCCCGCATCCATCATCCATCCATCCATCTTGATATTAGTTGTTCTCAATTCGCATGCCTTACCGTAGAATCACTTGAAATAATTATGTAAATTTAGCGTATTTTTTTGTGGTTTAGTTGGTATTTAGTCTTTATTACCTAACAACAGTCTTTTTTGCAAATTAAATAACTTGACTAAAAATAGAACTCGCTAATTAAGACTTAACATATAAAAACAAAACAGTGATCAACACTTCGGTGCCCACGAAAAGAAAAAGAACATTAAAGCTTATACAAAAAAATAGATCTTCATAATACGTATATAATTAATAATATCGTAGCGATATCAAAACTGTACATTACATTTTTTTAAGTAATTTTTGCAAGGTCGCACGATATTTGCCATTTTAATGTTTATTACAATATGGATGTTTTTAGAATTTTTTGTCGATTCCACTGAATGTATGGTTCCTGCATCACGCAAAAAACTATTACATACACTATTTTTAGGTTTTTCACATCAAGTCAAAAGTCATTTATTCAAATTGTCAGGTCAGGCAAGTACCAATGTAACTTATCTAAAGTTATATGTACTTTCTAAGTATATTTTGGACACCAATGACTTAAGGTGAAGGAAAACATCTTGAGGAAACCAGCGGCCCTAGCCAATGTATCATCGCTTCATAGCGAAGCGAAATCGAATACCAAACCAACCAATGGCGGGAACGATTGACCACGTGATTTGTCGCGTCGCGTGGTCAATCGTTCCCGCCATTGGCTGGTTTGGTGTTCGATTTCGCTTCGCTATGAAGCGATGTTACATTGGCTACAGGCCCTGGACTTTAATCGCTAACCCACATTGAGCAAGCGTGGTGATTACGCTCAAGCCTTCTCTGTATGACGATAAAAAGGTTGATAATGATGATGATAATGACTGAATGTATGGTTCCTGCATCACGCAAAAACTATTACATACACTATTTTTAGGTTTTTCACATCAAGTCAAAAGTCATTTATTCAAATTAGATGGACAATCAGCACTTTTTGAACGTCAATATTACATAAGACAGTCCCCCCAAAACGCCTAGTGCTTTCGCTAGGAAGGAGAAGTAGCGGAACAAACTCCCCAGCAGCACAGCTGTCTATTCATTAAAAAAAAAAAAACACATGATTTTATACAATGCTATGTTGGTACAGTAAAGAACACAAGAAAATACAATAACAATGAAAATAAATTATTAATCATATGCCAGGTAGCCACGCCAAAATACCAGCAAAACAAAAACAAAATATCATTATAATGGAAATTTAAATAAGTATAAACTTATTACCTAAATAAAAGCCGCAGGTATAAAGGCATGAATATGCATAAACATTGCGCATAAGTTTGGCCGCATCCGTGGCAGTCTTCGTGTCCGTGACATAGCAGACAAGCTGCAAGAGGTTCGCCTACGCTGGTACGATCACGTCTTACGAAAACCATGTTATGTGGGTAACAAATATCTTACCATGGTGCCTCCGCCGGGCCGGAACAAGCAAGGTAGACCAAGAAGTGCTGGATTGAAGTTGTAAGAGATGACATGCGTGTCAACAATCGCACACCACGTGATGCCAGAGATCGTGCAAAATGGAGGCGTATATGTAGGAAAGCTGACCCGGGGCTCCAACGCGAAAGCCGCGGATGCAACCGGGATTATACGCTGAGATAATGATGATGATTGCGCATACCACGAATTTTCGGCCCATATCGATATTACCAACTTTGAGCAAAATTGTTGAAAAATTAATTTTGAGACAGTTGTTGAGGCACTTCAACTTACACAATTTATTGCACGTGAAACAATTTGGTTTTACAAAGGGTCGTTCAACTACAGATGCGGGCGTGGCGTTGCTAAAGAACATATTTGGGGCCTGGGAGGAATCGCAAGATGCTCTTGGTATTTTTTGTGATTTGTCCAAGGCCTTTGATTGCGTACATCATGATACTCTTATCAGGAAATTGTACCATTATGGTTTGAGGGACAGAGCTCTCGACCTTCTGACTTCTTATCTGAATAATCGAATTCAGAGGGTTGATGTTAATGGCAAGAGATCTGCAGGATCTGTGGTCACCATGGGCGTTCCGCAGGGCTCAATTCTAGGTCCATTCTTGTTTTTAATTTATATTAATGACTTACCTCATCACGTGAGGGATAATCACAACATAGTATTGTTCGCGGATGACACTTCTCTTATTTTTAAAGTCAAGCGTCAGCTAACAAATTTTGACGAAGTTAACAATGCACTCTCTAAAGTTGTCCATTGGTTTAATGTAAATAACCTCCTTTTAAATGAAAAAAAAACTAAAGTCATTAAATTTTCTACGCCAAATGTCAGGCAGCTAAGTACCAATGTTCAACTGAATGGAGTAGAGTTGATCCCTGTCGAGTCGACAGTTTTTCTTGGATTAACTATTGACGCCAAGTTACAATGGGGTCCTCACATTGAGAAGCTGTCGGGTAGACTCAGTTCTGCCGCCTTTGCTGTTAAGAAAATTAGACAGATAACTGATGTGGATACAGCCAGAATTGTTTATTTTAGTTATTTTCATAGTCTTATGACTTATGGGATTCTTCTCTGGGGAACTTGTGCGGACATCAATACCATCTTTGTTTTACAGAAGAGGGCTGTTCGAGCCATTTATAACCTTGGTCCTAGAGAATCTCTTAGAGAAAAGTTCAAAGAGGTGAACATTCTGACTGTAGCTTCACAATATATATTTGAAAATCTTATGTATGTTCATAAAAATATCTCGAATTTTAAGAAGATAAGCGATATTCATAATATAAATACCAGGAACAAACACAATCTTGCTTTACATCACACTCGTCTCCACAGAGTAGGCAACTCGTTCATGGGTCAATGTATACACTTTTACAACAAGCTTCCCATGGACGTTCGAAACTTACCCATTAAACGATTTAAGAACCATATAAAGGCCAAACTTTGCAAAAAGGGGTATTATAAAATCACAGATTATTTAGAAGACAAAAAAGCTTGGGATTGAGCTGCTCGCTCTGTTAAGCATTGTTAATTATTATTAAGCAATATGCGTAATTATAAGGTAAATTATTGTAAACATTTTCATTTTTAATGTCTGGACTTGAAAAAAGACGATGATCCCTGAGTTTGTTTCGGCTATTTCTTCTCAGAGGTAGTCAGTTAGGAAATGCCGGCTTCATCTAGTTAAAAAAATAAAATAAAAAATAAACATGACGTGTAAAAGTGATCAGTGATCCTACTTGCTTAATAAACGATTTCATTTCATTTCATTTCATAAGTTTGGCCTGTCTATATGTAGAGTACTTTACCACGCTATTTGCTGTATACAGGTAGTATGATTTGGCTCTATACAATATGTAAAGAAAACCCTGTCCGAATCGTGAAGGTATTGTTAGGTATCGATAACTGATTCTACAAATGCCCACAAAGACAGGCTAAACTTAAAAAAATATCTCCCTAAAAATACAAATATTATTTCGCAAAAAGAGGTAACTTAATACATGTGCGGTTAGCACCCCCATCCGCGGGCGGCGGGGAGCAGGGCACGCGGCACCTGTGACGTGGTCGCGTCGCTATTCGCTTATAATAATACCGGTGTTGTCACTTTTTTAAAAATTACCAAACTTCAGGGAAATTTGAATTAATTCCCAGGAAAAAGGATTATTTCAAAATTCATTAATATTGTTACTATGATGATTATGTAAAATTTTATATTATATTTGGTTAAGTGTTTACCTAACCTTTATTATCCTTATGGGTCGGACAGGGTTTTCTTTACATATTGTATATGTATATGTAGTTGGGTGAAGTGAGTTTACGATGAGCTATCAATATTGTCCATTCCTGATCATTAGTTAGAATGTAAGCTCACTCCACACCCATTTTTTTTTTATAAATTACTAGCTGAGCCCCGCGGTTTCACCCGCGTAAGCTTAGAACCGAAAGAGCTCAGTAGATATGAAATAAGCGCCTGTTAAAATAATGGGAGCAATATGTACGTTCGCGTTTGCTCCCGTTTTCGCACCATTTTTTGTTCCTGCTCTACTCCTATTAGTCATAGCGGGATGTCTTATAGCCTATGTCCTTTCTCAGGCTCTAGACTATTTGTATACCAAATTTCATTACAATCGGGTCATTAGTTTTGGCGTGAAAGCCGGTCAGACAGACAGACAGACAGAGACACTTTCACACTTATAATATTAGTATGGATAAACTAGCGCTTGACCGCAATCCCACCTGATGGTAAGCAGTGACGCAATCGTTGATGGTAAAGCGCACTAGTTTATTAAGAGCCTATTCACTCTAGCCTTGAAGACACTCAAATTGTAGTCCGACGGAAACATCGCCGCTTGCAAATTGTGCCAGTTCCTTAATGTACGCGGTATAAAAGAGGAGGCCAAACGCATAGTCCGGATCGCAGTGGTGTTAAAAACGTAAGGGTGGAAACTCGCCGTACGACGGGTCGTCCGATGGTGGAACGGAGATGGGGGAATTAAATAATTCGATTCCCTCGCACACTCAACAAAATGCATCCTATAGGACACTGAAAGGCTGGCTACTCTACGCCTGTGCTCTAGAGCACAAAAGAAAAAACGTAACCTAGGCTTTCGAGACCGTTTTTTTTTTTTTTTTTTTTTTATATTTTAAACTAGCGCTTGACCGCAATCCTGCGTGATGGTAAGCAGTGACGCAGTCGTTGATGGTAAAGCGCACTAGTTTATTAAGAGCCTATTCACTCTAGCCTTGAAGACACTCAAATTGTAGTCCGACGGAAACACCGCCGCTGGCAAACTATTCCAGTCCCTCGATGTACGCGGTATAAAGGAGGAGGCGAAACGCTTCGTCCGGATCGTAGTGGTGCTAACAACGTAAGGGTGGAAACCAGCCGTACGACGGGTCGTCCGATGGTGGTACGGAGATGGGGGAATTAAATAATTCAATTCCCTCGCACACTCAACAAAATGCATCCTATAGGACACCGAAAGGCTGGCTACTCTACGCCTGTGCTCTATAGCACAAAAGAAAAAACGTAACCTAGGCTTTGGAGACCGTTTTCACACTTCACTTACGTTTTCATAACGAGAAGGTAGAATCGCACTGTAGCATTAAAAAATGCAAAGGGTTTACATTTTCTACACCTACACTGACACTACAAACTATTGACGTATCTAGATTAGCTATCAATTATTAATATGTATTTCTATAGTACTGAATAATTGCAGAAACTAATTGTATATTTAATTTTTTACAATTATAAGCATTGATATAAAATTAAACAGATGTGATATGCTCTAACAAATTAACCAAAATAAATGTGCCGATCGGAGCAGCAGCACACACATGCAATGTTTTTATTCTGCGTACATTTCACACGTTGGCACAGTGTGAGTGAGACGGGGCGCAATCTAAAGCATAGAGAAGAAAAAGATGGCTAGTGTTTGTCGTTTGCGCTTAAAAAGAATCGACGAAAACTAAAGTGACTTGCTGGACTTACCTCCTTTTGTACGCTTCGTTTTCAGTGCGTATCTACCTTAGTTTAATATTATATCAATGATTATAAGCTAGTGCTTGACCGGAATTTATTTATTTATTTATTGAAACTTATGCACAAAGAAAAACATTGCACAATGGCGGACTTAATGCCTTAGACATTTTCTACCAGTCTACCTTAAGGTGATGCGAAGACAAAACATGATAGGTGCAAAGATATAAAAGAGAAATTGAAAGAGAAACACAAAAAATATTATAATTAATACCGCCTGGTGGTAAGCAGTGATGCAATGGTAAAGCGCGCTAGTTTATAAAGAGCCTGTTCATTCTAGCCTTGAAGACACACGATACACCGCCGTTGGCAAATTGTTCTAGTCCCTCGATGTATGCGGATCTTTGTGGTAGTCGTCCGATGATGGAACTGAGAAACGGGAATTAAATCATGCAATTCCCTCAAACAATGGAAATTAAACGTATCTACTAAATTAAGTGACGCATGAAATGCAACCAGACAATACGAACGAAAATATCTCTCTTAAATCATAAAAGGTGATTCCAAAAGCGAACATTCAACAACACGTATACCTGTGTAAAGTACACTGGCGGATACGATAAGATAGAAACTATTGGCGTGTGCAATGCGGGACCATTGTATGCTAACATGAAGTATGACGTACGTTACGCTTGCTATCGGAGACAAAGTTTCAGTGGCTTCATGTTTATAGATGCTTAGTTTTTGAAAAAGTATGCATTTGTTATTCAATTCAATTCAATTTTTATTACCCGACTGCCAGGAGGGTTATGTTTTTAGCTCCTATCTTGTATGTATTATTCTTTATTACCTAGTATCTCCAGAACCGCTGAACGGATTTTCACATTTGAGGTATTGTTAGAATTGCCTTAATTGCCCAACTGCTACTAGAAAGGTGACATTTAAAAAAACTCAAAATGGCGGATGTATGACGCCATATTGTGAGGTATAGAGAAATAAATTTCTACCAAGCATATCGAGTGGGATATCAAAATGAAGGATTTTAAACACTGATTCTAAATATGTATATAACTTAATATTAAATGGAACAAAAAAAAAAGAATTACATGTTTTTTCTACCGAGCACATCGAGTTGGATATAAAAATGAAGGATTTTAATCACTGATTATAATAAATATACTGATTCTAAATATATTTTACATATTAAGTCATTACATATAAAATTGTCGTTTAGTATGAAATAATGTAAAGGAATTCTTTTCATGTATTTTTTGTTTGAATTTATTGAAGTGCCATGCAATCAATGTATTTTTGCCAACGCAGTCGCAGTTTATTGATTCTTAAAGAAATCAGCTGGACGAGAGGCAACAAATTTTCCAAAGGGATTTTATACTGCCTCTTGGGTGTAGAAATTTTTCTAGACAAGAATCTATTCAAATTCTGGAAAAAGTAGTAGTCTGTAGGCGAAAGGTCTGGTGAGTAGGGCAGATGATAAAGAGCCTACAACCCCATTTTTTGCAACTTGGAGACCGTCTGTTGTGCGGTATGAGGTCGCGTGTTGTCGTGCAGGAGCAGCGGAGAGGAGCGATTGACCAATACTGGTTGGAGATGTGCCAGTTTCTCCATCATTGTGTTCAGTTCTTCACAGTACACATCTGCAGTAATGCTTATCCCGTTTGGTAAGAAGCTGTGATGAATCAATCACACCGATTAGACCACCAAAAAGGGACCATTGCTTTTCTAGGGGTAAGATTTTGTTTAGGGCATTGTTTAGGTGCTGAACCAGGATCTAATCAACTTGCTGAGCGCTTGCGGTTATCAAATAGAATCCATTTTTCATCGCAGGTAACAATGTGTTTCAAAATTTCTTCATTTGTTTGTCTGTTGAGCAGTGCCAGGCACGTCTCGCGTACTTCGCGCTGGCGATCATTGAGTACGTGGGGCACCCATTTGGCAAGATACTTTACCTTGCCAATTCGACGTATATGGTCCAATATAGTTTGTATTTTTTGTTTGTTTTGTCGAAAGCTGTTGCTATTTCAGCCGTAGATTGTTTATCATCAGCTTCCACAATCGTCTTCAATTCGTCATTGTCGACCAAAAGTCTTCAGACGACCGCGAGGCTCATTTTTCATGTCGAAATTCCCAGAACGGCAGTGAGCAAACCGGTGGTGCATTGGTTTGTAGTGTTAGCTCCGTAAACGTCGTTGATGTTTCGTGCCGCTTGTGCCGCGTTGTTACCACAACGGTATTCATATTCCATAATTACTCGAATTTTTAACGTATCCATGATAACGAAAAAGATTGAATTGTGATGGAAATGTATCACTAATCAATAAACAAATGACTACTTTAGGAAAAAAAGAGCTCCATGTTTTTAAGATAAAATGAATTTGAAATTAGAATTATTAGCCAAACAGGATTTTTTATTATTATTTGAAATGGCCAGTATTGCAGAATGGCAATTTCATAAGTAAAGAACTATTATAACGTGTAGTTTAAATTATAAATGGAAACATAAAAATGTGCTATATTAATATGCATGAAACGCGACCATGACAGTTAAGTTAGAAAAGCTCACAAAAGTATACAATGTTAGTGCTGTAGACATCTCATTTGACCCTAAAACATATGGTCAAAAACCACGAGAGGAATACATACCTGAAGATCCCAATAAATCAGGTAGTATACCAAACCAACTCAAATTAGCCCCCTAATCGGCGAACACATTTTTGTCAAATGATTGCGACTAGTTGGGATCGTTTGGACCGAACGGACCAATGGGCGGCTCGAACGATACCAACTGACCCCAACTAGATGCAATCATTTGACAAAAATGTGTTCGCCGATTAGGGGGTAGGTGTAAGCTCTCGAGCCATGCTAAGACGGAACATCAATGTTAACCATGGGCTGGTTAACGGTGTCATGGGTGTTATCCGACGAATAGATTGGCCAGCACTACGCAGAAAGCAGTTGGAACCAGGAAAACTACCACAAGCGGTATTTGAGGAGCTCGATGACCCATGTATAACAGGGAACCTACCTGGTATTGCAGTTTGGATCCAGCCTCGTGCTACAGAATTTGATGCTTTACATGGTAGACGCACGATTGAGCGACGAATGTTTCCCTTAATTTTATACTGGGCAGTGACGGTGCATAAATTACAGGGCACAACTTTAGACCCAGCGTGAGGACTCTTTCCGGACTTGATATCAGTTCTCTTTACCCTAACAAATTGCTAAATCAAACACATGACTTAAATTCATTTAAGGAATTAATCCGGTTACGTAATATTTCTTAATTAAAAAGACATAAATAAAATAATAATTAAAAAAAAAGACTCCTGCATAGATGGATAACTACAATTAAAAAACAACTAAAAAGACTAAAACAAGATGAAAATTCAATGACAAGGCATTTAAAAAAATAACAATGATTAGGTGCTTAAATCCAGAAACATACACTGAAACAGTACTAAACCTACGTACAGACGACATCACATCAAGCTACTACAATCTGTCAGATTTTCTTATTAGATTTTCAACTTTACAGCATCAAGGCTCTATGTTGATTGGAAATATCTGACCGTTTGGGGTAGCTTGGCCTGCTGTCGTCCGTACCTAAGTAATAATTAATGTACATTTAGAAATTTCAGCACAAAAGTCAACACAGTTTCAATTTTTTGCAAAATTATAAACATAATTACATTCGGAAGCATGCACAAAGCGCTTATCTTGTACATATGAATGTATGTAATATTCTTTACTATATTCTATCTCCAGAACCGCCTAACGGATTTTCACATTTGAGACATCGCTAGATTTGTCTTAGACGGTGACACTAAAAAACAAAATGGCGGATGTTTGACGCCATATTATGAGGTCAAAAAAAATCTACCAAACTTATTGAATTTGTTTTAAAATGAAGGATTTAAAATACTCATTAGAAAATATGTATATAACATTCAGTATTAATATTACTTGGAACGATGAAAAAAAAAAATTTTTTATAGTTATCCAACATTAGAAACATAATTTGTTAAAACTAAAAAGATGGAAATAAAAAAAATATTATTTAAAAACAAAAAACCCGCCTGCATAAAACTCTAACGAACTGAAAATGTAGAAACAAGTTGAACAATCGCAGTTGGGGGACTTCCTAGCTAGATAAACAAGTATTCCATAGAACAGTCCCCCAACTGCGATTGTTCAACTTGTTTCTACATTTTCAGTTCGTTAGAGTTTTATGCAGGCGGGTTTTTTGTTTTTAAATAATATTTTTTTATTGCAAACATGTAATACGTATATGAGGCGTATAAAATCAAACACAGCTAAATCCAATTATCATTTGTTTTTCACAAATAAATAAAAACATTACTTTGATATTTTTAGGCTAGATACATTGTACGAATTTTGTTCTAGACATATAGAGAAGTTATTAAAGGCTCATGGATAACCATCTAAACTACCAAATTGCAAGGTCTTTTTATATTGAACTAGCTTGCCGCCCGCGGCTCCGCCCGCGTGGAGTTCGGTTATATCGCGCTTTTTAGATTTCCCCCGGGAACATCAAATTTTTCCGGGATAAAAGGTAGCCTATGTTCTTTCTCAGGGTCTAAAGATTGTCTGTGTCAAATTTCATCAAAATCGGTTAAGAGGTTTAAGCGGGAAAGCGTAACAGACAGACAGACAGACAGACAGACAGACAGACAGACAGACGGACAGACAGAGTTACTTTCGCATTTATAATATTAGTATGGATTAATTAAAATGGACTTAGCTAATATTGATCCCAACTTTTGGATTTAGACCGGACATAGCTGGCTTTGTTTCCAATAATTTATTGATTACGCCTTCGCTTCTGGTACATCAAGTTTTTTATTCTCTTTTAATTCCGAAACAACCCAAAAACCCAAGTTTTCATTAAAATAACACCACACAAAATGAACTCGATAGTATGAGATCTGCAGGATTGGAAGCACAACAGATCACTTTGATTGGTCGATTATAACTTTAGCTGTCTTTGATTCTCAGGAAGAGGGATATAGCTACCTCTGTTACTAACTGCATTTTTTATAACGATTTTAAAGGTGGGTCTATCTGCTTTTGCCAAAGAATTGAGGACATAGTTAGCATTTTGCTTAACGAATAAAAAGGTATACCCAGCTTAAAAATGACCATAAATGGATTTAGATGTTTTTGATTGTATGTATACGCCTCATATACAATATGTAAAGAAAACCCTGTCCGTTCCGTGAAGGTATTGTTAGGTGTCGATAACTGATTCTACTAGTGCCTACAACGCCGGGCTAAACTTAAAAAAAAAATCCCTCTAAAAAAAATAAACATTATTTCGCAAAAAGAGGTAACTGAAAATATGTGCGGTAGGCAATTCATGCGTGGGTGAAGGGAGTGCTCTGGTCGCTCATAATAATACTGTAAAAATGGTTAAGTCACTTTTTTAAAAATTACCAAATTTTACGGAAGTTGGAATTAATTCGCGAAAAAAAGATTATTTCAAAATTCATTAGTATTGTTATTATGAAGATTACGTAAAATTTCATATTTTTTATTTGGTCATGTGTTTTCCTAAGCTTTATTATCCATAGGTGTCGTACGGAGTTTTCTTTACATATTGTATGTTTCGTTGTTATATACATAGAATGTCTTGAACACCAATGACTGATGACAAGGTGAAGGAAAACATATTGAGGAAACCTGGACTTTAAATCTGAAATCGCCAACCCGCATTGAGCAAGCGTGGTGATTACGCTCAATCCTTCTCTGTATGAGAAGAGACCTATGCCCAGCAGTGGGACGATAAAAAGGTTCATGATGATAATGTAATACATAACGTATTAAATAATATGATTTTAGAAATAAGAACCTTACCTGCATATTAAAGTTGCTCACTATAACGTACACACTGCAACTATTTATACCTCAATTTGTTAGTAAACTGTTCTTAAAAACTATTGTTTATAGAACACAGAATGAAAAAGAAAATTGTAAGTTAGCTGAGTAGAATTCTGAGCATCAACTCCATAGGCTGTGATAACCAATGGGCGTCGAACTCATCTATCAACATCTTAGGATGCTGTTAGAACTAGACCTGGCTACTGACAACATCCAGTTAGTTTTTTTTCGGATTCGTGCATAAAAATCATCTATATTTATGATCATATGCAATCATACTGGACATAATCTGTAATAACGTGGTAGTCCATTGTTATATTGGATAGGCAGAGCGCCCAGGGGTTTTTTAATAGGCCGCTTGTGTAGAACCCTTTTATATAGGAATGTAGATGATTTTGATTTCATTCTTTGGCAGAATGAACGCAATATTATGTTGGATAGTGTACAAGTTACATCCGGAGTTATTTATTATACGGACCTTGTAGAAACTAGAACTAATTTCCGTTCGTTCAGGCGCTTTTGCCATACCTATTATTGGAATCAATTGTAACAGCAAATACCTACTTAGGACCCATTAACTTAATCAAATGTTATTCCGTGGTGCTTGGCAATCTGGGCTTCTCCCAGTTGCAATAATGTCCCTTTGTGCCGATTGGCCTAGTTCTGTTCTGTCTCCTGCTTATTATAGAGGGAAGTGGAAAAATTATCTTTTTTCTTACTACTCCGCTATTCTTTTCTGATTAATTTCGTTGCGGGACCCAAGACAGTTGAATCGTTTCTCCGGGACTCGTCGACCTTCATTGCTCGGCGTTTTTCTGGCGGTCTCCACTGTTGATTCTGGCTTTCAGGAGTTGCAGTGGGTTGGGAACAGTGTGGCGGGTTTTTACCATTAAACTGATTCACTGAACGGTTAGTTCAGTGGTTAAGCTATTGAATGTTTGCTGCGTGTTGCGGGTTCGATTCCCGCTCGAAAGAAATATTTGTATGACCTACAAGTAGATGTTCCGGGTCTGGCTGTTTGTGTATGTGAGTTTATTTGTTTGTAAATGCATCGTACAGAAGGAATTCCTAGTGTGGGCCAGCGTTTTTGTTAATAAAAAGATAACTCTATAAAATCGTGTTTAATTAAAAAATATTTAAATAATTGTTCTGTATTTTGATTGTTAAACATCGAAAAAATATTTAAATAACTATCGAATTGTTGTAAAATCAATATTTGATCAAATTAGTGATGTCACAAGAGTCCTGGTAGATGTAGCTAATGTACCTTTTGTTTTTTTTTGATTCGGTACCATAGACGTTGGTGTAATAGCCACAGTACCTGGGCGGTTGGTATCTCTAATCAGTACCGGCATAAAAACCGCCACTAAACCTACAGCCTGATTAACAAAATTTATATTCAAAGTTAGTCTCAATACCTACCATAAAACACTTTTTTATAAGAAACAACGGACTTCCAAAAAACACTACAAAGTAAAAAAAATAATAAATCGGAAGTCGGTGGAAAAAGCACATGTCATGGTCATGGTGTCTTTATTTTGATTGTATTTGCCACCGACTTTCGAAATTTGTTTTTTTCATTTTGTTATATTTTTCTGGCAGTCGGTTTTTTTTAATGCTCTTATCAATTCAATTTCTTCAAGCAGAAACTCATGGTAGCTACTGTAAACCGTTGGGGAATACCCTCTCTTGTCTCTTGGGTCCATCATCAGATCTACTCCAAACTTGTAGTTCTTTAAAATACTTACAAATGCACTAATCGCCCCGACGATTTTTCAGTTCATCATCATGATCATCTCAACCACAGAAGAGATAAAGTTATTAGAATGGAAATAGTTCGGAATTAGTATTAGAACGCGTGTCGCCGCTTGATTCCCCTCTATAATTCGCCTGTAAGCAAGAGACCAATACGGGAGCGCATTACACACACAAATAAATACTCGCACTTCGATTATAAGTTTGTAATTGGTGATCACACTAACGTAAACAGTGCATTTAATGTACACTCCTACATTCATAAATTACGCTATGGCGACCAAAAGGTCGATATTTATATCGATAAAATTGACAGAAAAGGATTAATTGTGTTCTCATTATGTAGTTTCATAAGAATTAGGATCTTTACATATAAGTATACATAAGATTCCAGTTATATGATTTTTAAGTAATTTGTAGGGGGTTTAAAAAAATGAAATGTACTTTTATAAGTACATTTCTTTTTTTGTAAATTTATATTTACGTAACTTGATAATGTGATTTTTTGTTAATGGTGCTATCAACATAAAATTAGAGTTGAATGAAAGGTTTAGATGTAAAACAGGTTTACAAGAAGTTTTGAGGTGATAGGACTTTTACTTTTCGAGATTTGAGCAAAAATGTGTAATAAAATGTCGTACCTACCTAACTTTACTTATTTTAAATATTTTTACCTATAAACAAATATATTTCCTATAAATATTTCCTATAATATATATTTCCTATAAAAAATAATTTATTAAAAGTTGTGTTGTGTCTGTTTAACCTTAAGGATCAAATTTGTTCATAATTAACGATAGTAGAAAATAGGAATAAAATACGGAACCTAAGTCCAACAAATATAAGCACAATGGTTATGACAAAACTTACCAAAGAACAAATCCGAACTATTTGCTCTCTTGGCACCGTACCTGGTTTTAGGTACCTTTTACCCGATTTTTTAATGATATAATCATTTTCGATCAAATGTTTAGAGCAAATAGTACTAGTCTTTGTCGGAATCCAGTTTACCAGTGACGTCAATCTATCGTTCTCTTATAACGCTAGGTTCTTTAGGAAACCTAAAATTTATAATTTATTCCATTACATTTATTCGATAAGATAATATATTTTATTTTGCAAATAAGGGTGCAAACATGGCGGTACATAATATTAGTACGAACAGCCATATTTCGGCAATTAAAAGGCATGCACAATTAAAATGTTCACAATTTAAAAATACACAAATTAAATAATATAAGTAGTTCTAGTTCATTGTTTGCTTAATAATATAATTCCTTCAATTAATACAATAATTCTATTTCAAATTCATCAGTCAATAATATAATTAATGTCAGTTTCTAATAATTAAGATATATAATTTATATAAATAGTCAACCAAGATGTTTCTAAAACAAAAAGTCTGCAACACTATAACAATAAGCCTTGATCACATAAAAATTACGAAGGCTTTTCTTAAACGATTAGTAATCATCATTCTCCTGCCCTTATCCCAATTTATTTGGGGTCGGCGCAACATGTCTTTTTCTTCCATGTATCCCTATCAGAAGCCATCTCGGCAGTCACCCCCTTCTTAGCCATATCATCCTTCACACATTCCATCCATCGTTTCTTTGGTCTTCCCCTACTCTTATAGCCATCAACATTCATAATTAAGACTCTCCTCACGACATTCTCCTCAGTTCGCCGTAACACATGCCCGTACCATGACAACCGATTTCCACACAACTTTTCAGCTACCGGTGCCACTTTCAGACTTCCTCTTATGTACTCATTTCTTATTCTATCCATTCGTGTAACACCACACATCCCTCTTAGACGATTAGTAATATATTATTTAAATATGTCTAACTAAAAATAAAATATTATTAATTAAATATAAAATGATTCAAACCATATATTTATCATACTCGTATATTTCTGAATTCTATCGATAATTTTAATTAACCACATGGTCACCTCACTATAAATAAACATGGAGCCCTGCATTTCGGCCAATCAGGGCAAAGGACAAAATGACAATGAGTAAAGTGTAGAGGACGCATTGGATTCACTACGTCGTACGTGGACTTTCTTATTGTTTTTCCAAAGCGAAGACAAACCGAGCAATGTAATTTTTTTTCTTCCTTGGTGCAATAATATAATGAAAGTTTGGAATAGAATTGTTTTCAGTATGTTTTTGTGTTTTTTTTACAAATTTTACTACAACATAATATTATTTTCGACTTACCGATGGAAAGATATACCACCTCGTTGTATAGTTGAGTCTGGCTTTTTGCCCTGCATGTTATAATTGCATAATACGGCATTTTAAAGCGGAGCTCCGACTCGTGAAGTACTTTTAAGAATACTAAATGAATGTTTCGGACGTTCGGTCGACATAAGATTTGCGTCTCACATGTGTGGCACGGCTGCCACGCCCACACGGCCTTTCCAGTTTTATTTAACTATTCCGTGATCTCAACGTATAATCCCTGTAGCATCCGCGGCCTTCGCGTTGGAGCCCAGGGTCCGCTTTCCTACACTTACTCCTCCATTTCGCACGATCTCTGGCATCCCGTGGTGTGTGATTGGTCCTACGATTTTTCAGTTACCCTTGATTTATGTTCCCTTCCTCCACCTTGGAAATATCTTCTTTCCAACAAGAAAAGAATTATGAAAATAGGTTCATAAAAGACGAAGTATCCCAGATGAAACATAAAAAAGCATATACGGTCGAATTGAGTAACCTCCTCTTTTTTGAAGTCAGTTAAAAAAAGTATAATCGTTTAGCAATTATTTAAACAAGTGAATTTTACAATGGTATATGTTACATACATATATGTTATATACATACATAGAGTACACTAGCTGAGCCGTGCGAAAAATTCGCACTATACTAATAATTTGAAAATAGTATTCCATGGTACCAAGGACGAATATCTGTCGATTGGTGGGTCGGACGTTCAGATTGGTTCGATAGAAAAAGAGAAAAAGGGAGAAAACAGTTTCAGACCCTTGGAGAAATAATATATGGCGATTCATAGTTACCTAAACAGATTTTACTATATTTTGTTAATCACGGAATTTCATCTATAATAAGTTTCAAGTTTGTAGTTCACATCACAAGATTGCGAAGAAGCTAAAAGAAATCCAATTTAACGTAGCTATGCGCAGTTGAAATTAGTTTTCAGATCTTGTACGTGACCGATTAAAGGTTCCACCATAAGAGGCGCTTGAGTGTATTCTTGACAACGTGTTAAAGGTTAAGAGCAAAAAACTGTTCTTTGATTAGAACGGATTACAATTCTGAATAAGTTTGTGACGACTTAAAATAGAATAGAATAGATAACTCTTTAGTTTGTACACCATATAGATTGCAGAACATAGATATAAAGATTTTAAATAGATCTTTTACAGATAACTTTTGGATGGATTGTGTTGGGAGTATGGACGCCTATGCTAAATAAATAGTGAACCTCCTTTTGTATTGTGACTTGACTTGTCAACGCTCTCTTGTCTCGATATATTGTGCACTGTCATGTAGTTGATTTATATATATAATTTTATTTATATAATCGCCTTTGTCCTTATTTCATCAGGTTATGGGCCCAGACAAGCCTGCCGATTAATGTTATTTCCAAGTTTAATGTACGTACAAAGTTATAGCAAAAGTAAAATCTGACGAGTATAACCTCACCTTTGGTTACCGGCTCCCGAGCGATTTTTCTTCCGAGCTATTTTCAGGTATACATTTTATATTATAAATATGACTGGAACTAATACTATGATGTCAATTGATAAGTTGACAGGTCGCGACAATTGGGCAAATTGGAGTTTTGCAGTCAAGGCTTACTTACAACTTGAAGATTTATATAGCTGCATTTTGAAAGCACCAGATGCTTCCGATCTTAACGCAGTTAAACAAGACACCAAAGCAAAATCAAAGCTAATACTGTTGGTCGACCCAATTTTATATGTGCACATACAGGATGCACAGAATGCAAAACAGGTGTGGGACAATTTGACAAAGGCGTTTGAAGATCAAGGATTGACACGGAAAGTTGGCTTATTAAAAGAATTAATAAATACTAATTTAGAAAGCAGCTTGTCAATGGAAGACTATATAAATAAAATTATGACAGCCGCGCACAAGTTAAGAAATATAAATTTTCTTGTGGACGATGAGTGGTTGGGCACATTAATGCTGGCAGGGCTGCCAGAAATATATAAGCCTATGATTATGGGCTTGGAAAGTTCCGGTATAAAGATTAGTGCTGACTTAGTAAAAAATAAATTACTACAGGAAGTGAAAATGTCAGACACTACCGCACTTTATACAAACACAACGAAAAATGTGCCCAAAAGTGACAAAAAAGGTCCTAGATGTTTCAATTGTAATAAGTACGGACATCTCAGCAAAAGTTGTTGGCATAAGAAAACAAATAAAGACACAGGTTATGTTGCAGCTTTTTCAGCATCCACAGCAAATGACTCCAATTCTTGGCATGTTGATTCAGGAGTATCCATGCACATGACGATGCACCGGGACTGGCTCACTGATATCACCGCTTCACCTGTACCGAGCATAAGGATTGCTAACAACAAAGAATTGAAAGTTGAATGTTGCGGGAATGTATGCATTAAGGTAAAAGCGCATGATGGCAGCATTGATTCAATACAGGTGAGGAATGTTTTACTTGTACCAGAATTGAAAACAAATTTGTTATCAGTCAGCAAAATAATTCAAAATGGATGCAAAGTAATGTTTAATGAATCTGGCTGTAAAATTTACAATCCTAGTAACAAATTAGTAGCACAGGCTAGATTGATGAATGCAACATACCTGTTAAATACTTACCAAGAAATGCAAGTCATGATGCCTAAAGCTGATGATGATACTTGTCTGTGGCATCAGAGGATGGGACATTTGAATTTTACCACTCTTAATAAAATACCTCACTGTACAGAAGGAGTAAAGTTGTCAACAGGAATGGATAGTTCTATCTGTGTTACCTGTCTCGAAGGCAAGCAAACGAGAAAACCATTCCCTGCTGAAGGTTCCCGAGCAACCAGCTTGCTAGAACTTATCCACAGTGATGTATGTGGACCGATGCAGCAGATATCAATAGGAGGAGCAAGGTATTTTGTAACCTTTATTGATGACTTTTCTCGCCGAGTATACGTATACACTATAAAAAATAAAAATGAAGTCTTTGAAAAATTTCTTGAATTTAAGAATAGAGTGGAGAATGAATTAAATAAGAAAATAAAAATTCTTAGATCCGATAACGGAACTGAATATAAAAATAAGAATTTTGAGACTTACCTGAAAAAGCATGGAATTTTGCACCAGACAACAAATTCATACACTCCTGAATAAAACGGGTTGAGCGAACTGTTAGACGGGATTGCAGCTGCGGTGACGAGAAGAGACAGGAACATGATCACCTGATTTCAGGGACGGTGTAAGTACCTGAATTATTGTCAGGAACACTGGAACTGGAATTGCACTCTGAACTCGCGGTATTTCACAGGAAGTACACACGCGGAAAGATTTTTGGGCTGAAGCTGTTACTACAGCAGCTTATATAGTGAACCGTTCTCCCACCCGCAGTTTATCAGATGCTACGCCGTATGAGTTATGGACTGGAAAAAAAACAAATTTGAGCCATATGAGAATATTCGGATGTCCTGCGATGGTGCATATTCCTAAAGAAAACAGAAGCAAGTTGGATGTAAAGTCGCGCAAATTAATCTTTGTTGGCTACAGCGACGGTACAAAAGGCTACAAATTCATAGATCCTGAAACAAAGAAAGGGATTGTTAGTAGAGACGTAGTGTTCCTCGAAGCTGCAATTAAAAGAAATAAAGTGGATGAAGTACCTGAATAAGAATACAAATTGTTAAAAATAACATGGACATAGAGGAAAATACGCATGAAAGTACTATAACGAATAATGAATGGACAGAAAGCAAATCTATATACTTACCTCTGTGTGACGAACCCGAAGAAGCCGTGGAAAGAAATATTGATGATGAGGCACATGAAAGTATAAAACTAGATACTGAAAGGATGCAAAAAGTCAAAGGCTTTGATTACCATGAGGTATACGCTCCGGTGGTCCGCTATACAACCATAAAATACCTTGTTGGTCTCACTGCCAAGTATAGACGCAAAATAAACCAAATGGGTGCCGCCAAAGAAATCCTGGTTAAATATAGATGCACTGGAGAGATGGTCGCCGACATATTGACGAAAGTACTCCCTCGACCGAAGTATGAAAACTTCACCGCATCTATGGGTCTACATTTAAAGCATCTGCGTCCAGGAGAGGATGTTGGGAGTATGGACGCCTATGCTAAATAAATAGTGAACCTCCTTTTGTATTGTGACTTGACTTGTCAACGCTCTCTTGTCTCGATATATTGTGCACTGTCATGTAGTTGATTTATATATATAGTTTAATTTATATAATCGCCTTTGTTCTTATTTCATCAGATTGGATAAGGGGAAAGATGAGCTATAATGTAAGTAGTCTACAGTGTATGTACTATTTACATGTATATATTTATTTAACATAGTGCTCCACGCGTCCGGTGACGTCAGGGCACGTATTTCCGCAGCTGGGGCGAAATGGCGTGAGGTGACAGGTGTCATTTGTGACCCCAAAATGCCGGTTAAACTTAAGGGGCAGGTCTATAAAATCATCATTAAACCTGTTCTCCTGTATGGCAGTGAGGCGTGGCCTGTGCTTGAGCGACACAAGCAGGAGCTGCGTGTCACGGAGATGAATATGTGGATGTGTGGAGTTACGCAGAAAGACCGCATCAGGAACTCCCGCATCCGGGGCAGCCTTCGTGTCCGTTACATTGCAGACAAACTGCAGGAGGGTCGCCTACGCTGGTACGGCCACGTCTTACGCAAACCGGCATGTTACGTGGGTAACAGATGTCTTGCCATGGCGCTTCCGCCGGGTCGGAACAAGCGGGGTAGACCAAAGAAGTGCTGGCTTGACGTTGTAAGAGATGACATGCGTGCGAACAAGCTCTTAACACAGGATGCTAAAGATCGTGCGAAATGGAGGAGAATATGCAGGAAAGCGGACCCCGGGCTCCAACGCGAAAGCCGCGGATGCAACCGGGATAAACGCTGAGATGATGATGATTTATTTAAAATAGTATGATACATTCACGTACATATTTATCGTATAACCTATTTTAAATAAATATATACATGTAATTAATAAACATCATACAAGAGAAAATAGATAGTGATATGTTCAAAAAAATAGGAAATGCTTTTTAATCATAGTTTTAAAAGTGCATATAGTTGAGCACTCATTCATTTCATAGCCTACCAGCTTGTACAGTAAAGGATTTATAGGTACTAAAAAGTAGTGCAATGCATTGGCATCTCTATATAACCTAATAACCTAATTCTGTTTGCTTGGCTGTCAAACTTTCCTCAAAAAAATTCATAAGAAGCTTCACTTTCCTAAACAATAAATACGCAGCAAGGAAAATCAAGCCATAAAATACATAAATAGTTCTGCCTTGTCACGAGGAAGTGCTTCAAATGTTGGGTAAATTGGTGACCAACAGCAACAACTTTTGTAATCTATTGCGAAGTCTCCGAAACAGATACGAGACTGAGTAAGCACTATTAGCCGGAGGGGTCCCAAGGGCGCCCACAGACAGCCGGTTGTACAGCCTACATAACTATTTAGTAAGATTAGTCGACACAATAGCACCTTAATAGTTTAATTGTTTCAAAGATAAAAGCGTCGATCTCCTTCGTCTAAAACTAAACTAAATTTAGAGAACTTGGACATGATTCATAACATGGCTACTAAAAATATAATAATTTACGTCAGGAGCTGACATATTGGCAGGTTTAAAATAACATTTATCTTTTGTCCTTGTTTTAATGAAGT
Source organism: Sesamia nonagrioides (assembly GCA_017933935.1). NCBI lineage: Eukaryota > Metazoa > Arthropoda > Insecta > Lepidoptera > Noctuidae > Sesamia > Sesamia nonagrioides. The sequence continues at coordinate 361,271 of JADWQK010000149.1, forward strand.
AGAAAGGAAAAGATTCACACACTGAATTTAAATTTAGTTTTTTAATTATAAACTAGCGCTTGACCGCAATCCCGCCTGATGGTAAGCAGTGACGGAGTCCTTGATGGTAAAGCGCACTAGTTTATTAAGAGCCTATTCACTCTAGCCTTGAAGACACTCAAATTGTAGTCCGACGGAAACACTGCCGCTGGTTTTACCAGTTTTAGTTAGTTTAGCTGGGTCTACCAGTTTTAGTTTCATCATCATTATCATCATCAGCCTTTACTCGTCCACTGCTGGACATAGGCCTCTTTCATGGCACGCCAACAAGCTCGATCCTGAGCAGTTCTCCGCCAGCCACTACCAGCCACCTTTTTGATGTCGTCGCTCCATCTCGCCCAAGGGCGTCCCACGCTACGTTTGCCGAGACGCGGTCTCCACTCAAGGACTCTCGAGCTATGGAGCGGGCTATGTTGGGCGTCTCTCTGAAGGACCGCATCAGAAATGAGGTGATCCGACAGAGGACCAGAGTTACCGACATAGCTGCGAGGATTAGCAAGCTGATGTGGCAATGGGCTGGTCACATATGCTGCAGGACCGACAACCGTTGGGGTAAACGAGTCCAGTTTTAGTTTAGTGTGAAAAAAATATTTTTGAAATTTTTGTTTCATGCATAAACAAGCAGAGTGCAGAAAATAGAAAATGGTTAATAGTTAAAAGAAATAATGAATGAAGATAATATTTCAGGTAGATGTGATTCTGCAGTTTTTAAGACAAAATAGCCGAAGATGATTCTACCCTAAAATCTGACTACTCTCCGTTCGACGGGTCGTCGGATGACAGATCGGAAATGGGGAATTAAGTCATGCAATTCCTGCGAACAGTCTTCAGAATGCATCCTATAGAACACCGACAGGCTGGTTACTATCCTGTGCACCAGGCTTTGGACACTAAATCTGGGTCAGATTCAGCTGAATACCAGAATTCTAAAGAAGTGACTGCGTGTCTGAGCCTCACAACCCACTTACTGGGTAACTCGATACCCCTTGGTAAGACAAGTTTTCAGAATGTTATTACCACGAAAGGCTCACATTGTATGTAAAACACTGGTGATTCTGTAACACCGGAATTCCTTATAATGTCATGCGTAAGTATATAGATAAATAGAGATTGCTAAACGGCTGCGTCAGCTCGATTAAACCAATAGGAGTCACTATGTCACACGTAATGTTTCATCATCCTTTATGAATAAAGGTGTTTATTCATAAAGGATGATTGTAATGTATGGTTAAAGAATCGCTAATCACTAGTTAACTTTAAGCAGCATTTATGAATAAGGGGGAAAAAAAGTTTCTCAATTGTTTTTATACCTTTCATTACCTCTTTGTACATATTTACTAGTATCTTAGTGCAAAATCACCAGTGAAAATAATCGTCGCCGACACCTTAAAACGCCTAGATAAAAGTTCTTAGCAATGTTATTGTTTGAAGTTTGTTGTCGTAGAAGTTACGTGATATTATTTTCAGTATTGCGCAGATATGAAAAGTTCCTAAATCTTTTTAATTACAAAATATAATTTTTCAGCTATTCAGCATTATGTATTGCTAGAAATCATATTTGTACATGCATTTTCATTGCGGGGTTTATTTCAATTTAGCCATTTCCTATACACTAGGGATACATATCACAAAGTCTTGTCGTATTTTGGTTGTATTGGCAAAAAGTCGATGGTTTGCGGGCACCCTTACTTGGGGAGTGAAGGGCAGTAAACCCCCGCCAGTTCAAGTCACGCATAGTGATAAGAAGTCAAGTTTACTGGAGGTGACAAGTTGTTTGTTTTCTTATAAGATATACGCTGACCGTACGGCTACTCAATGTTTTGTAGCTACGTCAATGGTGCATGGAACTGGGTTTTGAGGTCATGTTGTGCCTTTTCTTCAGGTTTATTAGTCAATCGTGTAAATTCTTTAAAATAGGTCTCTGTATTATTTTATTAGAGACCTGATATGTGTTTGATCTTTGAAAACTAATCCAGTGCACATAATTTTCTGTATATGCATAACAGTTCACTTCCGTTTAATTTTCCAAATAATCCAATGAATAAAACTGCTACCGAAGTGAGAGCTGATAAAAAAGTGTTACAAAACTTCTGAACATTGTTCAGGTCGCTCGGAAATGTATTACTTGTGAAACCATTATAACTTTCAAGAAGGCCGTTCTACTGGTCTTTGGAATCAAAGCTACTATATAAAGACTAGAACTAATATATAAAGCTGAAGAGTTTGTTTGTATGTTTGTTTGTTTGTTCGCGCTAATCTCGGGAACTACTGGGGTGATTTGAAAAATTCTTTTTGCGCTGGATAGCCCATTAATCCAGGAAGGCTTAAGGCTTAAGATAACATCACGCTGCGACCAATAGGAGCGAATCATAACTAAAACACGTGAACGAAGTCGCTGGCGGCCGCTAGTATTCAAATAAAGGCTTTTCCCCTGACTCCCGCTACGTGCACTATAACGTCAATATTCTTTCACTTGTTGTTAGTTTGTTACGCACGACACATTCATAGGTTATAGACAATTGATTTGATTTTTCACTACTTTAGAAGTCAACAAATGCATACATATAATAGCTTACATATACCTACCTACCGTAGCACCTTGACAACGTATGACTACGCCTTTCCAAACATGAAAATTTATCTCTACATAGTGAATATTGCATACTTCAGAATAGTATTGTATGACATTACTACTGTGTCCATTTACTTGCAATTACATTAGCAACTTTGTTCAGTTCAGTATTCTAAAAATCTTGTTTTATACTTTTTCAGCGTCGTTTTCTGTCGTAGTTGGGTTTTAGTTTTTTAACTTTTTTTTATTTGTACTATTTTGGTGTTAAAGTGTATTTGTGGCGCATATTATTAACAAAAGTTAAACTGATAAACTAAAAACTAGGTACTTGACATATTACATCTACACGCACCTATAACAACATAAGCCCGAAGCCATATAGTGCAGAGGCCTTTTTATGGGCATTTAGCCAGTTATCAAACTGTTTCCGCCTTCACCGCGTGGAGTTACTCCCAGCTTATGTCGTTTGTGTCGTTTTCATTAGTGCATTACATATTCTAATAATGTTCACACTGCTCTACATTGCATAAAGCGATTCACAGTTCCCGTGATCTGCGCTTTACTCTTATCGCTCATATTTAACATCATTAAAGCATTCTTGTAATTATGTACAAGCATAAAGCACTCGTGAAGCTCTTTCACGTGATACCAAACACGGTATATTTATTTTAATTTTATATTAACATAGAACTTTTTGTCCGCTAGAGGGCGCAATACTAAATTTGGTGACAAGCTTTATGGCTCATAACTAACAGAATATCAAGGCCCTTCTAATGGTACTGCAGTGGTCTTATTCTGATAAGTAGTAAAGAAGCTATGAACGAAAAGTTGTGAATTATATGCAACCAGCCCATGAATACAGGTAAAGTCACACGCAAATGCTAGCAATATATATATATTCAAAATGTACAAGTAAAGCGCTTTCGAATGATACCAAACACGGCATATTTATCTTAACTTTATTTTTTTACTCTGTATGTTTTGTCCGCTAGAGGGCGCCACAGCAGATTTTGTGAAACCCCATATAGCCTATAACCAGCAGACAATTAAGACGCTTCTAATGATGTATCATTTGTCGAATTCTGATAAGTAGTTTAGAAGTTACGAGGGAACAGATGAACATACATACATACATACATACATACATACATACATACATACATACATACATAGCCTGTCAAAATCATAACCCTCCTTTTGCTTTGCCGTAATCGGGCAAAAATAGCCCTTCATTGCCAATGTCTTACGCGCTCTTTGTCGACTTCATTCCGAAAGTCACGTGACCCAGCAGGGTAATTGCCTAATTGCACACTATCAGTAGCATTGGGTTAAATCTTGACAGTTGAACAACGTTCATTACGTTTATTATTATTGACGAGTAAACACGTTTTCGAGCCATATAGAGCCCCGAATTATCAATATGCTTCAAAATGATTGCAATTGATATTAATAGGTGGTAATAGTGTGCTACGCAATTGGGGTGCTGATACTTGAACTTATTGACAACTGCGCCGTTGAGATGTAATGAAAAACATGATACTCATTTTTGGCTTAATTACCCCCAAAGGGTGTTATAGAATTCAGGTCTTAGTTCTCAACAGCCAATAACTTAGAATTTTGTTGGTAAAGACTAACGTCTTCCGATTTTTAAGTTTATAGAAGCATTTGGCTGCCAAACTGGCATGGAGCCAGATTTCTTACAAAATAATACGATTTCTACCTGCAGTTAATATGTCCGATATTATTTAAACTTTGTGATGTATTTGCTCGGAGTATGTATGTGTCCCAGATAATATATAGAAGTTAGTAGGTACCATAAACTTTTAACAACTAACATTTGTTTCGATCAATTGCATAATCCTATAGTTTTATTGTAGAATACAGGCTTACAGCTATCACAAATACGTTTAGCCGTAGAAAAGTTTAGCCGACTTGAGAGCAAACGGTGCTCGGCCGACCAACAGCGAAGTACGGATAGTTCGGAGATTTATTTAGAAAACAAAGGCAGTTCGTAATGGAATTTTAAACAGCCAGCCGGTGGTAGTACGACTTTTAATTTAGGATTTGGGAAATGTACGAGTCAGCCATCGTACATGACACGCGCACATTACTTACATTATGTACATCAGCACTATTCCGTCGCCTTGCACAAATTATAGCGTAAGGCGACAGTACACGATCAGCCTTCAAAGACTGTACTCATTTACACTTTCATGTCTATATTAGTTACGAGTTAGTTAAGTAATCAATAAATAATCATATTTGGCTATCCGTGACTATTATTGAAGTGTATAACCAAGGTGTGTGCGAATCATTCAGCAGCGCATACATCTTTATGGTCCTTCGAGCCTCAAGATCATAATTTCGCGTTCTTTTGTGTGGTGGCGATTTGTTTGGGCCGGTCGACCAGAAGCAGCATCGAACCAGTTCAATATAAGAAGCATCACCTGCACAGAGGATACGGACCGCGAAGATCACTAAGCAAGCAGCAGCAAATACAAGGGATCACTGAAGCACGCCAGTAGTATCGGCAAACAGATAAGGTGACTCGAAGTATTTGTAACAAATTTTTCCATCATGGAGGGAGTTATCCAAACTCAGTATCAGATTATGGAGGCAATGCAAAAACTCCTAATCAATTTTAAAAAAGACGGAGAAAGCCGCAAAACGCCCAGCAATGTGCAGAAGAAGGTTGACCTCCTCGATAAGTATTGGGCAGAATTTCAAAATAACCATGAGAAGATTCGCGGGCGCGAAGATTCATCTCATCAATACTTTATGCAGGAATCTCATGAACAGACTAGAAAATTTTACAGCAGCGCAAGGGAATACTTTGTAAAGTATTTACATCCAGAAGAAAAGCCAGCATCACCCTTATTAAAGCAGTCAGCCTTCGAGTTCGAGTTAGCACCGTCGCCCTCGCAGTCAACGGAGTCAAAACTAATTCAAGAGCAAGGTGCAGGTGAAACTGGACAAGGTAACCAACCGACCCTTTCAATAAAGGTACCTGAAATAGCTGAGACTGCCAATAACAGCAGAACAGATGAGATGCTACGCAAACAAAGGAGCAATATCAAAGCGTTCCAAAGAACCGCATCAAACATCAATGTGGACCTCCTCAAAGAAAATTGGCAGTTTGAAGACGCCTTAAAGGTGTTAGAGTCAAGATGGAATGCAGTTGATTCACTTTATTGGGAAATTGACAGTTTACTCAATGAAGCCAACATACAATATGAAATGTCTTACAATACGTGCGAGCTGCTTTACAACCAAATGAAAGCAACAATCAACTCCAAAATGTGGTCAGTTACACACCGGGAAAGGTCGACGCCAGTCATCGAAATTCCAGCCTTTAGTGGTAGCTACGAACACTGGACAGGATTCAAAGATTTATTTGTTGAGACTATTCATTCCAATCCATCTCTTTCAAACGCACAGAGAATGCAGTTTCTCAAAATCAAAGTGAAAGGTGAAGCCGAGAAACTTATTCAGCATCTATCAATCAGCTCGGAAAATTATGGAACTGCATGGGAGATCCTTAACCGCAGATACAACAACAGAAAACTAATCTTCACGTCTCATCTCAATTCATTACTCGCTGTTGCCAGCACTCAACATTTATCAGCAGCATCAGTTAAAAAACTACACGATACGACAAAAGAATGTATCAACGCAATCAAAAACCTTGGTGTGGACACGTCATCGTGGGATCCCATATTGGTTCATTTGCTTTCACAAAAGTTGGATACAGTGACTCATAATGATTACTTAGAGTCACTAGTGGAGCCACGTGAGCTACCCAACTTAGCAGAGTTTCTGGATTTCCTAGAAGGAAAATTTACATCATGGGAATCATCTCGTCGTAAACCAGAAACAGCAAAACCATCTCAATCAGAGTCTACACAAAATAACAAGAAATTTCATTCGTATAAAGCATTCAGCGCTAATCAGAACAAAAATAACAAATATAGATCAAATTCACCGACAAAAGACAATGCAAATTCAAAGAACTGTCCACATTGCAACCAACACCACAAGTTGTTTTTGTGCAAAACATTTCTTGAATTACATCCGGTTGCAAAACGGCAAGCAGTTTCGAAATACAATTTATGTAGAAACTGTTTAAATGCACATACAAGCAAACAATGTCCGTCAAGAAAAACATGCCGCGTCTGCAACTCAGATCATAATACATTACTTCACGACGCTTATGGCAAAGGGAGTGGACAGAAATCAAACAGCAAATCAGTGCAAGAAGCGACAGCTACAACTGATAATACGAAAACCACAAGCGACAGCAGCAATCACGTGTCGCAAGAAGATGTAACTGAAACTTTGCTTACCACAGCATTAATCAAAGTGCAAGCATATGATGGGTCTCTGATAACTTTAAGAGCACTCCTTGATCAGGGGTCACAAACATCCCTAATAACGGAAAAAGCAGCTCAAAAATTACGACTACCGCGTGGCCGCTGTAAAGGTGTCATATTCGGTGTCGGGGCGAAAGAAAATAATTGCAAAGGTGTCATACGAATCACGTGCAGTGCCATTCACGGCGATTATACATTTGACACGGATGTTTTTATTATGCGAAATTTAATCAATAATTTGCCTAACAAATCATTCAAAATACCAAAGTCATGGACATTTATACAAAATATCCCATTGGCTGATCCAGATTTTCATGAAAGTCGTCCTGTAGATATTTTACTCGGGGCCGAGATATACTCAAACATAATCCAAGAAGGTATCATCAGACACAGCAAATTACAACCAGTCGCGCAGCAGACACGTTTGGGCTGGATTTTATGTGGAAACGTGCAAGCAACATTTCAATGCAACGTTGTGATGAATGACATTGAAAGCATTCAACAATTTTGGACAGTGGAAGACATAACAGAAAACTCCGGAATGTCACAGGATGATCTGGATTGTTTGCAGCACTACAAGAACACAACAACTCGCGACGAAGGAGGTCGTTACATTGTAGAGCTACCGTTCGAACCAAACTTTCAAGAAAAACTAGGAGCTACGAAACCAATGGCTTTGGCACAGTTCAGGCAACTTGAGAGGAAATTTTGCAAACAGCCGCAATTAGCAGAAGCATACAGACAGTTCATTCAGGAATATCAAGCTCTAAATCACATGGTTGAGTGTACTAGTAACGTGACACCAGCTTGCTATTTACCACACCATTGTGTTCAACGCGCCGATTCCACAACTACAGCATTAAGAGTAGTATTCAACGCATCGGCAAAAACATCCACGGGCCATACTCTGAACGAGCTGATGAAGCGCGGTCCGAATTTACAGCAAGATCTAATGTCATTGATCTTGCGATGGAGGCAATATCAGTTCGCATATACGGCAGACATAGAAAAGATGTATCGTCAGATACGCTGCAGCACTGATCATCAAGCCTATCAGAAGATACTATGGAGGAGTTGTCTTAATCAACGATTACGTGAATATCAGCTCACAACAGTCACATATGGCATGAAAGCAGCTCCATTCTTAACTATGATGACTATGAAACAGTTGGCAGCTGATGAAGGCCATAAGTATCAGCACAGCAGGGCAGCACAAGCATTGCAAGAAGAATTCTATATGGATGACCTTGTAAGTGGTAGTTTCACGTTATCGTCAGCTAAACAACTGCAAGGCGATTTGATCCGTTTGCTAAGGTCGGGCGGTTTCAACTTACGGAAATGGTCGGCCAACAATGAAGAATTACTTCAAAACGTCAGTAGAGCGTCTTCAAGTCAAGCATCATTCGATTTCAAGCAAGCAGAATCAACGAAGACGCTCGGGCTGAAATGGAACCCCAGTGAAGATACATTCTCGTTCGAGCTGAAAATATGCAAAACAGAACCAACTGAACAACATACAAAGCGTTCATTACTATCAGATATTTCAAAAATATTTGATCCACTCGGGTGGTTAGCTCCGGTTACAACCACATTAAAACTTTTATTCAAGCGAGTTTGGCTCTCCAACATTCAGTGGGATGACCAGCTTCCGGTGGAAATAAGTACCGAGTGGGAGCAAATTAAAACAGAGCTTCTAAACATCAATCAGTTTAGAATCCAAAGATGGTACCAGATAGAAGAGCAAGACACAATTCAACTGCACGGCTTCTGCGATGCCTCAGTGAAAGCATATGCATGTGTTGTTTATTGTAAAATTGGGGCCAAAATTTCACTCGTCGCTGCAAAAACAAGACTGGTGCCAGAAAACAAAAAGCTCACGTTACCGCGTCTAGAGCTGAGTGGGGCGCATTTACTTACAACACTTATGCGAAAAATTAAACAAGCTCTCAATGGACGTAAATTCGACGTTTTTGGTTGGTGTGACTCCACTGCAGTTCTCGGTTGGATTCATGGCAATATCAATCGCTGGACACCATTCGTAGCGAACAGAGTCAAGCAAATAAAGGACGTAATACCATCAGATAAATGGCAATACGTAAAATCAGCAGAAAACCCAGCGGATTGTGCCAGCCGCGGCATTACAACAGAGCAACTGAAGCAACATAATTTGTGGTGGACCGGCCCGCAATTTCTCCCTGGGTTCGAGGAGTCAACAATCACAGAGAAGTGCATCTACGTCACGGATCAGGAGGAACGAAAATCAAAACAAAGCAACGTCACTATTCGTCAACCTCATAGCGATGATGTCATACAATTCATACTGCAAAAACACAGTAATTTGACACGCGCCGTGCGCGTGCTTGCTTGGGTACTACGTATCACACGACGTCACAACGAGCACACTGCTTACTTGAACGGAAGTGAATTGGAAGCGGCAAGACACAAGATAATTAAATATGTACAAGAATCGGAATTTTCAGAAGAAATTAATATGCTGCGAAGACAAGAACAAGTACCTAAGAAGAGTAAAACTTTGTGCCTCAATCCATTCTTAGACAAGAACGGACTTTTGAGAGTGGGAGGCAGACTCAAGCATGCGAATATTGATGAAAATATGAAGCATCCACTAATCATACCACACAGCAGCCACGTTACTGACCTCATTATCGATCAAGCCCACCGCCGCACGTATCATGCGGGGGCCCGGACGACGCTCGCTAATATCAGACAAACCTACTGGATATTAGGCGGAAACAGAGCTGTAAAGAAGCGCTTACATACATGCGTTACTTGTAGAAAGCATAAAGCTGTCATACAAAAGCAACTGATGGGGGAGTTACCAGAGTCTAGGAGCAACCCGTCGCGTCCCTTTCAACACACCGGCGTTGACTTCACAGGATACGTTGACGTGAAACTCAATAAAGGGAGAGGCGTCAAGACTAGCAAGGGATACATTGCAGTATTCGTGTGCATGGTGACAAAAGCAGTGCACCTCGAACTTGTATCAGACTTGACCTCATCTGCATTCTTGGCTGCCCTAAAGCGTATGTCCTCACGTCGGGGTAAACCACATCATATCTACAGCGACAATGGTACTAATTTTGTTGGGGCCAACAAAGCACTGCAGCAAGAACTGGTAGAACTACGCAAGACATTCAACGACGAGTTCTATACAGAGATCAATGAGTTGGGAATACAGTGGCATTTTAATGCCCCCGCCTGGCCAAGCGCAGGAGGCCTTTGGGAGGCAGCAGTAAAAAGTCTCAAGTATCATCTCCGACGTGTTGTTGGCGAGCAAAAACTCACGTTCGAAGAATACAATACTTTACTGGCTCAACTCGAAGCATGTCTCAATAGTCGGCCGCTGTGCGCATTAACAGAAGACCCAGACGATTTGAATTATCTTACTCCATCACACTTCTTGAGCAGTGGACCCATACTGACTATTTTAGACACTGAAAAGGATGAAAGAACAAGGTGGCAGCGAACACAGAAGATTTTCGAGGATATTTGGAACAGGTGGCAAACCGAATATCTTGCAACACTCTCTACAAGGAGTAAATGGAAGAGACCTCAGAAAAACATTCGAGTAGATGACGTTGTTATCATTCACGAACCTAACCTCCCCGCGGGAAGATGGGCTCTGGGCAGAGTAACTGAGCTACATCCCGGTACCGATGGACTGGTTAGGGTTGTTACCCTGAAAACAAAAAATGGGTACCTCAAACGTCCAGTGATAAAGCTATCAGTGTTGGTTTCTGAATCCAATGAGAAAAAAGGACAAATGTCAGATCAGAGCCAAAACATCAAAACTAAGGACAAACAATCAAAACGACGACCGGGAATGGCGTCTAACCTGATAGCAACTCTCGTTACACTATTTCTCTTCATGACATCTGTCTTTGGCAACGAACAGTTAGCACATCCATATACTTTGACAACAATACACAAAGCACTCTATTTTGATCGCATCTCAAACATGCAGTTCATTCGCGACGAATGGAAACTCATCGTGTATTACGACATGAACCCTTATTGGGACGGCTCGGCAACCTTCGACAAATACATGAAACAAATAAACAGCGTATGTGAAAGAGAAACAAACAAAGTTCTATGTGACATCATCCTACAACAGCTACGTCACTCTCATGACGAACTGGCGTACTACAATGTAATGTTACTTAATCAGCATTTCGAAGAACGCATACGTCGGCGGCGAGGCCTCATCGACGGTGTGGGTTACGCTGCCAACAGTTTATTTGGAGTTCTAGATCAACGCTTCGCAGATCAATACAAGCAAGATATTTCTCTTATACAAGAAAATGAAAATCACTTGGCACTCTTGTGGAAAAACCAGACCTCAGTAGTAGAAGCAGAATACAATCTACTCAAGCGGACCGAAGAATCAATTAATCGACAACACAAGGCCATCAATCAACATTTAAACATTCTTACAAACGCCACCAATAAATTGAACAAAAACTTGCAAGAACAAGAAGTGAGGAACGAGCTAGCACTGTCCACCATCATAGCTACAAATATGCTCACGAAGCTGAAATCAATACAAGATACAATAATCGACACTATAACAGACGTCCATCATGGAATGTTCAGCGCTCACTTACTATCGCCGAAGCAACTACGAGTTCAACTCAGCATAATCTCAGGACAATTATCGCGAGAACTATCCTTGCCGATAGAAAACATACAGACAGAACTTCCAAAAATTTACCACCTTCTGAAGGTTAAAACACGGATAACTCACGAGTACCTCATTTTTGAGATTAGAATACCTCTGGTCAACAGAGAAAGTTATGACGTATATAAACTCATATCAATACCACAACAACATGGTAATATAACAATCGCCGTCGTGCCGATATCAGATTACATCGCGATAAACTTACGCAAGGACACCTATCTGACAATGACGGCGAGAGACATACAACAATGTTTGGAGTACGACGAGTCTAGTCGCCTCTGTCACTCCCGAAAACCTATTTTCCAGTTTAAGTCAGAAGACAGCATGTGCATCAAGGATATGGACACAAACAGATGTCTTACAAACACAGCAGCCTGCCGCAATAATTGGATGGAGTTGAATAAAATAAATACTTATCTTTATTATTGTTGCGAGCAGTGTGCACTGCGCGTCATATGCGGGGATCACATTACCGCAATACAAATCGCGAAGGTCGGGGTCATAGCACTCGATTCTGATTGCGTAATTAAAGGACATGACTTCACCGTTTATTCACACAAACTGAGACACTCCGAAATTAAGACTACGGTTGACTTGAGATCACTGCAAATAGCACCTATCAATCACATCATCAACGTCACCTTGCCACAAGTTGAATTGAACATCACGGATCACGAAACGTCATTGCGGCACATCAAAGAGCAGATTGAGCAGATGAAGTCAGAACAACCCTTGAACTCGGGAATTTCAAGCCACGATATTCATCAATATTCAGCAATATACGTGATATGGCTGGGCGCCGTACTAGTAGCCGCAATTTATACGTGTCGGTGGTTTTGTCGTCGTCGTCGGCAGAGAAGCACCAACTTACAGTCGGACTCCGAGACGCAACCTCCAGTACCGCAGACGCAAAGACAGCACTCGGCCCCCTTCGTCGGCCCGACGCCACGCGCTAGAGATGCGAAACAGCCACAAGAGGCGGTTGAATTAAGAAATTTTTCCAGCTTACTCAGCAGCATCAAGCGTCATAAGAGAACACCTACTGTGGTCACACCGGTGTCTGGTGATAGTGATTAATTCAAGTTATGGCTAACAATAGATTTAATTTTGACATGTAACTTGGGTGAAATTTATAAGTTTAGTATTTAAGCATTTTGTAAACTCATTCTCATCAACCACTCACATCTCTCTCGCCCGGGAATATGTACGAGTCAGCCATCGTACATGACACGCGCACACTACTTACATTATGTACATCAGCACTATTCCGTCGCCTTGCACAAATTATAGCGTAAGGCGACAGTACACGATCAGCCTTCAAAGACTGTACTCATTTACACTTTCATGTCTATATTAGTTACGAGTTAGTTAAGTAATCAATAAATAATCATATTTGGCTATCCGTGGCTATTATTGAAGTGTATAACCAAGGTGTGTGCGAATCATTCAGCAGCGCATACAGGAAATATTATTGTTTTGCTCTGTTGTTAGTAATTTATTAACGAAAAAGTCATCACAATATGGTGCTTTAATAATTTAGAGATATTCTGGTTTAGCGACAGAACAAATAACGGTATGTCCACAAATAATGTCAAGTAAACAAGTTAATGGAAAACTAGCTGTGCCCGTTTCACCCGCATAACAGTTCGATACCGTAGAAATATACTAATAAAAAGTATTTTATACGGTAATCCTGCTTATAAACTGTGCTTAAAATTTGTGTGTTAAGACTCATCCGAACCCGTTCAGTAGTTCTTGGGTGAAAGAGTAACAAACATCCATTTAGCGTCAGAAATGTTTGGCATTTATAATATTAGTAGGATTTCAATAGTAAGTTTTAACAGTAAGCAGAATCTTTTTTTTTTTTTTTTAATAATTTAATCTAGTGCTTGACTGCAATCCCGCCTGATGGTAAGCAGTGATGCAATCGTTGCTGGTAAAGCGCACTAGTTTATTAAGCCTATTCACTTAAAAAACTTCGGAATAGGAAGGATAATGGCAGTTGAGCGAGGTGATGCAATGTTAAACCCAAGACCAACACGACCAAATGATGCTGCGCTAGAGGGAGATTGATCTTTTTATTTTTTTATTTATTAATAAAGGTACACCAACAGCTTCTGTATAAAAATTAACAAATAGAGTAGATATGAGTAAAAGGCTTATACAGTTGCCAATGACAGGTGAACCAACATTCACCAACATGAGTGATAACTTAAACTAGATAAATGTAAATACTAATATTAACTGGATATAAACTATATAAAGACAATAACAAGGTTAGACTTGTACTTAAGTAAAAAAAAAAGGAATACAAAGCTAAAATTAAATATGAGATCAAAAATTAGAATAAAACTTAAAAAACTTAAACTAAGCAACTTACAAAATTAAATACACAGAATAACTTAAATTATACAAGAAAAACATTGCAAATGTATAGGAACAAACAGACAAAACTATTATTTAAGAGCTTTTTGACTTAGAATAAAACGCTTGAAGGTTTTCATAGTGTTGTGGTTTATGTCAACATCTGGGTTTGATTTTATCAAGCAATTTATCTCTTTGCTGAGCCTATTGAGAGGTGAATTTTCTCCTATATTTGTGTTGGAAGCTTTAGTATGGAATAAATGGGTAATGGGATATCTGGGTATTCTATTGGGGACTTTTATTCCAATTTGATTAATCAAGTTAATACAATCTAATTTATTGTTAACTAATTTGTAAAAAAACATAATATCTTGTACCAGTCGCCGGTCGCGCAGTGTTGTCATTGCGTAGTGTTGAATACGTTGCTCGTATGGACACCGGGGTGATACACCACCGAAGGTATATGCTAGGTGTTTAGTGAAGGCCCTTTGGATGCTTTCTATTCTTTGTGAGTGTACTGCGTAGTGCGGGTTCCACACTACGCTGGCAAATTCAAGGTGACTACGGACTAATGCGTTATATAACACAATTTTTGTTCTTACCAGCCTAAATCCCTTAGTGCTTCTCTTAAGAAATCCTAGTAGCCGTGCCGATTTCGTAACAATGTTATCAATATGGCTTATGAAGTTGAGTTTACTATCCATAGTGATACCAAGATCGCGAACCTCATTCACAGTTTCTAATAACACTCCGTTTATGTTATATGAGACGGCACTGGATTGCTTTTTCCTTGAGAAACGTATATGGCTACATTTACGTATATTAAGTTTCATGTGATTAAGGTTGCACCAGTGTTCAATTCTATCCAAATCCTCCTGAATTAGGGTAGTATCTTTATTTGAAGTTATAATTTTATAAATTTTAAGATCGTCAGCAAACATTAGATATTTACAATGATAGATTTGGGCGCTAATGTCGTTGATGAACAATAAGAACAAAACGGGTGCAAGATGAGAACCCTGAGGAACTCCTGAGTCAGCATAATATGGATAGGATTCGTAACCGTTAACAACAAGAGTCTGCGATCTATGAAGCAAATAAGATTTGAACCAGTTTAGAAGTGAACCATGTATGCCATTATACTCTAACTTGGACAGTAATAGAGAATGGTCAACCCTGTCAAATGCACTGCTGAAGTCCGTGTACACGGCATCAACTTCTAGTCTTTTGTCAAGAGCTAGAGTCACATCCGACACAAACTCGACGAGGTTTGTTTCTACACTGCGTCCAGCTTTAAAGCCATGCTGACTTGGTGAAATAATTCTGTCAATGTGGCGAGTAATAACTGGACAGACAAGAGACTCGAATATTTTAGGAAAACACGAGAATATTGAAATTGGGCGGTAGTTTTGAACATTCGCAGGATTACCTTTTTTAAAAACCGGGACAATTCTTGCGCTTTTCCATACTTCAGGGAATATTCCTTCAGCAAGAGAAGAATTGAAAATAATCTGCAATGGTAGGGCAAGTTCATGATAGCAGCGTTTTAAAAACAAGGGTGGTATACAATCAGGTCCAGCACCTTTGGAAGCATCTATGAGTTTTAGCTTGTTAAGAATTTGTTTTTCTGTTAATTTAATAGTGCTTAAGACCGAGTCAATACCAGAAAAAACATTAGCAGTGTTATAAGAAGTGGCTGGATTTTGATTAAAAACCGAAACAAATTGATCAGCAAAGAGGTTAGCAATTTCTGGACCATTGTTAGCCACCTTATCATTCATATACATGTCTGCAGGTATGCAAGATTCTCCGCGACGTTTATCTTTAATAAATCTCCAGAAAGCTTTAGGGTTTTTGGGAATATCGTTTTCAATTTTACATTTGTATGTATTGTAACATTGATTTATTAGAGTATGACAACGACTACGAAGTAACTCAAAAGTAAGTTTATCACGGGGATTATCGTATTTACGGTATTTTTGCCTAAACTTCTCTTTTTCACTTAGGGTTTTAATAAGTGAGTCTGAATACCAAGAGGGATACTCAGACTTTCTACTTACATATTTAGGTACATAATTGTTAATAGCGATCTGTAGTATACCGTAAAAGGCGTTAACCATTTCATTAGCATCCATACATTCATGAAAGGTATCATGCCAATTTATATTTTTAAGATAGGTTTTGATTTGGGTGTAATCTGCTTTAAAAAAGTTGTAGCCTGAACGATATTTTGTTTTTAACTGTTTTAAATTAGAAAACGGAATAGAAATTAGGATATTCGGGTGGTGGGAGTCTAATTTGCTTAGCAGATCGTTGGGCTTAGTAACTGTTACATTCGATATGTTACTCAATACTATATCTAAAATTCGGCAGTCAGCATTTAGAAAAGAGTTAAACTGATGAAGTGCATTGATTGACAGAAAGTCTACAAATTCGTAGCCCAGCGAATTGTCGTAATTAGACGGCGATAGATGCAGATCGTCGTTACTCATGTTCCAATCAATAAAACCCAAGTTAAAGTCTCCAAGAATCACAACATCGTCGACATTATTTAGTGTGTTGTTAACATTATTCAAAAAGCATTGTAGATTGTCTAGTTTAACAGGCGGTGGCATATAGATAACACAGATAGCTATTTTCTTGATATTATTGTTAACATTTAACTCAATAGACAACCATAAATCTTCAAAATCACTTTCCAAATTTTTCATTCTTACAGATTTAATTTGATTACTAACTGCGACCATAACCCCACCGCCATCTTTTTTGGATGCCTTGGAACTCAGTCTATCCCTACGGTACACCACATATCGCGGGTCAACGAACTCTCCATTAGTTACGTTAGGGTTTAACCAAGTTTCAGTAAATGCAATTACGTCATAGTTAGTTAGCAGGATATTTTTGTAAATATCATCAGTTTTAGTCCTCATTCCACGAACATTTTGATAATAAATATCAAGCATTACGAATACAAAAACGCCAAGAACATTTATAAAAAACAAAAATAAATACAGCTATAATTAATTAGTAACGACAGTAGCTTTCATTAACTTTAAACTATCCTGATTGCGAATGTAAATCGACTTTGAGTGAATATCCTTTCGCACAAGAATTCGGCCGTTGCGTATCCAGACAAAGTTAAAGGACATCTCCTTAGCCAGTCTCCGTGCTGCAGCATGCAGGTGTTTACCAGTGGGGCATAAATGCTCACTGACATACACAGGCACTCGGCTAGCACCCAAACCAATGCCTAAGTGATGCGAGTTCAATTTGTCCGAAGGATGTTTTTTGTTGAAGTTTCCAACAGCAGCCAAAAGGTTGTCACGTTGGCGGGGGCTGCGGAGCTTAGCAACCACAGACCGTGGGCGATTATTGTCTTTGTTTAGTTTCGCAACTCTTGTAATTTGCATAATGTCATTGTCACCTATATCACAACTAGTTACCTTTGTGATGTTTTTTAAGGTTTCTACAAGGTTTTCAGACTTGTCTTCAGGTAAACCGTTAATTTCTACATTGCTTTCACGCATGTTTTGTTCTACGATATACAACCGCGTGGTCAGGTCAATGACACTCTGCTGAAGGTTTGTGTTATCACTACGTAATTGGTTAATAATGGTGTCTTTTTCATCAAAGCGTTTTTTGAACTCTTCGAATTGCTCATTAAAAAATCCGAACGAAACCTTGAATGCAGATATTTCTCCTTGTATATTTTTCAATTGATCAGTGAGTAAATCTTTGAAAGACGATTTGACAGCCGCGGCCAACTCTTCCTTAATTATACCTCTTAAAGTATCCTCGTTGAAACAGCGTTCATGGCTATTCGAGGTAGACATAGGCAGACTAGCTTTTTTCCTCAATGTCACATTCATTACATCAGATGGAGTGTTTTGGTTAGCATGGGTTTTAGGTATACTTTTGGGGCTCGACGTTAATTTCCGAGCTGGCGATCGACGGGGGTTACTAGCATTAATAGCCGGGCGTGCAGGTGTATTAGTATTGTCGGTTTTAAGCTGTTTGCAGGAACATTCGGGGCATATCCAGGTGGATTTATAAGCGTGGTCCATAAGATAAAAGTTGCTACTTGGTATGTTCACACAATAAATATCAAATCTTGATTTACACTTGCAACAATCCAAAAACTCCAAACTATTTATTACATTCCGGCATCCACCACAGGTGTCATTTATTGGATCCATTTCTAAGAAAACAAAACTATTTCTGCAATAATATTGACACCTTCAAGCAAATCCAGCCCTTATATATACTTAAAGCTTGAAATCGTGGAGTTTGAATCAGTAAGCGAGCGGGCGTTCATGCGTCGTATGTGTGTGTGTAGCAGCGAGCGATCCGCGAGTTGCCCTAGGTCAGGGACGCAGCAACAAGGTAGTCGTTATTTAATTTTTTTGAAAGTAATTTGCTTATTACTTACGAACGCACAAGAGTCCTGGAAAGATGTAAACACCACTCGATAGTTCGTCAACACAGCTTTACGGGGATATATAGCACCACTTATTATGAGAACTTTTTATCACTTTTCTAAATATTTCAACGGAGCAAAATACAAAACTGGAGACTCTCCGCGACCAAACTCCCGACACAACAAAATTTGGCGCATCGTACCCGCCACACATCGCACCATAACTGCTCAGACCCGTCCTCCGTACGGCTTCACCAGACATCATGCCAGAACACGACGAATCGCTTGGCGGCAAGACTTTGTCTGGTGGGTGGTAACTTCGCCGGCAGCCGATGTTATGCCTACCACCGAGTAAACTAAGATGGTTAGAGAAAGCTGCGGCTGCTAGTACTGCTATACAACGTTAATTTACTTTATATGAAACCTGAATACAGTTTGTTCGGTATAAGCAACTGAATCGATTCCAATCATTTTTACAACATGTCATATTTTTTTCTAAATACATTTAGAAGTCGTTGCAGTGTGGTTACCGAGTGCGCAACACAGCTGATAGTAGCGCCGCCGCGCCGCGCCGCTGTAGGTGCGGTCGGGCGGGCGTTACGTTCACCATATTTTTGTTGGGACAGCCAATTAAGGTAACAAGCTCATAACTTTGTGGTTTTTCATGATATCTTTTTGAAATTCGGTACATAGATTCTTTACTTAAAAATACTGGACACGTGTTTTCGGTTTCGCATAAACAAAACCTAACGTTGCAACATGTTCTTTAGCATCACCGCTGCCATACACATCATTAAATTCTTCGAGCCATTTCTGCAGCACTGGTGCTACTATGGACCTCGTACTCATAAATAATGCCATATATATGGTTTTCCACTTTGTAAACTGAGTAACGCAAAGAAAAAAAAACAATAGGGGAAAAACAAATGAATCACGGTTTTCAAAACCCAAAATCATGATTAAATAGCTGAATAAATTTGAAATTGGAATTCCTTATCAAAGAGGAGACATTTGAGATCAAAGTGACTAGTTTTTTATATATGGGCTTATGTCGTCTGCTGGTGGATTTATCTTTATAATCATTGATATAGTATTAAACAGATATGATATGCTCTAACAAATTAACCAAAATAAATGTGCCGATCGGAGCAGCAGAACACACATGCAATTTTTTTATTCTGCGTACATTTCACACGTTGGCACAGTGTGAGTGAGATGGGGCACAATCTAAAGCATAGAGAAGAAAAAGATGGCTAGTGTTTGTCGTTTGCGTTTAAATAGAATCGACGAAAACTAAAGCGACTTGCTGGACTTACCTCCTTTTGTACGCTTCATTTTCAGTGCGCTATGACGTATCTACCTTAGTTTAATATTATATCAATGTTTATAATCGTATTATCACCGAATGCATTAATTCGTTAATGCAAGGCAATCCGTCAAAATGATTGAAACATAAAAGTTTATGGACAACGAACGAAGAATAATTTGCTTATAATAGAGTTACTTAAATGATTAATCACTTTTCAAACTCAATTATAAATAATTAGAAGCATCACTTCTGTCTTCCGAACACTGGTAGCATGTTGGAAAACAACATAATTATGTTTTATTTTTGTATCCGTAAACTTATTTTGCTCGCTGAGAACAGACAGTCTAAACAGGTGGACCTAACTATAAACATGCTTTACACGAGAGTTCCTTATTTTTCAAATAATAGAATAGAATCGTCATATCCCATATATTTGGACCGATGCCCGATGGGGCCGACGGGTTCTCGAGGGGCGACCACGCACCGGAAGACGTAGCGTGGGTAGGCCCCCGACAAGGTGGACCGATGACCTGGTGAAGGTCGCGGGAAACCGCTGGATGCGGGAGGCGCAGGACCGGTCGTCGTGGAGATCCTTGGGGGAGGTCTATGTCCAGCAGTGGACGTCTTTCGGCTGAAATGATGATCCCACATATCATGCTGGACTTTTTTTTTTTTCGGTGCGTCATATCGTCGTAAGCTTTTCTGGATCGCTACACCGGAAAAATATACAAAAAGCTTAAATTTCAGTGGTTTTTGAATACTTGAAAATTTACGACTGATAAGAATGTGCGAAATGTGCGGGGTTGCCTACCCATTTCTGACCTCCCTGATTTCTTTAATACTTTTGATTTAATTTTTTACATAGTCAGTAAGATTGAAAATTCGTAACAATCACATGAGCAAGTATCAGGAATTCAAATCCGGTCTAAAATATTTAGCTTTTTATGAACCCTTTCTCAAATAACCATCAGTAATAGTAGATTAGTAGCCAAGGGCTGTAAGGTATCAACTGCAGCCTCAGACATTCAGGCGCGCGAGCGCAACGAGGGCGCCTATAAATCGAGGGTGCAAGTGATGCCTAGACCCGAGCTAACTACTCTGTTATACATCTCGATTGTGAGGTAAGTATAAAAAAACCGGCATTACTATTGTAAAACTATTGTTTTCTATTGCTCCCTTTTTTCAACCTTTCTTTTTTTATTTTTTTTTTAATAAAGAAATTGAGCTCCGTACGATATTTAAAATTGATGAGTATTATTAAATACTTTTTTTTTTTTTTGTTAGGATGGGAAGTCATCAAATGACTTCTTCCGCTCTGGGCGGAGCGGAAGGGCGTGTCAGACTTTTACTGACTAAAACCCACCCGTGTTTCTTCACTTGCCTGTGGGACGGCCAGGGCCACGGTTTCTTGTTTAACCAACCCGCAATCCTGACCCAGGAGGCATCGGTCTTCGTGGACCCCGTCACGATGTGCTGACATCTCTTTGAGGCGCGCGTGAGACACGACGCGCCGTCGACTCGGGCCTGGTCCTTACCGGGCGGCGAGCTGCCCATTGCTCACCGCCCGCAGGCCCGCGCCTACGGTGGCTGGGAGTTTGGTGTCATCTCCCGACCAGGGCGTCTCCTGCGGTGCGGCGCTGGGATTCCCGTTGCCTCACGCGCTCCGCCTCCTCCTTTGCCAGAATTACTGCTTCGCAGAAGGAGGTGACGGCCTGCCATGCACTCTCGCTCCGGACCATGGCCTGGACCAGGGTCGGACGCGAAAGATCACCGCCGATCGCCGCTACGAGGACACGGCGGTGCTCTACCCAAGCTGGGCATACCTCCACCGTATGCTCCACCGTGTCCTTAGGGCGATCCACACAATGGTGACACCCTGGCGTTTCCTCCCGCCTTATACGGAACAGGAACCTCAAGAAACAACCGTGTCCGGTGAGGACCTGCGCCAGGCGGAAGGTGAGGGCGCCGTGGCGCCTCTCTAGCCACTCCTCAAAGAGGGGACTTACCGCCGCTATTGTGGCGTGCCCAGCACTGGGTTGCGACAATCGCACTCTCCATGTTGCCATGAGATCCCGCCGGAGCTCTTTCCGCCGTACCGCAATATCTCGCGGCAGTGGAGTTATGCCCCGGCGTTTTGCCTCCTCTCGCCACTCCCACATGTGGGTGAGGACTTTGGCCTCCAGATCCCATGGCGCCAATCCGGCAAGAAGGCTCGCCGCCTCAGCGGAGACCGTACGGTATCCCCGTATCAGCCGAACGGCCATGACCCTCTGGGACGCGGTCAGGCACCGGGCTGGTCGCTTCCTTAGCGACCGCGCCCACACCGGTGCCCCGTAAAGGGCCATGGACCGCACGGCCCCCGCATAGAGCCTCCGGCAGGAGGCGTTTGGTCCCCCTAGATTGGGGAGGAGCCGCCTTAGGGCAGCCCCGGCCCGTTCCAGTCTGGGTGCCAAACGTCGGAAGTGCTCCTCGAAGTTCCACCGGCTGTCGAGGACGAGTCCCAGGTACTTCATCGTCGACCCGACGCCGATGTGAACCCCTCCTACCGTTATGTGGGAACCCGACGGTGGCGCATTCCGAGGACCATGAAACCACATGGCCTCGGACTTCTGCAGGGCCACCTCGAGTCCCAATTGCCGGATCCTGTTGACGATTGTCAGCCGCCGCCTGGTGCGACCTCCCCTGTGCCAGGACTAGCGTGTCGTCAGCGTAACAAACTACGCTGACGCCGGTAGGGAGGTCGGCGCGCAGCACCCAGTCGTACCCGATGTTCCACAGATGCGGTCCCAGGACCGATCCCTGTGGAACACCGCACGACATCTCTCGCCGGTTCCACACTCCTTGGTGACCGGGGTAGATTATGGCCCAGTCCGTCAGATAGGCCTCGACCACTCGACAGAGATAGGTCGGCATCCGGTGATACCGGAATGCCTCCCTGATGCAACTCCAGGGTAGGGTGTTGAAGGCGTTGGTGATGTCTAGAGACACCGCCAAGACAACCCCACCCCGGGCCACAGCATCCCCTGTCGTAAGGGCTCGCACGCGCATGATGGCGTCCACCGTAGAGCGTCCCCTGCGGAAGCCAAACTGGCTCTCCGCCAAATCCGGGCCCGCTCGCCTGAGGTGCCCGACGAGGCGGTCTGCAATGACTCTTTCGAAGAGCTTGCCCACCTCGTCGAGCAACACAATGGGCCTGTAAACGGACGGCGAGTCCGCAGGGCGCCCTGGCTTCTTTATGAGGACCAGTTTCCCCGTCTTCCAGCGAAGTGGGAACTGGCCCCTCTCCAAGCATGCGCTTAGTAGCCCCCGTAGTCGAGGCCCCAGAGCCCCTAAGGCCAGAACCCAGACTTTGCCAGGTAAGCCGTCGGGTCCTGGGGCGGTATTTTTGGCATTCAGCCGACGTACCGCCGCTCTCAGCTCTACCTCGGTCACCTCTGGAGCATCGTCGTCGTCGATGGTGTGGTCCGCATCAGGCACCGCAGGAGGCGGAGCCATGGGTGGAGGAATATGTTCCTCTCTCGAGGGAAACAGCGCTCACCACGTCCTCCACGAGCTGAGGCCGGAGACTCTGCGTCAGCGGGGGAGCCCATGGGCGGAGTTTATCCCGCACCATTTTATAGGGGCATCCCCACGGGTCTCTGTTCAGAGTCCCCAGCAACTCCTCAC
The DNA here is from genome assembly GCA_017933935.1 of Sesamia nonagrioides. Lineage (NCBI taxonomy): Eukaryota > Metazoa > Arthropoda > Insecta > Lepidoptera > Noctuidae > Sesamia > Sesamia nonagrioides. The sequence continues at coordinate 384,710 of JADWQK010000149.1, forward strand.
GGGCCAGCCCTTTGGCTCGCTGGATCTCCACTAGGAGGGTCTTCGCCGCTCTGTATCCCTCGTAAAGCTCCGCCTGTATGGCCTCCGTGTTCGGCGGACGAATACGGAGCCTGCGATGCCTGGTGTACCGGTGTCGCGCAGCCACGCACGCCTTGCGCAAAGAGTATTATTAAATACTCATACGAAGACAAGGCTGAATAGTGAAGCGACGTCTTTTGTCATTGGGTTGAATGCATGATGTCTATTGCCAGTAGGTATGATGGTTAGATGTACGCGAACATTTTGAAAGAATAAACACTTTTTTTATTACTTACCACCCTAGGGCTTTTCTGGCTACATTATTATCCTAGAGCGCTAATTGGTCACCTACAAGCTCCATTTGCGCGTAATAAGGACTTACTTACCGAATATGAGCGATGTAAAACATATTTTTAGATTTCATTATTATCGACCTCAGACTGGTTGCTAAATATTTATAAGTTGTTAGCTTATCAACATCTTCAAAGTTTTCTTAAGTTTTCCCATGTATTTATTTTACTTTATTTACAAGAAATTAGAATTACAGCTCACATTCAAAATTAGTTGGACAGCCTTGTTCTAAATGCACCAAAAACAGAAACCAATTTTACACATTCGCATACCTAACACCCATTATAGACGGGTATTGCTTAAATATTCCTTTCCTTATTCATATTTGAATAACAATAGAGTATCAAAATAAACTTATTAAAACCAAAGGGGAAGGGAACAAAGCCTCCAAAATTGGACCTATTACGATGCAGACATTTATCGCAAACAAGGTTCAAAACGATTTCCTCTTCATTGATTTTGAAGATATCTGGAACGATAAGGATTGAGTACAAACATTACGTAGGACCCTTAAAGGCGTAGATAAGCTCACGTTATGGGGTATTGAATTATTTTAGAATAGTACTGATCTTAGCTCTTATAACCTTCAAGATACTGATTGCGTTCCGTATAAGACAGCATCATTTTAAGTGGAGTTTGTGTGGTTGTGTGTGTTGCGATGTACGATGCGCTAAATGTTGTTGTGTCGAGAGTTTGGTCGTGGAGGGTCTTCAGAACAATCTCCTTCTGGCGCAGCATCGTTGGTCGTGTGGTTGAGTTTCACATCACCTCACTCAACAGCCGTCTTTTCAATTGACTCAGTTTTTTTGAGTGAATAGGCTCTTAATAAACTAGCTCGCTTTACCATCAACGATCACATCACTGCTTATCATGAAGCAAGATTGCGGTCAAGCGTTAGTTTTTAATTTATATAAATCGGATAACTACATATAAGCAATTTTTAGGAGATGCTTAAAACTGTATATTTTTTATACATCACTTAAGGAAAATCTAAAATACCTTTGTTATATAATATCGTAAGCTAGTATTTTTGATAATGTAGACTCGTTTATACCTAAAAATTAAACTAATTTCGTTTTATTAGCAGTTAAAACCATTAAAAAGGTTTTTGACTAAATGTAGAATCAGCCGATTTGCATATTAACCCATTTGGCGCCGCTGTACCTTATCAGGTACAGCACTAAAAATGAAGGTAGCTCTTAATTTTTTATAACAAACATAAATATTAGACTGTTGTTGGTAAGAAGACATACAAAGCTAACAATCAATTACTAATATTGGAGGGTAGATACATTAAAACTGTCAGATCGAGGATTGTATACTTGGAGTTTTGCGGCGATAACGAGTAAGTAGTGATCCGATTTATATTTCTATTGTTTTATATAAAATATTTGTACTTAAATGTATGTTTTTTGGAAGAATATATACCTGCCTATAAAATAAATATTGGATACGAGGTCTCAAACTTGTTTTGAAAAAAATATATGCTCTGATATACTACTGTACCTGATTGTGTACAACGGCGGAATCCATACACAGAAACTATTTTGTTTTCTAGATTTCACTACAACGAGATCTAAGAAATTCAATGTGTCTACAGATTACAATAGGTTAGAAGAAGCTGTGAATGCAATTTTGTGTGATAGTGACAGTGAGGCCGAATACGATTTTGCAGTTATACCACCGGAACCTAGCGTTTTAACGGATGAAGAAGAAGGTTCCGACGAGGATATGCTATTTGTGTCCTTACCCAAAGATGTACCAGGTAACATAGAGGTATTTAGCTGTAATTCAGACGATTATGACAGCAGTGATGATGAACCTGTAGCTGAAAAAACTAAACGAATGCCTCGTCAACAACCAAATCAGCCAATTTGGCGATAATGTGCACCTGTTTACTCTTTTACCATGCAGGAAACATCTGATATGGAAAACACAGTGCGACACGAAAGAAAATCTAGTAAATTTTACACCTGTACATATATTTGAGAAAATATTTGATGAGGAGCTTGATAATTACAAATACTGTTATACGCCACGCAAAATAACAGACACTCATTCCAACTTGACTCGAACGACTTGAAAAACTTTATAGGCATTATGGTCTTGTCTGGATATCATAAATTACCACGAGAAGATTTACTGGTCCTTAGACGAACATGTGGGTGTAGAAATCGTATCTAGAGCTACGTTAGGACAAAGAAATCTCCATTTCGTGAGTAACGACGAAGCTACCAGTACCAGCGACACGAAATGTTCAAAGTGCGGCCATTAGCAGATATTCTCGTGAAAAAGAACATGCAGTGGGGTGTGATGCATGAACACATTTCAACAGACGAATCGATGGTAAAATCCCTCGGTCATCAACCTGCGAAACAATTCATTCGAGGAAAACCTGTGCGATTCGGCTACAAAAACTGGGTAGCAGCGAGTTCTTCGGGATACTGCTATGTGTTTGATTTTTACTGTGGAAAATCCACCAATGCTTCTTCAAATCCCCTAGGTTCAAGAACAGTCAAGATACTACTGATGAAATTGGGGACGAATTCATCAAACTACCAAGTTTTTTTCGATAACTTTCACGCCCGTCTTCCTCGTCAGTACCAAGTTTACCTACAGATGGAGTAGGTAATTTCCCTCAAAAGTTAGAAAAGCCACTCCGATGCGTTTTATGTCATGCACGAGTTCGTTAGCAACGCAAAAAGAGCTAAAAAACATTATGTGTTGAAAGACAGTGTTTCGAAAAATATCATACGTAATACGCCGCTGTACCCATTTGTGTACACCCCCCTCAAAGGAAGCCTTATCATTTTTTAACTTATTTTTTGTACTTTTTTGTTCTTTTGGTTTGTAAACAATATAAAAATAAACATTTCTTTAATATATTATGGCTAATTTCAATTTGGCGGTTAATGGGTTAAGGTATCGATGTCACAGAGGGTCCTTGCCGTTCGGCTATACCGTCCCAGGGATACCGCACGGTTTCTGCTGAGGCGGCGAGCCTCCTTGCCAGATTGCCGCCATGGGATCTGGAGGCCAAAGACCTTGCCAACATGTGGGAGTGGTGAGTGGAGGCAAAACGGCGGAGCATAACTCCGCTACCGCGAGAAATCGCGGTACGGCGGACAGAGCTCCGACGGGATTTCATGGCGTCATGGAGAGTGCGATTGTCACAATCCAGTGCTGGACACGCCACAATAGCGGCGGTAAGTCCCCCCTTTGAGAAGTGGCTAGAGAGACGGCGCCCTCACCTTTCGCCTAACGCAGGTCCTCACCGGACACGGTTGTTTCGAAAGGTTTCTGTTCCGGATAAGACGGGAGGAAACGCTAGGGTGTCACCGTTGTGTGGATCGCCCTGAGGACACGGTGGAGCATACGGTGCAGGTCTGTCCGCCTTCGGTAGAATACCGCCGTGTCCTCGTAGCGGCGATCGGCGGCGATCTCTCGCGTCTGACCCTGGTCCAGGTCATAGTCCGGAGCGAGAGTGCATGGCAGGCCGTAACCTCTTTCTGCGAAGCAGTGATGCTGGCAAAGGAGGAGGTGGAGGGCGTGAGGCAGCGGGAATCCCAGCGCCCTCACGCCACTAGCCGCCGCAGGAGACGCCTTGGGCAGGAGACAACATCGAACTCCCGGCCACAGTAGGCGCAGGCTTGCGGGTGGTGAGCAGTTGGCAGCTCGCCACCCAGTAAGGACCAGGCCCGAGTTGAAGGCGCGTTGTGTTTCACGCGCGCCTCAAAGAGTTGTCAGCACATACTGTCGGGATCCACGGAGACCGATGCCTCCTGGGTCGGGCTTGCTGGTTGGTTAAAAAAGAAGCTGTGGCCCTGGCCTACAGACAGGTGAAGGAACACGGTTGGGTTTTAGTCAGTAAAAGTCTGACACGCCCTTCCGCTTCGCCCAGAGCGGGAGAGCTCATTTGATGATTTCCCATCTCAAACAAAAAAAAGCTTTCGATGTCATCCCGGAGTAGTTTTTTCGGTGGTAGGCAACAACATCGGCCGCCGGCATAAGTTACCACCCACCAGACAAAGTCTTGCCGCCAAGCGATTCGTCGTGTTCCGGCATGATGTCTGGTGAAGCCGTACGGAGGACGGGTCTGAGCAGTTGTGTTGCGATGTGTACCGGGTATGATGTGCCTAATGTTGTTGTGTCGGGAGTTTGGTCGTGGAGGGTCTCCAGATCATCCTCTGGCGCAGCATCGTTGGTCGTGTTGTTGGGTTAAACATTGCATCACCTCGCTCAACTGCCGTCTGTCTTCCTATTCACTCAGTTTTTTTGAGTGAATAGGCTTAATAAGCTAGTGCGTTTTACCATCAACGATTGCATCACTGCTTACCATCAGGCGGGATTGCAGTCAAGCACTAGTTTATAACTAATAAAAAAAAAAAGTTAGTTTCGCCTTTTACTCTAGGACTAGTCAGATAGGAAATGACGACATCACCTAGTTTTATTTTTAAAATATCATTGAGTGAAAAATGTTTGTAAAAACCTACTTTCAAAACAAAACCATTTATCATAATGAATAATGAATCTATTTTTCCGGTTTTCCGCAAGTGACGGGTTGTAGGAGTTAAGAATGAGCTTTGAAATCTTCTTTTAGTACCAATTCCAGACTTACATAATAAGTCCATAATATTCTCACTCCAAAGTCGTGATGGCCTACTTGTTAAACACCAGCCTCTCAAGTATGAAGTGTGCCGGTTCGATTCCAGGTCAGGCAAGTAGCTATGTAACTTTTCAAAAGTTACTTGTGTACTTTCTAAGTATACCGTGGATACCGATGCCTGATTTTAATATGAAGGAAAACATCTTGAGGAACCCTGGACTTTAAGTCTGAAATCGCCAACCTGCATTGAGCAAGCGTGGTGATTACGCTCAATCGTTCTATGTATGAAAAGAGATCTGTGTCCAGCAGTGGGACGATGTAAAGGTTGATGATGATTCCCACTCCTGGGACACATACCTGCTCTCGGTAAGAGGGAATGGGCCGTCATCTACCACGCGGACCTAGTGCGGCTTGGTAGGTTTTTTAATCCTATCTCTTTATGTTAGGAAGTTATGAGGAAAAACACCGCCTGTGATAGGCTACTATCATACTAGTCGCACAGAGATATTGAAGACATTTATCGGATTTTGGCAAGTAACGAGACGGCTAACGAGTAGTTATTAACGTATGTAGTGTGCTGCCACGTTTATTATGGTTTTATTTTAAGAAACACACGAAACCGAAAAGGTACTAATTTTTTGAGTATTTTATTTTGAGTTGAAACCCTTCCGATATCGTTTGATATCATCTAAAGATGCCATGCCCTTGGTATGTATATACCCTTTTTGTTACACGTTGTATACAGCGTGCTACAGTTAGCGCGGCGGCAAACTTGTCTATATTCAGGGCCAAGGCCGCCACATTGCTAAATAGACTATTTGACAGTTTGAAATTTTTGTGATTATTTGCTTTAAATGCATAAAATGAGGGTTCTTTATGTCATTTTCATGAGTTTTAACAAAAATAATAACAATTAATATATCCAAAAACACAAAAATATTGTTATGGGCTAGGGGTACTTAAACGCCGGTTAAGGGTTACGAAGTTTATTGGCAACGAAGGTACAGTCGATTGTAGGCAATGACAAGTAGAACGTAGCTGATGTCGTACCGAAGTCTTCTCTTACGTCCACGAAGTCCGTGTTGTAAACACACAATAACGCTACAGATGTTTCTTCACGTAGTACTTACAGTTCTCGTTATAATTGTCGCAGTAGGTCTTCTTTAAGATTGCTTCTTAACTGTCGCTGTTTTCGTATCGCTAGTCGAGTGTAGACTGACTCTGCGTCGGCGTCGCGGCGCTTATATAGGCCAGCTGATCGAACATTCCAGAATCCTCTAGGCGTAATAATAATACTGCATAACTTCGAGGTCACCGGCCAAGTAAGTACCTACGATAATTCCCGGAAACGAGTTTCTAGAAATTTCGATGTCGACACTTTGTTGACAAAACTGTTGAGACCTGTACCATTCGATAGGCCGTCCTAAGTCTAGCAATGCGTTTTATTATTGTACCTAGGAAATGTCTAGATCTAGCGAGATAGGGCTTAAAAGTGACACACTGCATGTCACGCGATATTGAACCTTATGCCATCGACATAAGGTCCATTCGTAACATTGCCCCCTTCTTAGTCATGCTCGTCCCGAGCATGATTTGATCCATAATAGCGAGCTAGGCGGTCTACGTGTACGATTTTCAGCTTCCCTCTAGGTCCTTTCTTAATCCGGTAGGTGACATCATTTATTCTGGTTACTATCGTGTACGGACCCTCCCATTTGGCTTGGAACTTTGGACTCTTTCCTTTTCTTCTAATGGGATTATGCAACCATACCAAAGTTCCCTCTTCGAATCCGGGCACGTTAGCTTTGCGGTCGTATCGGATCTTCATTTTCTCACTGGTTTTCAGACCATTCTCTCTCACTAGCTCATGTATTCCATCTAATTTACGCCGCAGGTCGGCCACATAGTCGACAGCTAGGATAGGAGTATCGGGAGGTGTTCCGGTTAGTGCATCTATGGGTAGTCTAATTTCTCGGCCGAAGTTGACTTTCGCCGGTGTGCAGTTTGTGCTATCGTGTGTTGCTGAGCGGTATGACATTAAAAAGAGTGGAATGTATTGGTCCCAATCCCTTTGGTGTTCTTCCACTACTTTGGCCAAATGATTCTCCAACGTCTGATTGAATCTTTCGACCATTCCATCTGACTGTGGGTGATATGGTGTTGTACGAGTCTTGTGTATCCCAAGCAGTTGGCAAACCTCTTGAAATAGTGAAGACTCGAAGTTTCTACCCTGGTCAGAGTGTAACTCCAAAGGGATGCCAAATCGACAGAACACCTCGTGAACTAACTTTTTGGCGACTGTATGAGCTTCTTGGTTGGGTACTGCAAAAGCTTCTGGCCATTTGCTGAAATAGTCTTGCATGACGATGATATACCTATTCCCTTCTTCAGTAACAGGGAATGGCCCAGCTATATCGACAGCAACTCTTTCCCATGGTGCACCAACATTGTACACTTTCAGCCGACCTCAGCTCTCGTTTGCGGTCCCTTTACTGAGGAGCAGGCTACACATTTTCTACACCAGTCCTCAACGTCTTCACGGCAATGCACCCAATAGAATCTTTTTCTCACCTTCTCCAGGGTTTTCTTTACTCCTAGATGTCCTCCGGATACTCCGTCATGCACCTGTCTTAGCACTGACGCGACTTTATCGCAGGGGATAACTATTTGTAAGGTGACCTCCTGTCCACTGGGTGATTCCCATTTCCTCTTGAGAACTCCATTATCAATTATCAGGCTGTCCCATTGAGCCCAGTAACTTTTTGCTGTTGGGCTAAGCGCTGATATTTCACTCCAAGTGGGCCTTTTCCCACGTTTCTTCCATTCGATTACTGTCTTCAAGTTGCTATCTTCCTTTTGTGCGTCTTCCAATGGTTGATTATCCCAGTATTCGTCCAAAGCGTTCACCTGGATAATCCTTACGTTCTCTTTCTTTTCCTGTTTGGCACAATGTCGGCAAGATTCTTCGCAAGGTCGTCTAGACAAAGCATCAGCATTATTGTGTGACTTGCCTTTCCGATGTTCAGTGACAAAGTCAAATTCTTGCAGCTGCTCTATCCACCTTGCTACTTGTCCTTCCGGGTCTTTGAACTGAAGGAGCCACTGTAAGGCAGCGTGATCGGTACGAAGTGTAAACTGCCTCCCAATCAAATATTTCTTGAAGTGTTGTAAGGTCTTAACAACGGCTAGAAGTTCTCGGCGGGTAACACAGTAATTTCTTTCTGGCTTGGAAAGGCATTTGCTGAAATATGCGATAACGACCTGCCTATCTCCTTGTGTTTGAGAGAGAACTCCTCCAATACCAACATTACTGGCATCTGTGTCTACCAAAAATCGGCCTTCCCTTCTAGGGTAACCTAATATAGGAGCCTCACACAAGTGAGTTTTCAGTAGCGCAAATGCCTGTTCACAGTCAGAGTTCCATTCAAATTGGCACTTTTCCTCTGTTAAACGATGCAACGGTTTTGCTAACTCTGAGAAGTTCTTCACAAACCGACGGTAATATGCACACAGACCCAAGAAAGAGCGTACCTCAGTTTTATTACGAGGGGTAGGCCACTTCGACACGGCTTTTATTTTTTCAGGGTCTGTTCGAATTCCTTGCGCCGAAATAATGTGTCCCAAGTATCCAACCTCTTTCTGGAATAGTGTACACTTACTAGGACTGAGTTTTAAATTTGCTTCACGCAGTTTCTGGAAAACTTTCTCCAAATTGCGTAGGTGCTCTTCGAAGCTTCGTCCCATAATGATGATGTCATCCAAATAGACTAGACATGCATCTCCAAGCAACCCCACCAAGATGCGTTCCATTAGGCGCTCAAATGTAGCTGGAGCATTGCACAGTCCTAAAGGCATGACATTGAATTGCCAGAGACCGTTTCCAGGGCCAGTGGTGAAAGCGGTCTTTTCTTTATCCTGCTGACAGATTTCCACCTGCCAGTATCCACTTTTGAGGTCAACTGTGGAGAACCATTCCATGCCACTTAGCAAGTCTAAAGTGTCATCTATACGTGGCAGAGGATAACTATCCTTTTTCGTGGCATCATTCAACATCCTGTAGTCAACACAAAACCTTGTACTGCCATCCTTTTTCTTGACTAGGACAACTGGAGATGACCAAGGGCTGGTAGACGCTTGGATAATCCGATTTTTCTCCATATCTCTTAACATTTCCGACACTTCCTGTTCTCTTGCAAAGGGGATACGACGTGGTCTCTGTCTTATCGGTTGTGTATCGCCCGTATCTATATGGTGTTTAACGAGCCCGGTCCTTCCCACGTCACCGTCGGTCTTCGAGAAGATGTCGTGGAAGTTATGTAACAGTTGCTTAACTCTGTGACTTTCGAACTTGTTCAAATTGCCCTTACAATTTTCGAGTAGTGTCGATACATGTTCCTGCCACTTCTCATCAGGTTCCTTTTGGTGCGCCCCTGTTTTTCTCAAAGATGCTACATGATCGCACACACCCACCATGCAATTCTTTTCAAGAATTATTTCTTTGTTACTAACGTTGATAATGCGTACTTTTGGTTTATCGGAAATCATCATCAGTGTCCTTGCTGTTATCTAGTCTGGGTGATCTCCAGAATCTTCTATTATAATGCAACGTTTACGGCATCCTATTGGTGATAGTTTAATATCTACTAAGGTTTCTGATCTTGGTGGTAATACCGTTCTCCTTAAACAGTACACTGACCCCTGTTTTCCACCTTGAAGAAATACTTCTTGTTCTGGAAAACTCAATACTCCTTTTGCTACATTAAGGACGCACTGCTGTTTCTTCAAAAAGTCCAGTCCTATTATGCAATCATCTGTAATATTCGCTACTAAAACAGGGTGCGTGAATGTCTTATCACCCATTTTCAAAGTCACATTCGTTTCACCAAGGACGAGTACTGGTTGGCCAGTGGCGGTTTGTAATCGGCATTGTGAAGATCCTCTTTTCCATACTATGGTCCGAGGAAATAGCTCCGGTCGTGCAATGGTTCTTGATGCACCAGTATCCAATGTGAAACTGCAGGATTTACCATTCAGTTCTCCTTCTATAATGAGACTGTTTCCGTCACCCACTTGTGATACTGTTATAATGGGGGCTACATGTCGACCAGCCAGTACTCGCCCCATAGCCCTGGCTGTTCCTAGTTTAAATCCTCGGCTTCCACCTGTGTCCCAGAAGTGCTTCTTCCCTTAGCCTTCCTGGGACAATTGATCCGAATATGCCCTTTTTCACCGCACTCATAGCATGTTGGCCCTTGTCGGGGTTTCATTTGTGCGGTTACCTCACGAATACGGTGGTGTGGTCGGCCATCTTGGCGTACTGCTTCCACCTCCAGAGCGTGTGTCAAGGCTGCCTTCAGAGTCTGATGGTGCCCCAGACGAACCGCAGCCCTGACTTCCGCATCTCGAATTCCATCAGTAAAAGCTTGCACCGTAGTAGCATCAATTGCTCCCGGCGTTGAAGCATACGCCCTCCGAACAATACGTTCTATTTCCGATGCCCATTGTTGCAAACCCTCACTGCTTTTCTGTGTGCGGTCGCGGAGTTGAGCCCTGTAGACATGTTCCAGGTGTTTCTCTCCATATCTAGACTCCAACGCTTCTAACAGACAGGCTAGGGTATTGCAATCGCCGGAAATATTTTCGAGGATTTGGACCGCCTCACCACGCAGAGCAAGCGTAAGGGCGGTTACGGCTTGATCGTCGTCCCAATTGTTGCCTTTTGCGACCTTTTCAAACTGTAGACGGAAGGCCACCCATGACGTTGTCCCGTCAAAATGAGGTACCTTGAAAGTCGGCAAAGCACTGGGTACCGGTACCACACCTTTAATGACTCCTTTTTGTACCTTCTCGTGCAAAAATTCTACTTCCTTCCCAAACTCCATGATGGTATTGTCTAATTTATCGAAACGCGCATCATATTTGTCAAAGCGCGTGTCTTGCTGGTCCAGACGGGCATCTTGTTGAGCTGTTTTAATTCTAAGTTCATTGACCTCTTCTTTAGTTTTTTCCCACTTTCCGTTTAGTTCCAATACTAGTTGCTGGGATTTTGCCTGGGATGCTGCTACATTTTTAATTTGTGCCTGGGTTTCTGCCTGGGATTGTTTTATTTGTGCCTGGATTTCTGCCTGGGATTTTGCCTGAGATTGTTGTATTTGTGCCTGGATTTCTGCCTGGGATTTTGCCTGTGATTCTGCTACTATGCCTTTTATTTGCGCCTGGGATTCTGCTATACTCAACTTTATTTGCGCCGTCAAGTGAGCCAGTAACACCGATAAATCGGATCCGCTGCTTCCGGGAATAGTGCTGGTACTAGGCGCACTCACATTCGTCGGTGTTACGACGGCCGCATCTTCTACGGGTGCAGGGACACCAAGCGATTCTTCCTCTTGACGCGCCAAATCCATCGCTGCTTGTCGTCGCGTGCGAACTCTTTCGTCTTCCCTTGGCGTGACCGGCATGCCGCTTCTGACACCAATTGTTACGGGCTAGGGGTACTTAAACGCCGGTTAAGGGTTACGAAGTTTATTGGCAACGAAGGTACGGTCGATTGTAGGCAATGACAAGTAGAACGTAGCTGATGTCGTACCGAAGTCTTCTCTTACGTCCACGAAGTCCGTGTTGTAAACACACAATAACGCTACAGATGTTTCTTCACGTAGTACTTACAGTTCTCGTTATAATTGTCGCAGTAGGTCTTCTTTAAGATTGCTTCTTAACTGTCGCTGTTTTCGTATCGCTAGTCGAGTGTAGACTGACTCTGCGTCGGCGTCGCGGCGCTTATATAGGCCAGCTGATCGAACATTCCAGAATCCTCTAGGCGTAATAATAATACTGCATAACTTCGAGGTCACCGGCCAAGTAAGTACCTACGATAATTCCCGGAAACGGGTTTCTAGAAATTTCGATGTCGACACTTTGTTGACAAAACTGTTGAGACCTGTACCATTCGATAGGCCGTCCTAAGTCTAGCAATGCGTTTTATTATTGTACCTAGGAAATGTCTAGATCTAGCGAGATAGGGCTTAAAAGTGACACACTGCATGTCACGCGATATTGAACCTTATGCCATCGACATAAGGTCCATTCGTAACAATATGTTTGACTTTTTGTATCTCGCGCCACATATTGTGAAACGATCCGGATTGGCTAATGTCACGATGACGTCATACGCGCATCAGCAGTTGTTGCTGTTCTGTATTCTCAGGTGTTGTACTTTTAAAGTATTTTATTAGATAAACAACAACAAATAGCAGATAAATACAAACACCACTGCGAAACCGAAAATCGTTTGTATCGTCTTGTGACGTCACTTACAAGGCGCGACGCCATATTGCTGAACAAAACGTTTTGGCGGCCTATTTGAATTTTGAATTTTTATTTGCATGTGTCTTGCGAAATACGTATGCAAAATAAAAAAAAATATACTTTCGGTGAACTTCTTAATCGCAACCAAGTAATTGAAGATAGAGATTATAGATATGTCAAATAGCCTATTGACGTAATCTTCGTTGTTTTTGTCACAATTCACACGCCATACTTGGTTTTTACAACCTACAACTTGTAAGTTGCCCCGATATCATTAGGCTACTACTGCTCAATGCTCGTTGTCTCATCTTTACTCAATTCCATACTTGAAATTCAATAATGTTGCTTTTCTAATCTTTACGTCGTTATAAAATTTTCCTACAGGCTTCGTAGAGCAAACATCTTCAACTCATATAACTATGTAATCCCAACACCTCGTTTAATTTCCAAATTCTCTATTCCTACTTACACGAAAATACACCTGTACTTACAATCCGTCAAACATTTTACGTGCAGCCTAACATCAACTTTATTGTGACGACAGTAAGGATGAAAACTCAGAGATTTTGACTTGTCAGTTTCATCAACCCAATAGCATCCTCATGCAGATGAGAATAAAGATCATAATCGCACTGATAGTGATGCAAAATCATAGGTGTAATAACCATTAAGGTACTGTGTCTCTCAAAAAACCCTTTAAATATCGTTACTCCCGTAAATCGTTATACCAATATGTGCTCAACACGTTCTACATAAGTAAACTTATGAGTAATTTAATCGTGCTAAAATAAAGAGAGAGAGAGAGTTGTAAAATAAACAAGATGCGGCACAAACATTATCATGTCCATGGATAAAGGATGACGCGGGTAATAATTTATGAATATTCACTAGAGATTGTCAGTCGTATAATTCCAATTTTACCGCCGTTCTGGAGTTTGGTATAAGTAAAAAGCTTGATAGATAGATTTCTTTATTTGCACATAGTGCAAGTATTAGCACAATTAGGTATTACAATATTTTTGAGTTCGTGTAGGTACTTCATAAATTTTTGCACGACTTGAGGTAGAATCCTCATGTCATGCAAAATTTTATTCAATTAAGTATATAATTAATCAACTATTTACTTATTATTAAAAAAAAATAAGTTGAATTAGCTTAGTTAAAACACCAGCCTCTCAAGTATGAGCGTTTTAGTATTGTTCGATTCCAGGTCAGGCAAGTACCAATGTAACTTTTCTACGTTATATGTACTTTCTAAGTATACCTTGGACACCATTGACTGATTAAAAAAGGTGACGGGAAACATCTTGAGGAAACCTGGACATGTAAGTCTTAAATCGCCAACCCGCATTGGGCAAGCGTGGTGATTACGCTCAATCGTTTTCTATACATATAAGAGGAGACCTGTGCCCAGCAGTGAAACGATAAAAAAAGGTTGATGATGATGAAAAATTAAATAATATAGTTTTATCATTTAAAAAATCGGATACAAAATAATAGCATTTTTCAACTAATGTTTTTTTTCATTCGATCGTGGCATATTTTGATATGCGACGATCATTTTTTAACAGCACGTTGAATGAGCACAGCGTACTCAATGCGTACACAGAGCCTGAAGCACTGCACACATTTTTAAGAATTGTTATTATCATCTAGTGTGATCAAATCAGAAATGAAGAGATCTGCAGAAGAACGAGAGTAGCTCGAGAGGAATGGGGAAGCGATTGCTGTCTCCCTTGATGTCTCGAAGGCCTTCGACCGGGTATGGCACGCTGGCCTTTTGAGTAAGCTTCCAGCGTACGGCATTTCCCCTATCCTGACTGAACGGTCCCTCCGAGTTGTTGTAGACGGATGCTCTTCTGAGCCCATGACAACTAATGCCGGTGTTCCTCAGGGGTCTGTTCTCTCTGCAACTCTGTTCCTGCTGCATATTAACGATCTGCTGATGCCTGGTATCTATGGGTATGCAGATAACAGCACAGTTGTAGAGAGATACCTGCCGGATGCTCGGGCTAGTAGGGAATCAATCCGGTCCGAAAGGGAGGCCATGGTTGAGCGAACGAGTGTTGCACTGCAGGCGGTCTCCGAATGGGGCAATGCCAATCTTGTAGCATTCAATGCCGCCAAAACACAGGCGTGTCTTTTCACCGCCAAAAGGAGCCCGTTCACCTTGGCCCCTACTTTTCGGAATGTGTCCTTGGAGTGTTCCGACCGCCTTCAGCTATTGGGAGTTGAGATTTCCTCGAACCTTAACTTTGGGCGGTTCATTGAGTCCAAGGCCAAGGTGGCTGCCAGGAAACTTGGCGTTATCGCAAAGGTCCGGCAGTACTTCACACCTGGGCAGCTTCTAATGTTATACAAAGCACAGGTCCGTTCGTGTGTGGAGTACTGCAGCCACATTTGGGCTGGTGCTGCCAAGTGTCACCTGGCCACTTTGGATTCAGTGGAGAGACGTGCAAAGAGGCTGATTGGTGACCCTGATCTAACTCGAGTTGGTCTCCAAAGCCTAGAGCACAGGCGTAGAGTAGCCAGCCTTTCGGTGTTCTATAGGATGCATTTCGGGGAGTGTGCGAGGGAATTGCATGATTTAATTCCCCCATCCCCGTTCCACCAGCGGACGACCCGTCGTACGGCTGGTTTCCACCCTTACGTTGTTAACACCACTACGATCCGGACGAAGCGTTTCGCCTCCTCCTTTATACCGCGTACATCGAGGGACTGGAACAATTTGCCAGCGGCGGTGTTTCCGTCGGACTACAATTTGAGTGTCTTCAAGGCTAGAGTGAATAGGCTCTTAATAAACTAGTGCGCTTTACCATCAACGATTGCGTCACTGCTTACCATCAGGCAGGATTGCGGTCAAGCGCTGGTTTATAATATGTAAAAAAAAAAAAAAAGCTGACATAGCTCGAAGAATTGCAACACTTAAGAGGGAACTCTAGTGGTGCTTTCTCTATACAAACGTATCCCGCTGTTTTCTTCGCGGATAATGCTTTTAGAGCAATTATTTTTTTCTACAATTTTACGCCATGATTATACCTGCCTCTATCGTTTGATATTTGTCCGAAACTTAATTAATAAAAGAAATGCGATACTTCAAAATCGCGAAAAATAACCCAGTTTTACGGTGATGTTCAGATGACTATTAGACAAACGTGATAAGTTTTTGACAAAAAATAAAATAATAGAAGGATAGGTACACTTATCCTTTAAATTTTGATATAAAAATAATTGAGTATTAACTGTCGTGTTTTGAAAAATAAAACAGCGGAATACGAAACGTCTTCTGGGCAACAGTTTTGTAGGTAAAACCAGCCTGAGCTGCAACTGTCCTTTTCGCACTTTAGCGGGACCGGTTGAAAGCAGCGTGACGGCAATAGCTTCTTCAAAGACCTATTTTCTATATTCCTCGGCACTAGAGTCCCCTCTTAAGTGGCAGGGGGCCGAGCACATTGACCGTAGGATCGATGCTCGATGGGGCCGACGGGTTTCCGAGTGGCGACTATGCACTGGAAGACGCAGCGTTGGTTGCGGGAAAACGCGGGATGCGGCGCAGGCGCAGCAGGACCGGTCATCGTGGAAATCCTTGGGGGAAGGCCTATGTCCAGTGGTGGACGTCTTTCGGCTGAAATGATAATGGTGATGATGATGACATGAAATAACATTCACAGTGCTACTGGGCAGTTTACTGCGCCACTGTACTATAGTGAATTCCATTTGATTCATGAATACTTTTTAATTTTTGTTCCATTACAACATAATTTTCCTATTTACGATAAATAATTTACGAGTAAATTATCACGGGTTGGAATAGGGAAAATACCCTATATTTAAATCTTTTATTATTTATCATTTTTTTAGTCAAATATGACTAAAAAAAACTAATTAGTCCGTCAGTCAGATTTCTAAAAATATCGGGACACGTATTTATTCTTTTTTCATATAAACACAAAATGAAGACGACACAGCGCGTTGAAAACTCGTGTGACGTCACTGAACGCTACACTTTTTAGCGAGCAGTGACGTCACCAGCCACCACTCCTGGTCTTTGATGTCTTTTATATTTGTCAATTTCCATTGATTTGATAAAACAAAATATACGTATCCAATATTTTTCTATAATCTGAATGACGGACTAAATAGAATCATTTTTTTTTTTACCCAGGAAAATCCCTATTCAATAAAATCGTTTACTCTTTTAACTTGTACCCTAACTAAGGAAGATTTTGTCTGAGTTCCATTTTCCGGATTGCCAGTCAAATGGATCCTGCAGGTGGCGACCTGTGCTCCTTGCGGACTTCTAAATATTTGTAGAGGTCCGTGATTTTTTGGGTCCACGAACAATGGGACTATTATTTAATTTTTTGCTGACGTCTTTCTACATAATGTCTATACTACAGGGTGAGAAATGAGCCAGTACCTATATGATTGTCTAGTCCATTGAACTGTATTTTTTTTAACAGGTTACCTAAGAAAAATCTCCATATATAATCAGCCTATAATGTTTCAACTCCTGAGACACAGGCCTGCAGTGGGGCATAATCTACCACGTGGGCCTAGTGCGGGTTGGTAGATGTCACATGTCTTGGAAGTTTTTGCTTTCGTCATTCCTCATGATTGTGATATAATTGAGTATCTAAATGAGTTACAATACAATTCCTTGTGTTATTGTTTTAATAGGTGCCAAGTTTGGGCTGAAAACTTGACAATGAAGAACCAAAACCACAATTTACCGACAAATGAACGCCCGCTGTAAGTTTTTTAACAAAGGGGTCTTTAAAAGCATATAAAATTCTCTTAGCTGTAGTAAAGAAATCTATTGTTTGAACTACAAACAAGATTGCTACAATCGACTCAGAAGTACACCACACAATGTACTCAACTTGAAAGCAATATTTCGTTTTATTTTATTAAATCCTTGTTTAACTTGACAACTTTTTGTTTTAGGTAGGTACTTCAGATTTTATTTTAAAACTCGTGAGTAAAACTTAACTAAGGATTTTAAACAATTTTTTACAATAGCTTGAAAATTTAAAAGAGTGTCCATGGAGTTTCTTGCCCGTTCTTCTCCATAGGTACCTACTCTTTGGAATGGGCAACTAGCTTCATCTTATTGACTGACCGACCTTCTGACAATTCAAAAGTGCCTGTAACTGGTTTATTTGAAATAAATGCTTTGATTTGATAAAATGATGACTTCGAAACAGTTGTTTTGCAGAAGGAGACTGCGGAAGGGAAGATCTCGTCTAGTCACCCGGCCTCCAGCAGTACTTACCGGGCGTCGGCGGAGGGCGGATAATGCCCTCTTCTAGCCCCCCTAAATGAGTCTAGGGGCGACAGACTCAGGGACCCAATAAATCAAGACCCAAGGTGGCGGCGCGAAGTATACCACATAAATTATTTAAAAACAGCTATGATCACAGCTGTTTTTAAATAATTTATGTGGTATCCTTTAATCCATGGTACAACATTTATGCAACTTTTTGTGGTCACATATTGTTTAAATACATTTTGTTAGCCAATTATTTCTTTTAACCATCCAACGAAGTTCAACATAACAATCAATAACACTGCCTATATCCAGCCTAGACATGTCCAAGAGGCCTTTAAAAACTGAAACACTCTTAAGTAAGTGTAGTCTTAGTAAAGTTTTTCCTCTCTGCGTGATGCCACACGTGACCTCACTCGACTGGCATACCGAACACAACTCAATCGAATGCATATCGCACACATGGGTGTTAAAATAATGATGGATGTTAAATGTTGGATGATAGATGTTAGATTATGAATGTTGGATGTTGGATGTTGGATATTGGATGTTAGATGATGGATTATGAATGTTTGATGATTGATGATGGATGTTACTCTTACCAAAAATTACTAAAAAATTTTGGAAGAAATATGGCACGAAGATAGTTTACTTATAATTTATAAAAACCATGTTACTTTTTATCGCGATATTTCCTGATAGATATTATTTTAATCGAAGCTTGCGCAGATAAAACCGTGAGGCGCCGGCTGTCCCCAGTAAATAATTTTCTGTCTTGTGTTCGAGTATGTATTTTCTAACTGAACAAATAGCTGTGCTGCCGCGGAGTTTGTAGCGCTACTTTTCCCTAGCGAAAGCACTAGGAAGTGATTAAATTATTTCATTACCATGGCTTCTACTGACATCTATAATTGTCAGTAGGAGCCGTGTTTTACAGGACTCTTAGAAACTATCTACTAAGAAAAAAGAAATTAATACTACCCTGAATGGTTATTGCATAATACACTACTGTAGCAATAGTTTTTATTTTGGCAGTTCAACAACTTGAACTGTGATCGGGTTTATTTTTTTTTTATGTCTATTACGAACGCTTCTAAACCTTTATTAATTTCAAAATAAATGATTTAACCATCGTTTCCGTGAAGTTTCTTGACCGTCATTTTGTCTAATGTTAAAATTCAAATAAAAGACAAATTATTTAACTCAATTCTTATTCGGTGTCAAAGTAAACCATTTCTGCATATTTAGCCTCTCTAGTGTGGGTTGGTACATGTCACGTCATGTCTTCGAAGTTTAGTTTCTAAGACATGCCGGTTTCCTCATTTCATCAGATATTTTCCTTCACCGTTTTGAGAGCAATGATGATAAAATAATTAACACAAAGTAAAACGCCAGACGGGATTTGAACCTGACCTACAACGTGTAAGTCGCGGACGATACCACTAGGAAACCGCTGCTTTCAAAAATTAATTCCGCAAACCTTTATTTTGACGTCCTTTGTAAATCTATCGCTGGAACTAGAATCAAGTTACTAGTAAAAATAAAATTGAACACGACTTTACACAGCCCATTCACATGGCAACGGTCCGATATTTTTAGTGGACTAGTATTTGTTAGCCACGACGGCTTTATTTGCTCGAACGATAGGTTTTGGTAAAATAACGTTACTGGATTTAGATTCACGTTTTAACTCGCTATTAGAAAGAATATCGCAGCACAGTAGTAAAAACGGGTCTGGTCGTGCCTCGAAAAGCACAGTAAGCCGTTGGTCGCGGTTGTTGGAGCCCTCAAAAGTCCAACAATTTGTCTAAATGCAATTCTTCGATATCGCCTTCGGGTTATGGAGGTCAGACGGCAGTCGCTTCACGGAAAATATCGAAGTTTAGCCAAAATCAGCGTTTAAGGCTGGCAAAGCAGACCCCAGACTCTAAAGCTGAAATAGCTTCGGATGCGACTGGGAATAACGCTGAGATGATGATGATGATGAGTAAAACATGACAACTCTACTACGTCTACTCGTCTGTGCATCCGTCCGTACATTTGTCCGCCCGTCAGAACGTTAAACAGCCATTTTAATCGAAGATATTGACACTATAGCCATGAAAGTTTAAATGAAGGTGTATTTTGACCACTGCAGTGCAATGCAGTAGTGAAATTTAGTGAAAAATTGATAGTTTTTCGTAATTTGTAACCGTTAAAAGAAAAAAAAAACCACGTGGCACTCGGGTACTGCCGCGGTAAAGAAGAATAAAAAGTGTCACAAAGAAAAAGTTCACCTTGCGTGTTCTGGAAAATATTTTACTCATATACTACTTACTATAGCACTCTGAAATTCATACTTTTCGTATTTGCTAAGCTGTCCCACACACACAGTACGTATAATAATCATTATGTATTTACATTTTTTTGGGTTCCGTGGTTCACGACACGGAACATTTATAGTTTCGTCATATTCGTCCGTCATCCCTCCTAGGCTTACCTTCCAAACGGTTACTTCTATATTTCTAGGTAGAGAGACGAAAATTATCATAAATTTGTATATTTATCACATTCTTTTATCTTGATAAATATCTATTCTTAAACGGTACCTACTTTTTTTTTTTACAAATTATAAACCAGCGCTTGACCGCAATCCTGCCTGATGGTAAGCAGTGACGCAATCTTTGATGGTAAAGCGCACTAGTTTATTAAGAGCCTATTCACTCTAGCCTTGAAGACACTCAAATTGTAGTCCGACGGAAACACCGCCGCGGGAAAATTGTTCCAGTCCCTCGATGTACGCGGTATAAAGGAGGAGGCAAAGCGCTTCGTCCGGATCGTAGTGGTGTTAACAACGTAAGGGTGGAAACCAGCCGTACGACGGGTCGTCCGCTGGTGGAACGGAGATGGGGGAATTATTTGCACATGTTCGAAACGCACTCGTTATTTTATTTTTGTACGGACGAGAGTAGGCCAAGCTACCTAAAACTGTCAAATATTTCCACCCAATTTGAGCCTTAGTGCTTTAGCGACAAAGTTATAAACCTATTAAAGAAATTTGACAGCCTCCGTGGCGTAGCGGTAGCGGACGCGGCCGCTGCGCAGGGCGACGCGGGTTCGATCCCCGCACAGTGCAAGTATTTGTATGCATGAATATGAATATTTGCACTGGTCTGGTCGTGCCTCGGAAAGCACGTTAAGCCGTTGGTCCCGGTTGCCATACAAACATCTAGTGGCAGTCGTTACGGGTTGTTGGAGCCCTCAAAAGTCCAACAATTGGTCTAACTGCAATGCTTCGATGTCGCCTTAGGGTTGTGTAGGTCAGACGGCAGTCGCTTCACGGAAAATATCGAAGTTTAGCCATATCAGCAGTTGGACTGGTAAAAGCGGACCCCAGACTCCAAAGCTGAAAAGGCTTCGGATGCGACTGGGATTAACGCTGGGATGATGATGATGATGATGATGACAGATTGTGTCAGCACAGGTAATGTGCTATCCTGCTGTCTAACGACCCAATAAAATCCATGATAGGTTTTGTGATCGAACATAAAGGTCGTCGTTACTTTTATTAGGTGTGGTTTCATTGTAATCGAAAAATTTCATGATTATGAATTAAAACAATTGATAAACTTTTTTATTGGCCTATTAACGACTTTATATAACATTACTTACTTTATATCATACTAGCGACGCGCCCCGGCTTCGCACGTGGACAAATGATATAGGTACCTAAGCCTTCTTAAAGAAACGGTGGCCCTTCAATAAAAATAATGTCTACCTCTAATGTGGACTTTGCAAGATACATCGACCTTATTGTCCATGGATAGCCAGTTCCACCACCTTCAAACAGAATGAAAGCCTACCAGGGTAGCAAGTTTGTTCGAAATAATGGTACCCCGCTCCGGCCCACTCACTCCGCGGTTTAGGCAAAGAAACACTCAGGTAGCAGGCGGCCGGCAGGGGCGCGAGCGGCACGCTGGTTTTTTCTGTTTTGAATGAATCGTGATATCTCCTGAACGAAACAACCAATTCCAATAATTCAAAAAGAGATCTGCTGCTACTAAAATTACCTTTGATATAACGTTATTTATTTTGATAAGGATTAATAATAAGGAACAACATTAGTGGGCTCTGATTTCGTCTGGCATTTTAATTAACTTTTCAAACACAATAAAGTAGTTATAATTAAGAAACTATAATAGGTAGACATATGGCATCGCAGACATTTTTGTGGGCATTTTTAAGGTCCACAATATTGTAGTATATTTTTTTGATCTATCTCATAGGGTTCAGCCAGCGTTTGCAACGTAAGCTCAAAAAAGTGGGGTTATTTTGCGACATGTGTTATAAACCTCAAAAATTATCAGTGTTCCTCTTATATATTATGCATGTTATATACATAAAAAACCTTCCACTTGAATC
The DNA here is from genome assembly GCA_017933935.1 of Sesamia nonagrioides. Classification (NCBI taxonomy): domain Eukaryota; kingdom Metazoa; phylum Arthropoda; class Insecta; order Lepidoptera; family Noctuidae; genus Sesamia; species Sesamia nonagrioides. Next base: position 406,660 of record JADWQK010000149.1, read on the forward strand.
ACTTTATCTATTAAAAAAAACCTTATCATAACCCGTAGTTTTAAAGATTGAATCATACAAAGCGACATAGGGAAAGTAAAAGTGACTTCGTTTTATAATATGTAGTGATTAAGCCTGTGATCTCTGGAGGACTCACAGTCTTACCTCATACCTTTAGAGCAGTGGTTCTTAACCGGTGGTCCGCGGACCACTGGCGGTCTCAGGAGGCATTCCAAGTGGTCCGCGGAACGTTGACCAGACGTAATGAAATCAGGCAAGTGGACACACAACGCAAACCGCGGAGTTTGATAGCAAAAGGCGAATAGCATTAGTGTACGAAGGTTGTTTGGACTTGCCAGGGACCACCCATTTTGTTTATTAGTAATATACGGAACCTTAAATCATGTAAATAAATAAAGGGTTATTTGATATATATTTAAATAAAACACGAATAATTTTACGACTTACACTCGACACGACTCATTCATTATTTTGCAAAAATCTAAAATACAATATTTATTTATTTATTTATTTAATTAAGGTTCGCCAACAGTTGCCACAGATATTTCACAAATCACACATTATAAATACATACAAAAAATTGACTTAAATCTAACTGCACAACCAATTACAGGCAAACACCACATGCTAAGTGCTGTTTGTAAATTTTTTAACTAACACACTAATAACGCCTGACAAATGTGGATATTGAGTCAGCGTGGACGTCAACTAGGTCGCTGCGTTCGTTGATCAGTTGCAAATTGCATACTCCTTACTAAATTCTGAATCCACGGTTCAGTGCTAGATCTTCGTTCTGCAATAATTGGTATTACTAATTTAATAAATAACAATGCATATACATGTTAAATTAAAAACTCAGTGAATGTATTATGATTATAACATAATATACTAATATTGGGGTGTTTGCTTTAATTATATTACATGTTGTATAAAAAAATACGTCTTGTCCAAAGCCAACCACAAACACCAAGCACCAACCACATAATACCAAGCTACTGAACTATCTCGTCAGTAGGAACATTATAGGTAGATTATAATAGATGTAAATATTTTCTTCAGATTTTCTTTTAACAGACTTTTAAGGCTTGTTACTTAAACAAGTAGAAAATATTGGTCAAATCCACCTTAAAGGTTCGGTAGCAATCCCTCTGAAGCAACTTACTACAGCACCATATTTATTCAAAACTAAACAATTTTATACTGTCTTCTTGAGTCGATTCGTTATTTCAATATTTCAAATTTATCTTACAAGAAAACTGTCCAAGCTTAAGTATGCAATATTTTTCAATCTTGCATATACAATTCTCTCAATTTATAATACTGAAATGCGGAGGGAAATATGAATTTCATAAACATGCTTAGCAATATTTTCAGTATTTTGTGACACCGTGCAATAACTAATAGTGCTGTGACTCTTGGGGTACTTCTAGCAAACCCGGCGAACTCCGTTTCGCCACAGGACAAAGATTTTTTTTTTTGTCTTATATTTGAAAGGAAAAAATATTCCATTTCACAACAGTAATGAATTTATTTGGATTACAAAAATAAAGTGTTATTTAGTTGAACTTCTCTAAGTAATTGAAAGTGAATCCAAAGTAAATACTGAATCGAAGCGTTATACGTGTCCGCAAACTATCTGTTACATTGAGTGGTTTTGGTAAACCAATTTTTTTTGTTTTTTGGCCTGACGTTAACACAATCAAAGCGGATGGTTTCTCAGCTCGTGAACACGCAACGTATAACTACCCATGTGAAAAACAATGATTTTCTAAATTTATCCTGCAAACACTAAGCGATTGGCCTGCGCCTTGTTAATTGTCATTGCGAACGCAAGGCGAACTGGAAATTGCAATCGTTTGAAGTCAAACGGAAGATCAGTTGGAATCATTGGTATTCGAGGAATACATACATGTTCACCTGCGTACTTTCCGTTAATAATGGTTGCCACAATCAAATTCGGCAAAGTCTTTTTACCGAAAGTCGAGTACTCACCGTTGCAAAGTCGCGGTGGATTCAAATTACGCAATATCATAGTAACTGTGCCAGCTTTGAGTTGCAAGTTATGTGGTGGAAATCCTGGTAACTCCAGAGAGTTCAAAAACTCCCTTGGATAATTTACTACATCATCGGGATTTGTTATGGAATCAACGGATTAGCATGTCACCAAATCGCCAGCAATTTTTGATTGAATGGTGAACTTCAGTGCATGTACAATTGTACATCATTATTATTTGCGGCAAGAATTGCTCGTAGACTTAACCAAGCATAATTCTGATAACTCTCACTAATGTTTGGGAAAACATTTTCAATAAGAGCTAATTGAGATTCTACAAATCGGCATAAGTCGTTGGTAAGAGTAATTAATCCAGATGTTGCATTAACTGGGACTTTTCCATTTCCAACAGCTAACAATTGTTTGGAAAATTGTGCAGCACTTTGATCATTTTGAAGTTGAACTCTCATATTAGTGGTTAGCGATAATGTTTTTACGTTATACCATAAAGGTTGCCTTCAGGCAAGCATTCAATTCATCTGCAGGCGTTCCACAGGGAGTTACTGGCAACGTCTGCCTGAAATCGCCTGCCAACAATATCATCAAGCCGCCAAAGATGTTGTTATTTCGCCGAAGATCCTTCAGTGTGAAGTTAAGGGCTTCAAGTGATTTCTTATGTGCCATTGTGCACTCTTCCCAAGCAATGAGCTTGCATTGCATCAACAATTTTCCCATTGCACTGGATCGGGAAATATTGCATGTTGGAGTATCAATTGTATTTAAATTGAGTGGCGACTTAATCTCAGAATGTGCAGTACGACCGCCATCTAGAAGAGTCGCCGCAATTCCAGATGATGCTAACGCCAAAGCTATGTCACATCTTGATCGAATAGTGGCCAAAATCAATGAAGTGACAAATGTTTTCCCTGTTCCTCCAGGTGCGTCCAGGAAGAATAGACCACCAGTATTATTGTCCACCGCTTGCATTAATGTTTCGTATACTTGTTTTTGCTGTTCATTCAGCAACGGCACATTATTTCGAACGAATTCCTGCAATGAAACTTTTGCATTTCCAACAGCTAACAATGGTTTGGAAAATTGTGCAGCACTTTGATCATTTTGAAGCTGAACTCTCATATTAGTGGTTAGCGATAATGTTTTTACGTTGTAGCTCTCGATTTAATTCTTGGTTGAATGCATCGTGCATCAATCAATTTGGCGCAATCATTCCTACTTCAAGCAGTAGCTTGTTTGCATTAGTCAAGCATTGATCCTCAATCAGAATGAATCCTTCATTGTAGATTTCATCGGTTATTTGGATGTCAGGATTATTCGTTTGAATGCGCAAGCGATGCAAGATATTTTCACATATGTCGTCTTTGTATTTGTTTCATAACTGAATTGCTTGTGAAGGAAAACATTTGATGATGATAATTGGGAATAGTGTTCGTATTTGGTACGCATTTGATGAAACAGCTGAATCCGCAAGTGTTATATCCCAATGAGAATCGTTCTCCAGCAAACCTAATAGTTGACATGCTTCTTGATATGTTTGGCATTGGTGGTCATTCACAGTTTTCAAATGCGCAAATGATTTTGGTCAATGTACATTTACTAACAGCAGTCGCAAATAAAAACATTCATAATTTTTATGATGATTCCTTGTTTGCGACGTTGGAATTTCTTTGTTGATTGATTCCAAGTAATACTTGGGCATTTCAACGTACATCAGCGTCGTTGCGAATGGATCTGCTTCACACATTGCAAAGAAGCTAGTCAATGTTGTCGATGGTGGTCTCTCAGCTCGTTGTGCCGCATTAGCCTCAGTGAAGTAAACTCTTTGGTAATTTTCCAAATACACTGCTAAATGTACAACTGTGGGATATCTTTCATGAATTTTAAATAACAATAATCGCCACAGTACTTCATTAGTACTGCGATCTACTTAAAATATTGGTTTGTAGTACATGCTATATATCAGAGATGGCGCTGTATGCAAAAAAGATTTTCCCGCTTCTCTGTTAAACTTTTTCCTAAATTTTCTTTGCTATAAACCTCGCGGAGCCCGAGATCTTTCCAACGAATGCAAAACCATGGAAATCGGTTCGTGCGTTCTGGAGTTATAGCGTCAGGAAGGAAAACCCGACTTATTTTTATATAGTAGATTTAAATGCATCAATAGGCAAGCATATTCAAATATTCCTGCATTTTTTCCCTTCATCCTCATTGTCTGGTGGAGCATCCAATCAGCATCAAGGAATGGAGAACGAACAAAACTCAAGAAGTTATTCCATTCACGCGTCAGTATAATTTTGCTCTCTCTTTCCGTAACCTTGGTTTATGAACAACATCAAGCTACCGAAATCCAAAACTGCCACCGGCCGGTGAGCTTATCGCTAAGTGAACAAAAACATTTGTTCTGTGTGGGAATCGAACCCGCGACACACAGCGCAGTAGTCAGTCGCTTAACAACAGCGCTAACCGTGCCATTTACCAGCTGTAATTTCAAGCGTCATACTACTATACTAGTTAGATGACTAGTTGGTTATTTACCCATAGACACATTTGAAAATTCGTCAAAAGGTCTGGTCGTGCCTCTGAAAGCACGTTAAGCCGTTGGTCTTGATAGCCATACGAACATCTACTGACAGCCGTTCGGAAATCGCCTTTTCGTTGTGGAGTTCAGACGGCAGTCACTTCAAGCAAAATATCGAAGTTTAGCCAAAATCAGCAGTTAGACTGGTAAAGCGGTCCTTAGACTCCAAAGCTGAAAAAGCTTCGGATGCGACTGGGATTAACGCTGAGATGATGATGATGGTGACACTAGACAAAGTATTGTAGAACGATTGTGTAAATATCTCGCCGTGATTTAAGCTGGGTGTGAGCTGTCAATCTCTTAGCATTGTTTGAATGAGAACTCATTTCACGCCCGTTCCATAATCAGCCTATAAAGTTCCCACAGTTGGGACAAAGGCCTCCTCCCGATCAGAGCTCTGCCCCCTGGGTACGTCCATGGTGGTAATGACAGCTCACTCCACGCTTACTTCACATAATAGTTCCACTGTAGCTCAATTAGATTTTAAACCTATAACAGTGACCGCACCACAACAGAAAAAAAAAGAAGTTTCTTATACTCGTAATAAGGTTATGAAATCGAGAAAGGAGTTTTGAAAATTCGTTCCCCAAGGGTTTGAATAAGGGATAAAAGCCTATATAGAAGTTTGTTATTTTTTAACTTAGAAACGAAGCAGTTCAGAATAGTTTTGGGCATTCTCCGCATTTTATAAGGTTGCTGAAAAGTTCCAAGTCCCGATGGGAAATCGCTTCGGGCACTAGTGTGCATATATACACACGTGCGACAGCCTCCGTGGCGTAGCGGTAGCGGACGCGGCCGTTGCGCAAGGTGGCGCGGGTTCGATCTTAGCACAGTGCAAGTATTTGTATGCATGAATATGAATATTTGCACTGGTCTGGTCGTGCCTCGGAAAGCACGTTAAGCCGTTGGTCCCGGTTGCCATACGAACATCTAGTGACAGCCGTTACGGGTTTTTGGAGCCCTCAAAAGTCCAACAATTGGTCTAACTGCAATGCTTCCACGTCGCCTTCGGGTTGTGGAGGTCAGACGGCAGTCGCTTCACGGAAAATGTCAAAGTTTAGCCATATCAGCAGTTGGACCGGTAAAGCAGACACCAGACTCCAAAGCTGAAAAGGCTTCGGATGCGACTGGGATTAACGCTGTGATGATGATGGTGACTAGTGTGCATATATAGACAAAAGCGATACGCGTAAATGACTAAAAGAAGTGGTTTACGAACCACGATACGATAATAGACGTATTATCATATTCATCAATACAAATATTATAAATGGGAAAGTATCTCTGTCTGTCTGTCTCTCTGTCTGTCCGGCTTTCACGGCAATACTACTGAACCGATTGTAATGAAATTTGCTACACAGATAGTCTAGAGCCTGAGAAAGGACATATGCTGTATAATATCCCGCTATGATCAATAGGAGAAGAGCAGTAATAAACAATGTTGCGACAATGGGGGCAAACGCAGACGTACATATTGCTCCCATTATTTTAACAGGCGCTTATTTTATATCAACACGCGGACGGAGTCGCGGGCAACAGCTAGTATTATACCTATATTTTTAGATTTGGATTTATGTACCGTAGGAAAATAATGAGTAAAGGTAATACATAAAGAAATATTTTTTTAGCCTAGCCTTTTGCCAAATATACAACGTGTAACAAAAAGGGTATATACATACCAAGGGCATGGCATCTTTAGATGATATCAAACGATATCGGAAGGGTTTCAACTCAAAATAAAATACTCAAAAAATTGGTACCAAATTTTCGGTTTCGTGTGTTTCTTAAAATTAAATCATAACAAACGTGGCAGCACACTACATACGTTAATAACTACTCGTTACCCGTCACGTCACTTGCCAAAATCCGATAAATGTCTTCAATATCTCTTTAAGACTAGTATGATAGTAGCCTATCACAGGCGGTGTTTTTCCTCATAACTTCCTAACATAAAGAGATAGGATTAATAAACCCTTCCAATATCGTTTGATATCATGTAAAGATACCATGCCTTTGTTATGTATATACCCTTTATGTTACACGTTGTATATTGGACGGAAAAAAAACTATAGGCAGTCCTCGACTTACCTCGTTTCGATTTACGTCGTATCAAGTCACGTCGAACAATTGTTTGACATTATTCATCAAAATATTTTTACATAACGTACCTATTTCCGTGTGGTCCGGTCTTAGAATAGTACTCATATCCTCCCGTGGGTGTCATAAGAGGCGACTAAGGGAACTCTCACCAGGGCAGCGGGCAGCAGCGCTACTCCTGTGGAATTACATCCAACCCGCCTGCGCGCCCCGCAAGTTAAGCGTGGGGATTATGGCAATGCCCTCCAATGGAATGAAAGCCTTGTGGGAGGCCTTTGTTCAGCAGTGGACCTCTATGGCTGAGAAGAAGAAGAAGATTCCTTAAACATACGTCAATTGATTCGATTTCCGGCATAGTCCGGTGAATTCACTTGTCGCGAGGTCAATATCCGTGGGGTCGGCACTTAATTCTGATAATAAAGTAAGTATATCCTTGTAATAAAGGCAGTATTTTTTTTTTTTAATTATGAATCCGTTGTGGGAGTTTGTTTGTATGTTTGTTAGAACGCGCTAATCTCGCGAACTACTGGTCCGATTTGAAAAATTCTTTTTGAATTGGATAGCCCATTAATCCAGGTAGGCTTTAGGCAACATCACGCTGCAACCAATAGGAGCAGAGCATAACTAACTCCACGCGAACGAAGTCGCTGGCGGCCGCTAGTTAGTATCTATATATAAACTAGTACTTGACCGCAATCCCGCCTGAGGGTAAGCAGTGACGCAGCGTTGATAGTAAAGCGCGCTAGTTTATTACGAGTCTATTCACTCTAGCCTTGAAGACACTTAAATTGTATAAAAGATGAGGCGAAACGCTTCGTTCGGATCGTTGTGCTGTCAACAACGTAAGGGTGGACAACTCGCCGTACGACCGGTCATCCGATGATGGAACGGAGATGGGGGAATTAAATCATGCAATTCCCTCGCACACTCTCCAAAATGCATCCTATAGAACATCGACAGGCTGGCTACTCTTCGCTTGTGCTCCAGTTTTTGGAGACCGTTTTAGCTAAATCAGGGTCGTCAATTAGCCTCTTTCCACGCCTCTCCAATGAAACCAAAGTATAACTGCGAAGATTTACCATTGTGTCGTACGAAAGTACTTTATTGCGTTATATGTTACTGCGAAATTCGACTATTGCGACATACGTTGTCGCGAAAGTTCTTTACTACCATGTACGTGACTGCGAAAGTTTACTATTGTGACTTTCACTGTCGCGAAAGTTGATCATTGCGGCCTGTTGATGGTTGATGCTGCAGGGGCTGAGGTTTGTGCAACAGAAAAAACTTGTTTGGGAAAATCACGTTTATTGCAAACTTGTTTCACAATTCAATATGGCCGACTTTGCGATTGATAGGCAGACGTGCGCGTTGGTTAGCGATTATTGGCAGACTGGAGGGGAGCTCGCCGAGTGTGACTACGTACTAAACTAGTGATGCCACTAAGTTATTTAGTTTACATTATAAAATAATATCATTAGAAATACAGTATTGATTGCGTCGCTAACACGGCCTAAGCTGTCCCAAAAGTTTATTACTGCCATGTATGTGACTGCGAAATTTGAGCATTGCTACTTACGTTGTCGCGAAAGTGTATTACTGCGATGATTACAGTTTCGATAAAACGGTATTGCGACAAGACCTACCGGTCCCACATGTAGGTCATGTCGTAATAGTTTATTTTCGAAACTGTATTCATTACAGTAAGTGCCGATAGTGGCGATAATGGCAAATATTAATTTGTTGGACATCTACTACACATGTGAACAACAATAAAAATGTATTATTATTTTACAAGTATGTAACTAAATCAAAGTCGGCGCCGGAAAAACCTTCAACGAAAATCAATCAAGTTACAATCATTTCACTTAATTTTACTTCTGGAGCCGCGCATAGACCTTATACTTACATACGTTGAAATTATGTGTACTCCTGTCATTTCTCCCTAAAAATTAATTAGAAAACCAGCGTCAGAAAGCATTTATCTGCCATTAATGCTGAAATGAACCTTTTTGGTGCAGCCCTGAGGCACATACTGTTGTTGTTTGAACCATTGTTTATTTTGTTTAAAAACCGTGACCGAATAAACTTTATTCTTTCTTTATTTCTTCCCACCAATAAAAAACAAACAAATGGTCTTCATATTATCATTCTTTTTCATCCAAGTAGATATCAGTCATTAGGTGAGATGAATTTGAAGTCATGTCTGAAAAAAGGAACTTTCTATTATTCCTTTTAAAAGTGTTAAGTATAAGAAGAATAAAATTGATATCTTTTCACTTTAAACAGCAGGATAATTGCGTCTCACACAAACTGGCAAAATGAACTTTGACTTAAGTAGCAATGAGCTTCAGTTTGTGACAGTTTAACAAAATTCATTGCGATGTTTATGTCATTGAACGAACGCATTTTTCGAACATATGTAGCAATGGATTTTAAAGCATATTAGCTAGCTAATATGCTTCAAAATTAAATTGAGAGTATTGCGAAACACATTATGTTTCGAAATTAGGGCAATTAGGGTGCTGGTAAGTACTTACCTAAATCCGATGTGAGTACTGATAGTCTGAGACAGTCTCCCAAGTGGATGGCTTGCCAAGCTATAGAAAATATCTCATTAATAATAATACAATTACTTATTTTACACTTACTGTTTCGAAATATTGCCAAGTAATTAGTCGAAGTTTCACGTGATCAGGACTGGCCTGTTTTTTACCCGACTACGGCAAAGCAAAAAGGAGTAGTCACCTACCGTAGCACCTTGACAACGTGTGACTACGCCTTTCCAAACATGAAAATTTATCTCTACATAGTGACTGAGTGTGACTTCAGAATAGTATTGTATGACATTATTGTCAATTTACAACGAAGGCATCTTGGTAGAGTCTACTGTGTCCATTTACTTGCAACTACATTAGCAACTTTGTTTAGTTCAGTATTCCGCAAATCTAGTTTTATAGTTTTTCAACGTCGTTTTTTGTCGTAGTTGGGTTTTAGTTTTTTTACTTTTTATTATTGCCCAAAGAATCAACATTTCCATACAACGTGGCAATGCTGCCAGCCTTTTGGGCATGTTTTCTGTTGACAGCAAGGGGGATGCTTTACGCTCTGCCTATTTTCCTTTTCAAATTATTAGTTTAAGTAAAGCCCAACAATTTTGTTTTTGACAGTCCAATGGACTTAGTCCTAGGACTGGCGCTTGAGGACCGCATCTGGGCCTTAATTAACTATAATGCCATAATGATTCCTTACTTCAAAACTAACGAGTACGTGAACGTACATAAGTCGATTCTCGAGCTTATCTCATCTACTAATAACATATTCTCTTTGAATGTATGAAACCCTGTGTAAATACGCGAAGTTACCGTGGTTTTAACTGTTAAAATATTAAGCTGACTACCGTTTGTAGTTTGCAAGTGGTAAGACTACGCGGGATATAATAATTACCATACATAATTGGAACTATGGTATTACAATCTCGCTGTACACCACACTCGTCTCCACAGAGTAGCCAACTTGTTCATGGGTCAATGTATACACTTTTACAACAAGCTTCCCATGGACATTCGAAACTTACCCATTAAACGATTTAAAAACCATTTAAAGGCCAAACTTTGCAAAAAGGGGTATTATAAAATCACAGATCATTGAGAAGACAAAAACGCTTGGGACTGAGCTGCTCGCTCTGTTTAGCATTGTTATTAAGCAATATGCGTAATTATAACGTAAATTATTGTATAAATTTTCATTTTTAGGGTTCCGTACCTCAAAAGGAAAAAACGGAACCCTTATAGGATCACTTTGTTGTCCGTCTGTCTGTCTGTCTGTCTGTCTGTCTGTCTGTCTGTCTGTCAAGACCCTTTATCTCAAGAACGCGTGGACGTATCAAGCTGAAATTCACATGAAATACTCGGATCTATTGCCCCTTTACGCTGTGAAAATATCAAACTTCTAAGCCAAGCCAATCAAAAGATACAGCCGATTATGTCGATTTTTTCAACAAATTTTCGACACTCGCAAAGGAATCAAAACCTACAGGATACTTCCCGTAAACTCAGAATCTTGAAAATTGGAATGAAGCATTGTCATATAATGCAAATATAGGAAAAATTGCGAAAATCACATTTTTTTAGTTAAATATTATAATAAACATATTTTAATAAAATGGAACTTACTACCTTATTTCTCACGAACGAATAAAGTTATCAAATTGAAATTTATACCAAATACCTAGGTCTATTGTCCCTTTAAGCTGTGAAAATATCAAACTTCTAAGCCAAGCCAATCAAAAGATACAGCCGATATGTCGATATTTTCAACAAATTTTCGACACTCGCAAAGGAATCAAAACCTACAGGATACTTTCCGTAAACTCAGAATCTTGAAATTTGGCATGAAGGATTGTCATATAATGCAAATATAGGAAAAATTGCGAAAATCTCATTTTTTTAGTTATATAATATATTAAACATATTTTAATAAAATGGAACTTACTACCTTATTTCTCACGAACGAATAAACTTATCAAATTGAAATTTATACCAAATACCTAGGTCTAAATTGTTCCTTTAAGCTGTGAAAATATCAAACTTCTAAGCCAAGCCAATCAAAAGATACAGCTGATATGTCGATATTTTCAACAAATTTTCGACACTCGCAAAGGAATCAAAACCTACAGGATACTTCCCGTAAATTCAGAATCTTGAAATTTAGCATGAAGGATTTTCATATAATGCAAATATAGGAAAAATTGCGAAAATCACATTTTTTTAGTTATATAATATAATAAACATATTTTAATAAAACGAAACTTACTACCTTATTTATCACGAACTAATAAAGGTATCAAATTGAAATTTATACCAAATACCTAGGTCTATTGTCCCTTTAAGCAGTGAAAAAATCAAACTTCTACGTTAGAGCGATCAAAAGATACAGCAGTTTATAGCGACACCTTAGACGAATTTCCGTCACACGCTAGGGAATCAAATCCTACAAGCAAAGACATTAAAATTATATTTACAATAGATAGGACATCACGAACAAAATCGTAAGCCAATACTTTTATCGACTTGGTTAAAAGGCGCTCAGTCTAGTCTGCGCGTCAGGACGTAATTTGTGTCCACCAAGAATAAACATTTTCTAAGGAAATAATATGCCATGTTGCGCTTTGTGTTACTGTACATCTCGTTATAGTAAAACGACTGGACCTAACTTCGGAATGTTTTTCTATGAATTATTTATATTTCGTCTGCAATTCAAATTTAAAAAAAACCTTAAATAGTTCTAGAAAATTTTCCATTATTGTAATAAGCGCCCTCTATTGTTGAGTAGTTTTACTATTTTCTTGTAGAGATGTAGTAATGTTGTTTATCGATTTAGTTATCGATAATACTTATTAAGATGAATACATTTTGTTGTATTTTATTGACATTTAAAATATAGCTAAATAAACTTAAAATATTACTATATTTCAAGTTTATTTATTATTAACTCTATTTAAACATAATCATATCATATTAATAAACAAAATTGAATGAACAATTACTATTCATTTATCTAGGTTTTTGTTATTTTTGGTTTCCGAATAAAAATAATGTTGTAGGGAAAAAGTGGATACGATTTGTCCAGATAGACCGTAGAGAAGAAAATTGGGTTCCGTCTCATTCGTCGAAATTATGCTCAATGCATTTTAAAAGAGAAGTTATCTACTTTGGAAAGACTTGTCGATCAAATTAAAAAAAAAAAAGAATCGGTACCTTGTATTAGAAATGAAATAGTAAGTTATTAATTTCAGTACTTTTTTACTTAACCGTAAAAATTGGAATAAAATTTACGGTTAAGTGGATAAGTACATAGATTACATAACTTATTTATAATGAAATATATTCATAAAATATGTAGGTACGTATATGTAGTACAATGATTGCGAGCAACTTTGTGATTTTGAGGATTCCGTACCTAAAAGGTAAAACGAACCCTAATCATGAGACTTCTCTGTTCGTCTGTCCGTCTGTCACCAGGCTGTATCTCATAAACCGTAATAGCGAGACAGTTGTAATTTCCAGAGATTGTGTTAGTATTTCTGTTGCCGCTATAACAACAAGTACTAAGAATAAAAATAATAAAATATTTAAGGGGGCTCCCATACAAAAAACGTGAATTTTTGCCGTTTTTTGCTCCATATTAATAACGGAAACAGATAGACGCTTAAAATGTTCACAGAATATTTGGTTATATATTCAAATTACAAATAAATAATTAAAATAAAATAAATACTGAAGGCGGGCTCCCATACAATAACCGTGATTTTTTTGCCGTTTTTAAAGATAATGGCGTACGTATCTGGTAAAGGTCTTGCTCCAGCAGACTACCATTTTTGTCGTGATTTGGACAATTATCTACGTGACAAGAAGTTTTCTTCCCAGGAGGCAGTTCTGCTTTCCCACAGTTTGTGCAGTCTAGATCCTCAGAGTTCTACCACAAAGGCATAAACGACCTTCCTATATATTGATTATAAATGAATTATTTAAAAATTAAAAAATAAGCAATTATTTAGATTTTCAATACTAATCGGCAATTTTAAACTTTAACGCCTATTATATTAAAAGAATTATATAAATAACGAAACATGTAAACTTAAAATTACCCATAATTATTCTGCTTCCTAATTTTTTGTTTCAAGCTATCATAATGCGACAAAACATCGTCTTAATAACTTCTTTGGATATTATCGATAACTTTATATCGAAATGATACAAACCCTATATAGCTTTATGGCCTAAAAGGTCTGTTACACTCAAAAATCGCAATAAACTGAGCGTTAAAATAATTCGTAAGCATAAAACATCTAAAATGCCAATAGACGGTGTCCCGTGACACCGTCTATTGGCATTTTAGATGTTTTAAATGAATAGTAGCGAATAAAATTCTAAAACAGTTTTTGTTTGTACAAGACAAGTTTCACTTAATTTGTTTACTTTTCAATATTTATTTACCCCATTTTAAATATACTAGGGTATTAAATCGGATGTGGCAACATAGACCACACTGGCCACCTACCGGGCAATAGCTGAATATATTTTATATAAACTTATTTCATTTTTACTATTTGATGTCTCCAATTGTCGATCTTATTTTGCTATATTGTACTAGATGGCGGAACTGAGCCATGGGATCACAGTTTTTCTATGCCATTTTGACACATGCCCTCTCTATAATATATCTTAAATCTCTTTGCCTACAAGGTACTTCCCGTGAACTCAGAATCTTGAAATTCGGCACGAAGCAACGTTATATTATAGTACAGACAGATAAAGGAAAAATTGTGAAAATGATAAATTTGAAGTTTCATAAAATATTAAAATATTATTTTTGCTTACATGACATAAAATATTTTTTTAATAATTATAAACTTACTACCTACCCTTTTCACATGAACGCGTAGAGATATTAAAGTTGAAATTCATATCAAACACTTCTTAAATCTAATTGCCTCTAAACTGTGAAAAATTCTAAATCAATGCTAGTATTATAAATGCGAAAGTAACTCTGTCTGTCTGTTACGCTTTCCCGCCTAAACCTCTCAACAGATTTTGATGAAGTTTGGCACAGACAATCTTTAGACCCTGAGAAACAACATAGGCTACCTTTTATCCCGGAAAAATTTAATGTTCCCGAGGGGAATTTAAACAGCGCGATATAACCGAACTCCACGCGGGCGAAGCCGCTGGCGGAAAGCTAGTACGTCATAAATTGTAAACCGCTACGTTTGTACGGCGGAACCCTCGGTGTGCGAGTCCGACTCGCATTTGGCCGGTTTTTTTAATGTCTGGACTTGAAAAAAGACGATGATCCCTGAGTTTGTTTCGGCTATTTCTTCTCAGAGGTAGTCAGTTAGGAAATACCGGCTTCATCTAGTTAAAAAAAATAAAAAAATGAACATGACGTGTAAAAGTGATCAGTGATCCTACTTGCTTAATAAACGATTTCATTTCATTTCATTTCATTGCGTTGTCAAAGATGATTCTGTAGATCCCTATAAATATTTCATGATTTACTTCCGCTGAACGGAATTTTAAGCACACAAAGATATTTATTTATGAGGTATATTAAACATTGTTACCTGTTTAAAAAGTGCTTCCTCTCTCCTAACTCACTTAATTTGTTGTGCTCGACAGGGTCCACATGAACTAATTTTAAGTACTATCATCCAAGAATAGATGCGGATAGCATTAAAAGTATTGAGTTTAAAACTATCTGTGTCCGTGTATATTATGTAGGGATAAGAAAAAAAAAATAAAGTTTACTACATTTTCTGGATTATATTATTTATGAGCACTCGCCTTAATATTTTATTCGGCATTTTATTTTTATTTAGTATATATTTTAAATGATGTAGTTTATAAATATGTACTTTATTTAGGTTTGTGCTCAAATGAGCTTGAATTTCTTTACATAATATTTAGTATTTACCTAAATTGTAGAAATATTTGGTTTGTCATCCAATTTCTTTTTTTCGTGTTTGAATAGTAATGGCATGTGTGTTTAAGGAAGTGCCTTATCTGACGGCACGGGTTGCCCCGCTTACTACGCGTGCAAACGACGCACCCGGAAGACGGTCCTACTGCCCGCATTACACTGACATCCCACAGAAACTTACATCGCGCAAAAAGTATTCACCGCACAACTAACACATACTGGATGACTTTTTATCGACTCGAGTAGATTATGGCGTGTTGTGTAAGTGGAACAGAGTCAATAAGATATGAACGTAAAATTATAATATAAAAAGATGATTAAATTATTATTTAAGGTTTTTTTTTTAAATAATCGATACTATATTTGGATTAGCAAGAATTATTATACTGTAATTCAAGCAAACTGAAATCTCCAAGAATACAAGTGAGGGCGAAAACTTTTACGAAACTGAGCCCCATTGCTAAGTCATGACGCGTTTATGGTATGATTTTGCTCACTCGCCATACACAATAATAAAAATCTAATAATTCATCACGTTATTTAGCTTTCGAGAGTAAAATCACACTGCCAACATCTTCACGGTTTCAATGGATGTCCTAACCAATATGCAGGAATCGCCTTAATCTGATTATAACCTCAGACTTAGCAGTAAGTTTCGCACAGCATATTGTTGTTTCGATCGGTAAACAATTGAAGCCTTTAAATTTTATCTACTGGTCAACGCCTGCAGTCAGTTCAA
This sequence comes from Sesamia nonagrioides, assembly GCA_017933935.1. Taxonomy (NCBI): domain Eukaryota; kingdom Metazoa; phylum Arthropoda; class Insecta; order Lepidoptera; family Noctuidae; genus Sesamia; species Sesamia nonagrioides. Next base: position 422,563 of record JADWQK010000149.1, read on the forward strand.
ACAGGTATCACATCTAAAGCAATGGAGCTTAAAACAGCGCTACCTTAACTCACCGCGGACAGTGCTGACTTACTGTGAACTATTATTGTGAATATCAATCGTCAACAATAGGGTATTTGACTAAAAAAAACTAATTAGTCCGTCAGTAAGATTTCTAAAACATATTACACACATATTTTTTTCTTTTTTCATATAAACAAAAATTAAGACGACACAGCGCGTTGAAAACTTGTGTGACGTTACTGCAAGCTACACTTTTTAGCGGCCAGTGACGTCACCAGCCACCACTCCTGCAGTCGCAATCATTTGACAAAAATGTGTTCGCCGATTAGGGGGCCGATCTTTGATGCCTTTTATATTTGTCAATTTTTATTGATTTGATAAAACATACAAAAATAAGTTTTTCTATAATCTGAGTGACGGACTAAATAGAATCATAGGGATGTTTCCAATAGCGGTATCCCGCTCTGGTCGAAGGAAGCCCTTTTTTCCAATAGAAGATGAGTGGAATTTACTACGATACACTATTAACTCATGCTAACTATTAAAAGCTGGAAATGCAAACTGAAGTGTGATGTTATGTTTTAACTAAATATGACCTAGTGCACGAATTCAGCTGAACTAAATAGGTGTACACTGAGCAGCCAATGGACAATTTGTTCGCAGATAATTGGCCCGTGATAGTAGAATGTATACATAGAAATAAAAACGTAGAAAAAATAGACTGCCATAAATTCATTCATTCCATAATAAGTCCCAGAAGTATCAGAATTCTTCTGGGACCAAGGCCACCCCTCGGTAAGAGGGAGTGGGCCGTAATCTACCAGTGAAGATTCGTATAAATACATTCCATTGTCATGGACAAATTTCCCCTGGAAAAATCGCAGTAAACTGTAAATTTTTCAATTTCAAAGGTGTTGTATAGGTACAACGTACTTGGATATCTATTCATGCAGTTCGCATAATCCAGCATGCAGTAGTTCTTGAAAGTGTAGTAGATAGTATAAATTGAACGACCGCAGACTCTTCCAGTTCTGAAAAAAAAAAAAAAACGGTAAGTTCTCTCCGCTTGGTCTCGCATTAGGGTATAAAAGAACCCGACCATTAGAAGTGATCTCCTTTCTTTAGAAAAGCAGCACCTCTTTTATAAATAAAGGATATTTTTAATGTTTCATGTCATCACTGTCATCATTGATAGCCATCCACAGCTGAGAGAAAAGCCTCCCCGCTTTTGTGCCATGTTTAAAGTAGATTCATACAATATATGCCATAGTAGCTTGTAATTCAACGTATTTCTTCATCGGCATGATAATGCAACAATTTGCGTTGCATTAACCAACTTTGGTAAAATCCATGGGATTTGAGTATAGGTGCTCAAGAATTATGTGTTTGTGAAAATTCAGAATTATTCGTCAATTGCGCTTAATCTAAGTTCATAAACTAATCTTAATTCAAATTCTTATCTATAACAAAAGTGTATCTTATTTTTAACCGACTTCAAAAAGGAGGAGGTTACTCAATTCGACCGTATATATGCTTTTTTTTTATGTTGTTCGCGCATAACTTCGTTGTTTATGAACCAATTTTGATAATTCTTTTTGTGTTAGAAAGAAGATATTTCCAAGGTGGTCCCGTGATAAGAACATCAGGATCTGATGATAGAAGACCAGAGAAATCAAGGGGAACTTTCAAAAATCGAAGGGGCGACTAGTGCATTTCTTAGTATTTTCATTGGGTATTTTAAAGCACTACAATTTGATGTAAATCTGATTATGAAAACCATAGGCAGTCGGGAGAATTCTTCAAAATTACGGGTAAAAATTTAAGTAAACAAAATTACGTCGATTCCCAACTATATTTGCGTCAGCTTCCAGTCTGACCGGATGCAACTGAATACATAGTACATTTCACAACTAAAAAGTGTAAAATAAAAACTTTTTACAAAAAAAAAAAACAGCCGACTTCCAAAAACCACTACAAAGTGAAAAATAACTAATTTCGGAAGTCGGTGTCAAAAACTAATATACAAAAACCAAAGACACCGACTTCCGAAATTATTTATTTTTCACTTTGTAGTGGTTTTTGGAAGTCGGTTGTTTTTTTTTTTTTGTAAATAGTTTTTATTTCCGTTTCATTAAGAAAAGAACAGATTTTTTTTGCGTTTTTGTGCGTTAGTTATTTTACATACGTAGTATTGTATAAATTAATGTGTTTGTTTTAAATTAACAGACAGCTGTGCTGCTGGGGTATGTTCCGCCACTTCTACCCAGTCAAAGCGAAGTGGCGGCTAGGAAGTGGGAAAGGACAGGCGTTATGTGGGGACTGTCTATGTAATATTGACGTTTAAAAACTCCCCGCTATCACCCTTTTTTTAAAAAAAGACGTAGCTCTACACTAGGAACAGCCAGACCCGGGACAACTACTTGTAGGTCATACAAATATTTATTCCTTGCGGGAATCGAATCCGCGACAGGCAGCGCAGCAGCTTAACCACTTTTTTTTTTTGTTTGGGGTGGAAAATTATCATGGATGAACGACGCGTTGGGGTGGGCGACGGGGTCTGTCAGACACCTACTGACTAAAAACCACCCCGGTGCCTCGTCTCTCACGTTTGCGCGGGGCCGCGGGAATCCAGATTATTCCACATCCCCACACTCTTGTGCTGGTCCGGTTGTCTGGGCCTTGTCTCGTGCACAGGCTAGTGAGGTGTTAACTACCCCGTGCATGACCTGTGAGGCGCGCGCCGACACTCGCACGCACCTCCGCTGCGGGTCCATCTGGTAGAGGGCGGAGACTCCCCAAGTCTCTCGCCTCTGGACTAGGGTCCAGACTCGCGCGCTGTTTTAACAGTCTGCGGTCTAAGGACCGCAGACTGTAAAAACGGCCCGCGGTCTACCCCACCTCGCTCCCTATCCATGCACTATGCAGCTGCAGAGCGCAGACAGAGAGCCCTCGGGAGCGACTCGTTCACTCCAACAGAAATTTGCCGCGGACTGTGTACTGGTACAGCGCTGGTCCGATGAAAGCCAGCCCGCACCGCCGCAGCAGCCACCGAGCACTCGCAGAATTTCTCTTCCACGCACCCCAGCAGCTTAACCACTACGCCAACCGTGCCGTGCCGTCAATTTGAATAAATAACTTTTTATTTATTATTAAATCAGTTTTGAAATAAACGAGAGCATAACTTACTGGTAGGCTCGCAAGCAGTCCATGGCGAGATAGTCACAAGGTTCGGTTGCAGTTTCGAAATACTTTGTAGTACGTACACGTCTCCTTTTGGTTTTAATTTTTTGCGAGAACCTGCAAACGGAACATGAATGTTGTATTCATTCATCATCATCATCATCTCAGCCATATGAAGTCATTAAGTTAACTGGATTAGATACGAACAAGAGTTGAACTTCTACTGTTTTATTTAGCGCGATTACCCCTTTATAGTTTCATTGTAAGATTATTTTGAACAGCGTTTCTGTCTGGTACATCTTGTTTAGTGAACTATATGGCACATACCTATTTGAACAGCGTTTCTGTCTGGTACATCTTGTTTAGTGAACTATATGGCACATACCTATTTGAACAGCGTTTCTGTCTGGTACATCTTGTTTAGTGAACTATATGGCACATACCTATTTGAACAGCGTTTCTGTCTGGTACATCTTGTTTAGTGAACTATATGGCACATACCTATTTGAACAGCGTTTCTGTCTGGTACATCTTGTTTAGTGAACTATATGGCACATACCTATTTGAACAGCGTTTCTGTCTGGTACACCTTGTTTAGTGAACTATATGGCACATACCTATTTGAACAGCGTTTCTGTCTGGTACATCTTGTTTAGTGAACTATATGGCACATACCTATTTGAACAGCGTTTCTGTCTGGTACATCTTGTTTAGTGAACTATATGGCACATACCTATTTGAACAGCGTTTCTGTCTGGTACATCTTGTTTAGTGAACTATATGGCACATACCTATTTGAACAGCGTTTCTGTCTGGTACATCTTGTTTAGTGAACTATATGGCACATACCTATTTGAACAGCGTTTCTGTCTGGTACATCTTGTTTAGTGAACTATATGGCACATACCTATTTGCTTGATCTGCAGCTGGATTAACGGATGTTCGCGTTAGCTTATTTGCATCATTGTCCACATCCGACTTGGTTGCTTCTCGTAGACCCAAACGAATTTCGTCTCTTATAAGCATTTGTGTATTCTGAATCCATCTTTGTGTTAGGCGAGAAATTTCTTTACCGTTAACAATATCATTGGGTATTGCTATAAAAAATGCTTTGATTCTGTAACATTTTCACTTACTATTGGTTCTTTTATAACCGAATACACGACCCAAAGCAATGGACGCCTTGGGGGAGGGACTGCCCCCCAAAAAGCATTAAAAGCTTTGTCCATGGACCTCTATAGGCTGAAGAAGAAGAAGACAAGACTGCACAGACGTTATGGAAGATGTTGATGAAGTTAGTTTAGTTAGTTTAATCTTCGATTTGATTCCACCCACAGCAGGGCCTGTAGCCAATGTAACATCGCTTCATAGCGAAGCGAAATCGAACACCAAACCAACCAAAGGCGGGAACGATTGACCACGCGACGCGACAAATCACGTGGTCAATCGTTCCCGCCATTGGTTGGTTTGGAATTCGATTTCGCTTCGCTACGATGCGATGTTACATTGGCTAGGGCCGCAGGAACGCTATCGCTTGATGAGTTAGCTTGTCAGTTGCAATCGTACTAAGTTTGACGGTGAATCTATTGTCTTATTTAAGGATCATATACACAAGAATCGTCAAGCTCTTCATTCAAGTTCTCAGGGTGAAATTCTAAATCAACTTACGTTTAGGAGGGTCTCTAGAAACACTTACCAAAAAGTCAGAAATTTCATATGAGCTTGACGATGCTTGTGTATATGACCCTTATTTACCTACGTAGAAACTAGCCTTTTTAGTTCATGTTTTAATGGAGACTCAAAAATGATTCTGGACATATCTGAAAACTAGTTGAATCATTCGGTTGGGCATGGAATATCGGTTATTTATGTACCAAAATTATTGACATAAATTGCTTTATGTAAACTAAATAATGGCAGATCTTTAACAATCGGAATCTATTATCATTTATATATGTTATATGGGTATAAGTGTAAAAATGGCGACTTTTCACAGCCTCCGTGGCGTAGCGGTAGCGAACGGCGCGGGTTCGATACTCACGCAATGCAAATTATACATGAATATGAATATTTGCATTGGTCTTGGCGTGCCTCGGAAAGCACGTTAGTTGTCGGTCCCGGTTGCCATACGAACATCTAATGGCAGTCGTTATGGGTTGTTAAGGCCCTCAAAAGTTCAACAATTGGTCTAACTGCAATGCTTCGATATCGCCTTCGGGTTGTACAGGTCAGACGGCAGTCACTTCACGAATAATATCGAATAGCCAAAATCAGCAGTTAAAGCGGATCCAGACTCCAAAGATGAAAAAAGATGGAACGACTGGCAAAGTTGGGTTACTAAAACGTTTTAAATTGTAGCACAAACTGAAATTTATTGTGTAGACTTTTTTTCATTAATTCATATTTTTTTAGATTTTTGGTTTCTGCAATTTTTGTATGGTTATGCCAAAGCAGGCATGAAAAATTTTTACACCATGTTATATTTTTCCCAAAACATAGCATGGTTAAAATTAGATGTGATTAGACAGGGCCATGCGCTTGAGCCGAGCGGTGTTGACCATATTTTTGTTGGAACAACTGATTAACCCTCTTCCAAGGACAAACTTTGTAGACAGACTTCTTTTGTTTTTTTACTGGCTTGAGTACGGGGTCCAGGTACTAAATTCAAGAGCGATATTCATAGACATCATATGTCAAGAAAAAGATAAAACATTTTTTTTTTTTATTAGTTTGGCCCCATCGATGACCGATGATTCTGCCAACGTCAAGGTGGAGAGAAATAAACTAATATAACTATTATTATACGTAGTGTATATAGACTGATCAATTTTCTTGACTTGTGTCGTCTTGTGTTTGACAAGACGACACATGGAAATAAACTTATATAAGATTTTAATAAATGTATGAGCCAAAGTTAAGGCGAGGGTTGAGGACGAGGAATATTTAGTAGACAAAACATTATTATAACCCGATGTGACAGAAGGTACATGTGTTCACATTCGGAAGGTAGTAAAATTAAGCGTGCACACATGAATTCACGTCCCGAGCGAGAGGGTTAAGATCCATAACTTGATGGTAATTTTCGAAATTTTGTACATAGATTCTTTTACTTAAAAACACTGGACACGTGTTTCGAGTTTCGCATAAACAAAAAATAACCTTTATAGTTCAATTGAATACGTTACTACGCATTAGTTTACTACGTGGAATAACAAATGTGGTGGATATCAAACATATTCATAACAGCACAGTATAAGCACCAGCATAGTATAAGTGGAGACCGCGTTTCGGCAACGTAGCGTAGGACGCCCTTGAGCGAGATGAAGCGACGACATCAAAAAGGTGGCTGGTAGTGGCTGGCGGAGAACTGCTCAGGATCGAGCTTGTTGGCGTGCCATGAAGGAGGCCTATGTCCAGCAGTGGACGAGTAGAGGCTGATGATGATGATGATAAGCACATGTCTGTTGAAAAGCAGCCTTAGCGTAGCTTGTGTGATCAATCCAATCTTCGTGTACAAATAAAATAAAAACTACTTACATTGGTATACAGCAGTATAACTAGTAGAAACTTGGAGCAATATAAACACTGTCGTCCCACAGTTAATCATGTTTTCCAATTGTTTCAAAACACTAGTTAACATCATTAACTAATTATATTTGAAATGATTAACAATGTTAAATACATTAAACATTATCTCCTTTATTCACAAACGTTAACAAGTGATTAGCGACTGTTTAGCCATATACATTTTTGACGTCGCACGTCACTAAGCTTTGATCATCGTTTATGAATATACTCTTTAAACACTACGGTGTTTATTCATAAATGATGATTCACGTAACGTCAAAAATGTATGGTCACTAATCATTGGATAACTTAAGCAACGCTTGTATTAAAGGGGTCATTGGACCTTTAAACGCGTCGGTAAATGGGTTACTTGTCATTGTCAACTAAAAGTAAATCTCTGACGGTCTTTATTAACTATTTCTATGAAAATATGTAAATTATAAGTATAATGAATGTATAAAATTAATTTGTTGATTTTGTATCTTTGATTTCTTCTATTTTTATGACAAAAGGGATAGAAGGAAAAATATTAGTGTAACCTGTCAAATTAATTGCTAGTCCAGTCTGCCTATAATGTATACACGCGATTAAAAAACATGGCGATTAAAAATTTTTAAACTATTAATGATATTGGTAATAATAACACATTTATTTAAGGCATGTTTAATATTTTACAGATTATTATATTTTGACATATCAAAAATACTGCCTTTGATATGTCAAAATATAGCTTATTTAGAGTCCATACGACACAAAATTATCGTGTCGTGTCGTTGTGGAGTTTGTGGGTTTGATCATTTTTGCAGAAAGCGGTTCAAACATACGTCCATTTACGTCAGACGTGGAATAATTTGACAGGACAAAACCCATATTTATCTTGTGTCCTTCTCTAAATGAGATAAAAAGAATAAGATGCAGTGAAACTAAATTTAGTTTAGTTCGTGAATAAGGGATCGGTACCATTAACTCCGTACAATTTTAAAATCATAAAATAATGATTGAAGTAAGGTCTTATCGCTCATTAATTTTTCTATGATTTGTTTTAATAATAAAAAAATACTACCGTGAAATCGACTTCGGATAGAAACTTTATTCACACCAGCATTTTCCTTGATTTTTGCACTTGTTTATTTTTTTTAAGTGGAACTCAAAATACTAACCTCATTATACCTTACCTTCCGCTGTAATCCATCCAAAGGTGGTCTTTAGAAGATTATTTTAACCGATAAGACCACCCATTTACCTTTATTATCCCTCGTAAAAATTCTACATTTATATCTATAATTTTTATAGTGTACGTAATATAATATACTGTAGTATTACTATACATTCATCGGTAGTAGGCCATAACATCGGCTGCAGAAGTTACCACCCACCAGACAAAGTCTTGCCGCCAAGCGATTCGTCGTGTTCCGGCATGATGTTTGGTGGGAGACGGAGGACGGGTTTGAGCAGTTGTTTTGCGATGTGTACCGGGTACGAGGCGCCAAATATTGTTGTGTCGGGATTTTGGTCAAGTTGTTGTCTCTTACTATACTTTTATCGGTGGTAGGCCATAAGATCGGCTGCCGGCAGAAGTTACCATCCACCAAAGTCTTGCCGCCAAGCGATTCGTCGTGTTCCGGCATGATGTTTGGTGGGAGACGGAGGACGGGTTTGAGCAGTTGTTTTGCGATGTGTACCGGGTACGAGGCGCCAAATATTGTTGTGTCGGGATTTTGTTCAAGTTGTTGTCTCTTACTATACTTTTATCGGTGGTAGGCTATAACATCGGCTGCCGGCAGAAGTTACCACCCACCAGACAAAGTCTTACCGCCAAGCGATTTGTCGTGTCCGGCATGAAGTTTGGTGGGAGACGGAGGACGGGTCTGAGCAGTTGTGTTGCGATGTGTACCGGGTACGATGCTCCAAATATTGTTGTGTCGGGATTTTGGTCATGTTATTGGGTTTAACATTACATCACCTCGCTCAACTGCCATCTTCCTTCCTATTCACACAGTTTCTTTGAGTGAATAGGCTTCCAATAAACTAGCACGATTTACTATCAACGATTGCATTACTGATGACCATTTTTTTCTTTTGGGATGGGAAATCATCAAATGACTTCTCCCGCTCTGGGCGGAGCGGAAGGGCGTGTCAGACTTTTACTGACTAAAACCCACCCGTGTTACTTCACTTGCCTGTGGGACGGCCAGGGTCACGTTTCTTGTTTAACCAACCCGCAACCCTGACCCAGGAGGCATCGGTCTTCGTGGACCCCGTCACGATGTGCTGACATATCTTTGAGGCGCGCGTGGAACACGACGCGCCGTCGACTCGGGCCTGGTCCTTACCGGGCGGCGAGCTGCCCACTGCTCACCGCCCGCAGGCCCGCGCCTACGGTGGCTGGGAGTTTGGTGTCATCTCCCGGCCAGGGCGTCTCCTGCGGCAGCCCTAACGCCACTAGCGTTAGGGCGCTGGGATTCCCATTGCCTCACGCGCTCCGCCTCCTCCTTTGCCAGCATTACTGCTTCGCAGAAGGAGGTGACGGCCTGCCATGCAATCTCGCTTCGGACCATGGCCTGAACCAGGATCGGACGCGAGAGATCGCCGCCGATCGCCGCTACGAGGACACGGTGGTGCTCTACCCAAGCCGGGCAGACCTCCACCGTATGCTTCACCGTGTCCTCAGGGCGATCCACACAATGGTGACACCCAGGCGTTTCCTCCCGCCTTATACGGAAAAGGACCTCCCGAAACAACCGTGTCCGGTGAGGACCTGCGTCAGGCGGAAGGCGAGGGCGCCGTGGCGCCTCTCTAGCCACTCCTCAAACAGGAGACTTACCGCCGACCGACTATTGTGGCGTGCCCAACTGCTTACCACCAGGCGGGATTGCGGCCAAGAACTAGTTTATAATTATTAAAAAAAAAACTTTATAATATACTCTTTATTTGAATATTAAATCTACCTACTTATGCATATTAAAAAAAAAACAAATATTGTATCAAAAGGTTAATCAAACAATTTATTTATTCAGCTTAAAAGCACAGTAAATATGTATATATTAATATACCTATAGTAAAAGGGCGCGGTGCTGTACAACAAACCCTGTTTCAAGTAAAAAAAAAACAACTTTATTTCAATGATAATTAAGTTGATTTCAGAGAAACTAACACTTTTAAAAAGTTATTAAAATGTTTGAAGTCACTTGTCAGGAATTCAAATAGTAGACCGTGGCGTCCGTTAACAAACGTTAGGGTATGGATTACCAATATTTAGCTCAACCATTTTAAAGGGAACTTAATAATCCCACACACGCCATCACAGCAAGACACTAGGTTGTCTGTAAAAGATCGCTCTTAGAGATAAGATCACTCATTGTGTCACCCTTTGTAAAACTTCATATGTATGAAATTATTTTTTAATTTATTCTGTTTAGTATTATGGTTATGATTTTGTGTTTTACACTACATATAAAACTACGTATGAACGTAGGGATGACAGTACATCAAGCTACTACAATCTGTAAGATTTTCTCATAATTTTTTCAACTTTACCTCTAAAGCATAAAGGCCCAAGGTTGATTGGGAATATATAACAGTTTTGGGTAGCTTGACCTACTGTTGTCTGTACAAAGTCTCTTCTTATTTCTGCTAAACTAAAACCAGAAGGTTTATCTGTTTGATATCCATTAACAATATATCCATATATCACAGGCATCGTAATGTTTCATGAAGTCAATACATCGTTTAATAGAAATTAGGATTCAATTTATCGCCCACCACGTAGTAATTATCCAAAAACCTGTCATCGTGATACGCGTAAACTGAAAAATAACAGTTTCATTAATACAATTGACTATAAAAGTCTGCAGTATAGGGCATAGAAAAAATATAACTAAGTGGCAGTGGGCGGGAGATATTGCTCGTAGAACCGATGGCCGATGGGGCAGTAAGGTTCAGGAGTGGCGGCCACGTACCGGAAAACGCAGCGTAGGGGCCTCCTTACGCTGCGTCGTCATCATACATCCCAACAAGGTGGACCGATGACCTGGTGAAGGTCGCGGGAAGCCGATGGAGGCGAGCAGCATAAGACCGGTCATTATGGAAAGCCTTAGGGGAGGCTTTTGTGGTAGTGAACCTCTATAGGCTGAACAAGAAGAAGATAGGGCATAGCTTGCAGATTAAGCCAGCTGAAGCGGCAGTGTGCCGGCAATTTTTGTCGTAGGAACGATAGTCAGTGGAGCAGACGAGTCCTGGAGTGTAGAACGCGTAACGAGAGGAATAGTGTAGCACTAACGACCTTAAAATGGTGGGTAGGACAGGACGTGGTGCCACATCCATAGAGGATTATGTCCAGGGGTGCCCTGCAATAGGCTGAATTAATTGAGAAGATGCAGAGCTATCGCCCAATTACTTAATTTCTTGTGTTACTGACACATTTCGTTTTTTACCTACTAAAACCCCTTTTTTGTGGATGAGAAGTCATCAAGTGACCTATCCCGCTTTGAATGGAGCGGAAGGATGTGTTAGACTTTTATTGATTAAAACCCCCCAGTGTTCCTTCGCTTGCCTGTGCGCCAGGGCCACGGTATCTGTTCAGAACGAAGACCCTTTCTCCTCCCCTGAGACTCATTCGCCTTGTAGGTAAACATCTCAGAGTCATCATGATCATCAGCCTACAGCAGTCCTGTACATATACCTTCTCAGGAATCTCCAATTACACACCGTGTCAGGCATTCTGCGAGGACCGTCGCTCCATTAAGCCTGAGGTGGTTCTACCTGACGGTTGTCAATTCGCAGTATCGACTTACAAACACGAATACCCCATAGATCAACAGTTCTATGGCTAATATGACTAACCCATATGATTTTGTATCAGTTACTGAAACTCTATTCCGAGTTTGTGCTAGTTTTAACATTTATTCTGCAGCGTAATTGGATAACCCACTATCAGAGGAACCCAGTATTAAAGGGTTTTATTTAGACAGTTCAACAACATTAATTGCGTTTTTTACATTAGAAATATGCTTCAAATGGTTCCAATTGAGGGTAGTCTATTAGGTAATTAGGGTGCTGCATACGAACCACAACAGATAGCATTCCAAATACGTTCTTTGCTTTTGCCTTAGTCAACCTGACAGGTTCTTTGAAGAAAAAAAATTTGTTAAAATGAAAATACTTACGCATATATTCGCGACCAACTGGCAATGTGAAACATGATCCCGCGTGAACCATTTGCCACACTGTAATTTTTTTTTATATTTTAAACTAGTTGCCCGTGGGAATGTTAGTATAAAAAGTGTGCTATATCTTATTCCTGGTTATGAACTGTCTGTGTGCCAAATTTGAAGTACCGCGCGGTACCGGGGTTAGAATAGTACCAACCGATATCCTCCCGTGGGTGTCGTAAGAGGCGACTAAGGGAACTCGCATCAGATGCATTATTTCTTTGCCCATAATCTATAGAATAAAATAAAGTTCATGAATACGTACCTTCATAGCCCTCTCTGCAGTTGACATACTCCATCAAGCAATAATTGTCAAACGTTTCGTATCTGTAGAAAATTGTTCTGGCACATAATTTACCAGTCCTAAAACGAGGAAATAATTTAACGATGAAAAAAAAAATTAAGAAAACAACTTCATCATCATTTTCATGTCTGCTGAAATACGAAGACTCTCGCTTTCGAATGTTTCGCAGATTCCTACGACCTTCACAAGGTCATTGTCAACGTCTGATAGCACACCACAATGTAGCGACAAAATTTTGGTAACCAGATGTCAATGTGTAGACTTTCTAGCTAGGTTGATTGACTCCAGACATGGCAGTGTTATCGGGTTGACGCGTTGTGGCTGCGACTTCGCCTTGATGTGGTCAATATTGCACACACGGTTGATTATGATGACGAAATGCGGTCCGTGTAGATAGACTATATTTTTTTACACTGAGTGGCGCCCGTCTACGTAGCGTTAATGTGGTGTGTTTGTAATAAGTATGTTTGAACCCGTAACCCCTTTCTTAAAAGATGACAAGCTCCGGAAAGTTAAATATATTGTAGCGGTAACGTGCCTACCTCGAAAGATTTTAAACAAGATCCCAATGCACCATATTTTTTTTTTATGAATTATAAACTAGCGCTTGACCGCAGTCCCGCCAGATAGTACCTAAGCAGTGACGCAATCGATGATGGTAAAGCGCACTAGTTTATTAAGAGCCTATTCACTCTAGCCTTGAAGCCACTCAAATTGTAGTCCGACGAAAACACTGCTGCTGGCAAATTGTTCCAGTCCCTTGATGTAAGCGGTATGAAAGAATAGGCAAAACGCTTCAACCGAATCGTAGTGGTGTTAACGACGTAAGGGTGGAAACTCGCCGTGCGACGGGTCGTGCGCGCTTTACCATCAACGCTGCGTCACTGCTTACCCTCAGGCGGGATTGCGGTCAAGTACTAGTTTATCTATAGATACTAACTAGCCACCGCCGGCGGCTCGGTTCGCGTGGAGTTAGTTATGCTCTGCTCCTATTGGTTGCAGCGTGATGTTGCCTAAAGCCTACCTGGATTAATGGGCTTTTTTATATATATATTATAAACTAGCGCTTGACCGCAATCCTGCCCGATGGTAAGCAGTGACGCAATCGTTGATGGTAAAGCGCACTAGTTTATTAAGAGCCTATTCAGTCTAGCCTTGAACACACTCAAATTGTAGTCCGACGGAAACAACGCCGCTGGCAAATTGTTCCAGTCCCTCGATGTACGCGGTATAAAGGAGGAGGCGAAACGCTTCGTCCGGATCGTAGTGGTGTTAACAACGTAAAGGTGGAAACCAGCCATACGACGGGTCGTCCGATGGTGGAACGGAGATGGGGGAACTAAATCATGCAATATCCTCGCACACTCACCAAAATGAATCCTATAGAACACCGAAAGGCTGTCTACTCTACGCCTGTACTAGCTTTGGAGATTGTTGCAGCCAGGTGACATTTTGCAGCACCAGCCCAAATGTGGCTGCAGTACTCCACACACGAACGAACCTGTGCTTCGTACAACATTACAAGCTGCCTTGGTGTGAAGTAGCGCCGGACCTTTGCGATAACACCAAGTTTCCTGGCAGCCACCTTAGCCGTGGACCCAATGAACCACCCAAAGTTAAGGTTCGAGGAAATCTCAACTCCCGAAAGCTGAAGGCGGTCAGTAGACTCCTAGGATACATTCCGAAAAGTAGGAAAATTACCATGAAAAATCCGGCATGCATAATTCGTCTAGTTTGTATAAATTAGTAACCCAATTCCCCAAGAGATGGCGCTGTACTGAGGGGCTACTACACGCTGTTAAGATTTTTCCTGGGTTGATGAGGTCGGGATGGGTATGTGCTATTTAATAGATGGAATGTTTAACTCTTTTCTCTAGTTATCACTGTCCTTTATGGGCCCATTTATAGGATTCCGTACATAGAATGTCAAGTTCATGTAACAAATATCCCATTTGGTAACTCTTAAAAGGTTTTTCTCTTTGACGTTTTTTTTTTTTACATAATGGAATTATATATACAAAGAAATGGAAGAAGCAGCTGATGTGAAGGAATAATAGAAGAATTATGCATTATTAAATTAGTTATTTTCTGTGACTGGCTTTCAACAAACGTTTCTACACGTTAATGTCATTATAACAATACTTACACATAAGCGTGCAAACAAGGCTTTGCCATATGGTCACAATAATGAGGACGTGAAACGAACTGAGGCGTAGTTCGCCTTATTGTCCTTACTCTCTTAGTTCCTTCTACCGTAGTAAATCTGCGGGAAAAGAGATCTTTTATGTCATTGTTGTTTATCAAACTTTTCCACAATAGGATTTTAAAAACGAACATCAAAGGATGCATCTTGAGCATTGCGGCGCTTACGCCAAACAGATGATAACTTTACCCAATTCTTCACACCGTGGAGTGTCAATTAACTTACTTCAAAACTACGGGCAACTACTAAGAAATTACAAATAGGAAAACTCAAAAAATATTTATCAGGACTGGGAGACACAACAGCTCGAGGTTAAATAGAAACAGGTCAATCATTTAGGTTAAGCTAAGCTTGATGAGCTGGCTGGTCGCGTCTGTTGTGTTACTGTGTTTGTTGTGTTTTTGTGCTTGGCGGACCTGGTCACATATATGACGCAGGCCGATAACCTTCGGGATAAACGAGTACTCGAATGGAGACCGCGTCTCGGCAAACGTAGCGTAGGACGCCCTTGGGCGAGATGGAGCAACGACATCAAAAAGGCGGCTGGTAGTGGCTGGCGGAGAACTGCTCAGGATCGAGCTTGTTGGTGTGTCATAGAGGAGGCCTATGTCCAGCAGTGGACGAGTAGAGGCTGATGTTGATGATGATGAAGCTTGACGAGGTTGGACTGTGGATAGGTGCCCATCTTTATATAGCACTCATCCACAATCAAACTTCCAACCAGAGTCAGATTTCAGTGTAACCAGATTCAGCTAAAAGCCACTTTACATGGAGCGACAGCCTATATGACTTTCATAATCCAGAAACTGGGTAATACGATGGTAAGACTGGTTGTCAGATTTTCATTCAGGCTTCTGACTACCTGTAACGACTATCAAAGATCTACGAATCATAGGACATCAACGTCTTAACTTGCTCTCCAGGGCAAGACGGGGTTTCGGGAGTCGGGGGGAGTATGTATAAGGCTGTGGTCGGTGGTGTTACCATTTTGCC
>JADWQK010002442.1:600000-933861 GCA_017933935.1 Sesamia nonagrioides
GTTGACAGCCACGCGGGTTCGATCCTCACACAGTGCAAATATTTGTATGTATGAATATGAATATTTGCATTGGTCTGGTCGTGCCTCGGCAAGCACGTTAAGCCGTTGGTCCCGGTTGCCATACGAACATCTAGTGGCAGTCGTTCCGGGTCGGTTGGAGCCCTCAAAAGTCTGACAATTGGTCTAACTGCAATGCTTAGATATCGCCTTCGGGTTGTGGAAGTCAGACGGCAGTCGCTTCACGGAAAATATCGAAGTTTAGCCAAAATCAGCAGTTAGACTCCAACGCTGAAAAGCTACGGATGCGACTGGGATTAACGCTGAGATGATGATAATGATGATGTTAGAAGCCCCAATGTCTGACAACCAGTCCTACCATTACCAATACAATTTCTGTATTCCCAGTAACTGGGTTGTAGACGTCAGAAAGGCAGGTGCTCCATCTACAATGCTGGTATTCAGTTGAAGCCGTTTAAACTAGAAGCCGGATCCAGCATTGTTGGGAAGTAGCTAGGCATGTGATGATGATGATACCTTTTGCTTAACAACGTAATCACTTCTAGTCTTTGCATGATTTAATTCCCCCTTCTCCGTTCCACCATCGGTCGCCCTGTCATACGACGAGTTTCCACCCTTACATTGTTGACACCACTACGATCCGAACGAAGCATTTCGCCTCGTCTTTGATACCGCGTACCGAACAATTTGCCAGCGGCGGTGTTTCCGTCGGACTACAATTTAGGTGTCTTCAAGGCTAGAATGAATATGCTCTTAATAAACTAGCGTGCTTTACCATCGACTATTGCATCACTGTTTACCATCAGACGGGATTGCGGTCAGGCACTCTTTTACGTTTGTCCCGTTTTCATCTATATCTATACTAATATATAAAGCTGAAGAGTTTGTTTGTTTGTTTGTGCGCGCTAATCTCTGAAACTACTGGGCCGATTTAAAAAAATCTTTTTGCATTGGATAGCACATTAATCCGGGAAGGCTTTAGGCTATTTAACATCACGCTGCGATCAATAGGAGCGGGGCATATAAACAAAAAACGCGGGTAAAACCGTGTGGCGCAGCTAGTACAAAATAAACACGCTGCAGTCCCGCTACAGTCTCTACAGTATCGCAGCTACGCTTCTGCTTAACCTTTCGGGGAATGAAGAGTTTTGTTAGCACCATAATTGGAAGTAGTTATGCAAAAAGGATCCAGCAGGCAAACTTGCTTTTGAGAAAGTAGAGTTTGAAGTAAAATTTATATATTAAAACAACATGACAGTGGAAATAAATTTCCTTTTAAATAATGGGTAATTTCCTGTACTTTTTTGCGGCTTTGATATTTTTTGCATATACTAAAGATGATGTGAAGATTTTAGACATTTATGGCAGTAACTCAAAAACGGTTTTTGTGGGTTGGATCCATTTTGCATAACCACGTCCAATTACAAAAATAGGCAACAGTATAAACCCTAGTACACACAAGTTTAGTATGTATAACAAGCAGGAATGAAGCTGGGATGTGTTGCATGTAGGTATATACATTGTTGTTGAGACATATGTGGTAGCGTCAGCAATGTCAGCATGTGCGCGGCGCGTGGAACTAACAATCAACTTTGTTCGGCTTCTCTGTCACAAATGTCTATAGTGATTTGTTGTAGGGCCAGCATATTCAACACTAGTTAAATAATTTAGCGAAATGGTTTATTTGATACATATCTACAACATGGGCAACAGGCACAGGGTATCTTGTTTTAACATTTAGCACATTAATAGGTACATAGACTGGTGAAATTTACTATACGTAGGTACTATTATTCTGCAACTAACAAACCTGTTTACAGAAATAAAATCATACTTAATATATTGTTTACACTAAAGCATATTCTCGAACGAACTACATTACGATTCTGTACTCGATAAGTACTGAGCAGAGCAGAGCGATCGACTGCTGCGCTGCGTGTCGCGGGTTCGATTCCCGCACGGAACAAATATTTGTATGACCTACAAACAGTTGTTCCGGGTCTGGATGTTTGTGTATGTGAGTTTATATGTTTGTAAACGCACCCACGATACAGGAATAATTCTAATGCCGGGGCTACATTAGCAGGCGAAGATTCGTATCGCGTTGGCGCGTAAAATATCCGACTTGTCATACACGATGTTCTTGTCTACATCGGCGGGCGAAGATCCAGAAAGCGGCCTATGGCGAATATTCGTTGTTTAGTTGTGCGGCCGAGACGAAGAAGGAAGCAGTAGCTTTGCATTATACAACGTGTTACGTGTAGCATAAAGATATATATAACAAAGCTATGGCATCTTTACATGATATCACACGATATTGGAAGGGTTTTTTAATCCTATCTCTTTATGTTAGGAAGTTATGAGGAAAAACACCGCCTGTGATAGGCGACTATCATACTAGTCGCACAGAGATATTGAAGACATTTATCGGATTTTGGCAATAAAGTGACGGGTAACGAGTAGTTATTAACATATGTAGTGTGCTGCCACGTTTGTTATGATTTGATTTTAAGAAACACACGAAACCGAAAATTTGGTAACAATTTTTTGAGTATTTTATTTTGAGTTAAAACCCTTCCGATATCGTTTGATATCATCTAAAGATGCCATGCCCTTGGTATGTATATACCCTTTTTGTTACACGTTGTATATCAATAAATTATTATTTATTACATGTTTACAAAACAAACAAAATTAAAACAATGAAAAAAAATATGCAAAGCAAGGATGTTAGTCCCACTTCAAAGTCTGGACGACACTGAAGTGACGTAGGTGTGGCCACTCCATTGAATATTGTCGCGACAAGTCCTTTGAAGTGCGCCACTCTACCGACAGTGCATCGGTGAAACATCGTCTGCGCACGAATACATTGCGTTGCAACGATGTACCCGGCCACATATATCGCCGTAGCCTGAATATTCTGCGTAGCCCGCTAATGTAGCCCAGCATAAGAGTTGGGCAAGGTTTTTTTTTTAAATCGGAACATACAAAACAAAAAATAACCCTGTAAAGTTCCTACGAATGCTCGACAGTGTTTAAAGAACTATAAAAGTGATATGCTAACCGTACGAATGGACTTTAGTCACAAGTCCAAAGGTTGTCATAGCGATGTGTTTATTGAAGGGCGAAGTCCAAGGAGACCTCAACCCTTATCATTATGGTTTCACTGCTCGACGGCAGTTCTGTTCAATATCGTTTGCATTCTAATAATAGATTACTTGAGAATGTTAGCTTTGTTTTTACTGTGCTAAACGGTTGGTAGCCTATTGATGACGACTGCGACTTGCAATTTGGAGGATGTAAATATATCATCATGAACCTTTTTATCATCCCACCGCTGGGCACAGGCCTCCTCTCATACAGAGAAGGATTGAGCGTAGTCGCCACGCTTGCTCAATGCGAGCTGGATCAAACTTAAAGTCCAAGTTTCCTCAAGATGTTTTCCTTCACCTTGTTATCAATCATTGGTGTCCAAGATATACTTAGAAAGTACATGTAACTTGGAAAAGTTACATTAGTACTTACCTACCTGACCTGGAATCGAACCCACACACTTATACTTGAGAGGTTGGTGTTAACCACTAGGCCACCACGTCTTGTTGACTTTGACTTGATTTTGATACATATAGGTACTCACACTTATTATTTGTACTCATTTCCATTCATTCCTACAGTTCAAAATTACATTACAATATTTACAGTATTCTCTGTTTTTTACAACGTTTTTTATATGCCAAACATGGCAACCTTTTCTTTGAAATTATTGATGGCTTCTTATTTTTTATTTGATTTGCCATTTTCCATTGGCAGGATTTCAAAGTTTTAAATTTTGCCTTAAAGACATTCTGGGAGGTTTCTTGAGAAATCCTCGCAGAGCTGTGGACAAGTTTGTGCCCAACCTAATTTTTTTTATTTTTTCTTCAAAGTTTTTCTAAATTCTAAAACAATACTTCGTCCAGTGTCTTTCATTTTAAAACTCTTTTAAATCATTCTCATTTTAAATCTCATACCACTTTCAGATACTTTCCTAATCTCAACATACTAAACCTAACTTTATTTTATTTAACAGGAAAATTTTTAATAGCATTATGTCCTTTACAGTGTTGTCAAATATTAGGGGTAAAAGTATGGAATTGCCGTTTAGTTGCAATAGATTCTCGAAAGAACCAATAGCAAAAATAATAAATAATTAAAATAAAAAATTAATAAAAAAAAAAAATAACATACATATATTAAGTAACATACATAGAATCTTCATGGTTTGAGGTTTTCGAATGAAACTTTTTTCACGTGGTTTCTATGACGTTCTTCTTTTAAAAACTGTGAAACATTTGAATATCGACTTTCAATTGTTTTTGTTATTCAACTTAGACAAGAAAGATGGATACTGCGAAAATTCGAGTAATTTTTGATTACGACTTCCGACGCGGAATTAAAGCGGCAGAAACAGCCCGCAATATCAATGTTGTGTTTGGAATGAACGCCTCGTGCGATTTTGGTTTAAAGGTTTTCGTGATGGAAACTTTGACTTGAAGAACGAGCCATGAGGAAGAGCGTCCCTATAGGTGAATAACTATGAATTAAGAGATATGGTGAAAGATCCTAGTCAAACTACCCAAGAAACAGCGGCACGGTTTAATGTTACTTTATCCACAATATTGACTCATTTGCGTCAATTCAATAAAATTAAAATATAAGTACGAAAAACGGTGCCTCATGATTTGACTGATCTGCAAAAAGAAACGCGTGTTTAAATTTATGATGCCTTGTTAAATCGGTACAGAAATGAAGGAATGTTGGATGGAATTGCATGATTTAATTCCTCCATCTCCATTCCACCATCGGACGACCCGTCGTACGGCAAGTTTCCACCCTTACATTGTTAACACCACTACGATCCGGACGAAGCGTTTCCCTCCTCCTTTATACCGCGTACATCAAGGGACTGTATCAGTTTGCCAGCGGCGGTGTTTCCGTCTGACTACAATTTGTGTGTCTTCAAGGCTAGAGTGAATAGGCTCTTAATAAAGTAGTGCGCTTTACCATCAACGATTGCGTCACTCCTTACCATCAGGCGGGATTGCGGTCAAGCGCTAGTTTATAATATAAATATATAATATGTAAAGAAAACCCTGCCCGACCCATAAGGATAATAAAGGTTAAAACACATGACCAAATATAATATAAAATTTTAAATTTTTATTTTTTTGAATTTTGAAATAATCCTTTTTTCCCGGGAATTAATTCCAATTTCGCCAAAATTTGTTAATTTAAAAAAAAGTGACAACCCCGATATTATTATGAGCGAATAGCGACGCGACCACGTCACATGTGCCGCGTGCCCTGCCCCCCGCCGCCCGCGGAATGGGTTGATTTTTTTTTAAGTTTAGGCTGTCTTTGAGGGCATTAGTAGAATCAGTTATCGATACCTAACAATGCCTTCACGGATCGGACAGGGTTTTCTTTACATATTGTATAAAAAAAAAAGAATTGTGACATGTAATGAAAAGTGGGTTCTTTATGATAACGCCACAATAGTGTCCTTGTGGCGTTTGACCTGGGACATCCATTGCATTTTTCTTTTACGGTTATCATAAAGAATCCACCAATAAAGCAAAACTGAAGCGCTAAGAAAAAAATAATGGTTACTATTTGGTGGTCTCAGCGTGGCGTTATTGATTATAGTTTTCTCCGATCTTATCAAGCAATAACGGCAGATGTCTATTGTGCTGAACTCCAAACAATATTGGTAATACTAGCAGTAAAACAGCCCCGACTCATGAATCGTTCTTCACCATTAGGCCTCTGCCTCAAATCTTACGTGCAGCGGGGCATCGTGCGGTGGGCATCGAAGACCCGTTCTCGAAACTAGCGGGCAGATCCCGCGTCAATATAGCCGCGTAGTGTTGTGTTCACGATTGTGTCGATGAGTTTTTATTGGCGAAAGAAATGTCTGAACAATGGCGGCAACATCTTTTTGATTCAAATTTATTCTTAACGCTCGATCACCGCTAGACTTAAAGTACACCGCTCGCTGCCGGCCCGCTACGCGCTACCCGCAAGATTCGAGTGCGAGAAGTACACCGCTCGCAGCCCACCGCCGCGCCGCACCACTGTCGCGCCGCTGTTTTCGAGAACCGGGCCGATTTTTTTACGCATAAGATCCTGCCGCTCACTCACCACCGCCACCGCCGCCCCGCTGCCCGCAAGATTCGAGGCAGAAGCCTTATTTATTGCTTCATGACAACGCGAGACCTCATACATCACGAGAAACCATATTGAGCCTTCAGGACTACCATTTTTTTTCGTAACTTAGACAATTATTACGTGACAAGAAGTTTTCTTCCCAGGAGGCAGTACAAAATGCTTTCATACAGCTTGTGCAGTCTAGATCCTTTCTTTTGTTCTGGATGTTAAATCATCGAAAAACCTATCCCGCTCTGGACGGAGCGGAAGGGCGTTTCATACTTTTATTGACTAAAGCCCACCCATGGAGCCCACCCGTGTTTCTTCACTTGCCTGTGCGCCAGGGACACGGTTTCTTTTTTAATCAACCCTGATCCAGGAGGCATCGGTCCACGTGGACCCCGTCACGATGTTGCAGTCTAAATTCTCAGAGTTCTATCGCAAGCCTTTTAATTAGATGACAGCAATGTATAGATAGTAATAGTAACTATTTTAATTAAATAAATTACTTAAATTTTTTTTCAATTAAATAATGTTAGATTTTCGGCCTCCCTCGGAGGCCAAGGGCCACTACGACTGGAAAATGTAATTATTTTAAATTTGAAGGAGTTTTGGTGATAAATTTGATAAAAAAATCCACCATTTAATAAAAAATCATCAATAATTTCAAGGAAAAGATTGCCATGGTACAACAAAACCAACGGCGTTATTAAAAACTGTTACAATATTGTACAATGTAATCGTAAATGATATTACATATATTAAAAAATATACTGTTAAGTAAGAAAAAGTAATACCCTCCAGCGTAGGTACTGTTCCAAGTCGTCGAAACTTAACGTTAAAGTTGAGAGGCTGTAAGTTGATTGTGAATGAATAATGAGTTCTGGTGTAGTGGACAATGATCAGAACAGCGCCTAATAGTGCTGAAACAGCAACGCAAAACCAGGCATGAGTTCTTCAGATAGAGATATTGATAGCGCTGTGGAAGTTTGAAACCTCATGCCCACAAAATTTAAATAACTGTACTACCAAGGACTATACTTGGGCCAAATTCGATAAAGAATAGAGGTAAACAAACCATTGCTAGGCAACGAGTAGTTTACGCCTAAAAGACAGATGTTAACAACCTTTTCTACATAGATGATTTTCATAAAATTAATCCTTTTCATAAAACATCTTTTTTTCTTTTCATTAAAAATTTCATAAAAATAATCCTACTTCCTACTACTGTAAACTGTAAATTTATGTTTAGATATTTACGATTTGCATAGAACCCTTAACCGATTTGAATGAAATATGACACACATGTAAGCTAATTAGTCTACTAGCTAAGGTATTACAATGCATATATTATGCAGTTGATTTGAAACTAATTAAAATACGCAAAATTGTATTGACAAATGCCTCAACTTTATTCATTGGTTGAATTCCACAAAATGTGTTTAATACCGGGATTTCATCCATATTTCCTTTTTTGTAGGGCTATCACGTAAAATTAATGTCGACTTTTTAATGGTTTTTCGAAATACCAAGTTATTATGCATGTTATTTTAGTAATTCTCTTGAAATATGCTGCAATAGTAATTGTTATTAAATAGTTAGCATGTAAAAGTCGATAATCATGTAAATAACAGGAGATTTGCAAAACGTGATTTGTGATAACCCTAAATTGGTTTGTTTACCTCTATTCTTTGTGGAGCTTGGCGTAGGTATAAAGAAAAAGATGCAGATAACTCTTTATCATATTCCAAATTAACTTTATTACAATAACTTAATGTACTCTTTCAGAAACTCGTTAACTAAACTCCATACAATGTAATACGGTGACATTGGGAAGAAATTAAAATAGGCGGTCATTGTCCGTTATCCGCGTGTAACGTAATTGTTTGTGTGGCGCGTCTGAGCAGCACGTGGGTATATGTGTAATAATGTAGTTATCTCCATGAAGACCGAAACGAGGTGATCGCCCGTTTTGGATATTTACTCTTAGATTTATTGAGCTGAGGACAAGCTAGGCCTAAGTCCATATTAACCATCGAAAGCTGATTCACAAAGAGCTCATAGAGCTATGAGGAACTTAAAATTCCACTCATTATCTATAGAAAAAGGAAGCTCCTCCTAACGGACCTGGGTTGTGTAGACGGGCTCCGCCTGACGATTGATGGCGGGAGGTTGGTAGATTTGCTAGTGGCGCGGTAAACTCTGCTTCCGTTATGCAGGATATAGCGTAACGTCCACGGAATAGTCAAGTAAACGTCAGTATGGTGTGCTCTTTTCATGTGGCGTTGTAGTTACCGCTAAAAGCAGAAGAGTTAGAAAGAAAATACTCCAATGCTTGTCTTTAAAAGGTCGCTTGTAGCGATAAGACTGATTGTACTAGTATCATGGATGTGTGGCAGCTACGTATATCGGTATATGTGGAAGTTTATAATTAGCAAATTGTAAATGGAAATAAGTGTATTACATTATTCTGAATATAAACTGCCCCAGAAAATAAAGTGTTAACAAGTCACAAATCATCCAGTAACATCCAGACTTGTTACAAATATCTGTATTTGAACACGCTACAGCCTCATGTATTTTTGTTGTGACGCGGGAATCGAGCCCAAGGCCCTGGGTACAAAGTCGCTTCTGCAAAGTTTAATGATGAAATTTACATATCCTTATAGCAAGATGTATTCGTGTTAAAATACTCAAAAATTAACGAATATTTTAAGCAGAGTTTCGTGCTATATTTTTGTCCTAGTCCAGAGCATTCTAACTGCATGCCACGATGTTATATATGGCATGCAATTAGAATTTTTCTCCGTCGCATCACATCTCCTGACCCAATAGTGCTTATCTTTCTTTGATTCTTTTTAGGGTTCCGTACCTCGAAAGGAAAAAACGGAACCCTTATAGGATCACTTTGTTGTCCGTCTGTCTGTCTGTCTGTCTGTCTGTCTGTCTGTCACCACCCTTTATCTCAAGAACGCGTGGACGTATCAAGCTGAAATTCACATGAAATACTCGGGTCTATTGTCCCTTTAAGCTGTGAAAATATCAAACTTCTAAGCCAAGCCAATCAAAAGATACAGCCGATTATGTCGATATTTTCAACAAATTTTCGACACTCGCAAAGGAATCAAAACCTACAGGATACTTCCCGTAAACTCAGAATCTTGAAAATTGGCATGAAACATTGTCATATAATGCAAATATAGGAAAAATTGCGAAAATCACATTTTTTTAGTTATATAATATAATAAACATATTTTAATAAAATGGAACTTACTACCTTATTTCTCACGAATGAATAAAGTTATCAAATTGAAATTTATACCAAATACCTAGGTCTATTGTCCCTTTAAGCTGTGAAAATATCAAACTTCTAAGCCAAGCCAATCAAAAGATACAGCCGATATGTCGATATTTTCAACAAATTTTCGACACTCGCAAAGGAATCAAAACCTACAGGATACTTCCCGTAAACTCAGAATCTTGAAATTTGGCATGAAGGATTGTCATATAATGTAAATATAGGAAAAATTGCGAAAATCACATTTTTTCAGTTATATAATATAATAAACATATTTTAATAAAATGGAACTTACTACCTTATTTCTCACGAACGAATAAAGTTATCAAATTGAAATTTATACCAAATACCTAGGTCTATTGTCCCTTTAAGCTGTGAAAATATCAAACTTCTAAGCCAAGCCAATCAAAAGATACAGCCGATATGTCGATATTTTCAACAAATTTTCGACACTCGCAAAGGAATCAAAACCTACAGGATACTTCCCGTAAACTCAGAATCTTGAAATTTGGCATGAAGGATTATCATATAATGCAAATATAGGAAAAATTGCGAAAATCACATTTTTTTAGTTATATAATATAATAAACATATTTTAATAAAATGAAACTTACTACCTTATTTCTCACGAACTAATAAAGGTATCAAATTGAAATTTATACCAAATACCTAGGTCTATTGTCCCTTTAAGCAGTGAAAAAATCAAACTTCAAGTTAAAGCGATCAAAAGATACAGCAGTTTATACCGACACCTTAGACGAATTTCCGTCACACGCTAGGGAATCAAAACCTACAAGCAAAGACATTAAAATTATATTTACATATAGGACATCACGAACTCGAACAAAATTTTATCGACTTGGTTAAAAGTCGCTCAGTCTAGTCTGCGCGTCAGGACGTAATTTGTGTCCACCAAGAATAAACATTTTCTAAGGAAATATGCCATGTTGCGCTTTGTGTTACTGTACATCTCGTTATAGTAAAACGACTGGACCGTTAGGGTGAATGTTTTTCTATGAATTATTTATATTTCGTCTGCAATACAAATTTAAAAAAAATCTTAGATCTAGAAAATTTTCCATTATTGTAATAAGCGCCCTCTATTGTTGAGTAGTTTTACTATTTTCTTGTAGAGATGTAGTAATGTTGTTTATCGATTTAGTTATCGATAATACTTATTAAGATGAATACATTTTGTTGTATTTTATTGACATTTAAAATATAGCTAAATAAACTTAAAATATTATATATTTCAAGTTTATTTATTATTAACTCTATTTAAACATAATCATATCATATTAATAAACAAAATTGAATGAACAATTACTATTCATTTATCTAGGTTTTTGTTATTTTTGGTTTCCGAATAAAATAATGTCGTAGGGAAAAAGTGGATACGATTTGTCCAGATAGACCGTAGAGAAGAAAATTGGCTTCCGTCTCATTCGTAGAAATTATGCTCAATGCATTTTAAAAGAGAAGTTATCTACTTTGGAAAGACTTGTCGATCAAATTACATTATTTATTAAATACATTGTATTAGAAATGAAATAGTAAGTTACTAATTTCATTACTTTTTTACTTAACCGTAAAAATTGGAATAAAATTTACGGTTAAGTGGATAAGTACTTACATAGATTACATAACTTATTTATAATGAAATATATTCATAAAATATGTAGGTACGTACAATGATTGCGAGCTACTTTGTGATTTTGAGGATTCCGTACCAAAAAAGTAAAACGAACCCAATTCATGAGACTTCTCTGTTCGTCTGTCCATCTGTCACCAGGCTGTATCTCATAAACCGTAATAGCGAGACAGTTGTAATTTCCAGAGATTGTGTTAGTATTTCTGTTGCCGCTATAACAACAAGTACTAAGAATAAAAATAATAAAATATTTAAGGGGGCTCCCATACAACAAACGTGGATTTTTGCCGTTTTTTGCTCCATATTAATAACGGAAACAGATAGACGCTTAAAACGTTCACAGAATATTTAGTTATATATTCAAATTACAAATAAATAATTAAAATAAAATAAATCCTGAAGGCGGTCTCCCATACAATAACCGTGATTTTTTTGCCGTTTTTAAAGATAATGGCGTACGAATCTTGTAAAGGTCTTGCTCCAGCAGACTACCATTTTCGTCGTGATTTGGACAATTATCTACGTGACAAGAAGTTTTCTTCCCAGGAGGCAGTTCTGCTTTCACACAGTTTGTGCAGTCTAGATCCTCAGAGTTCTATCACAAAGGCATAAACGACCTTCCTATATATTGATTATAAATGAATTATTTAAAAATTAAAAAGTAAGCAATTATTTACATTTTTAGTACTAATCGGCAATTTTAAACTTTAACGCCTATTATATTAAAAGAATTATATAAATAAGAAACTAGTAAACTTGAAATTACCCGTAATTATTCTGCTTCCTAATTTTTTGTTTCAAGCTATCATAATGCGAAAAAACATCGTCGTAGTAACTTCTTTGAATATTATCGATAACTTTATATCGAAATGATACAAACCCTACCACAGTTTTTTGCATTGCCATTTAAAAATATTTGCAAACAAACGTGTAAAAAGAATAATTTTGCTAAAAACGAAATGCAAACGAAAATTGCAAAACAAAATGCGCTTTATGGCCTAAAAGGTCTATTACACTCAAAAATCGCAATAAACTGAGCGTTAAAATAATTCGTAAGCATAAAACATCTAAAATGCCAATAGACGGTGTCACGGTAAATGAATAGTAGCGAATAAAATTCTAAAACAGTTTTTGTTTGTATAAGACAAGTTTCACTTAATTTATTTACTTTTCAATATTTATTTACCCAATTTGAACTATACTAGGGTATTAAATCGGATCTGGCAACATAGACCACACTGGCCACCTACCGGGCAATAGCTGAATATATTTTATATAAACTTATTTCATTTTTAACCGACTTCAAAAAGGAGGAGGTTACTCAATTCGACCGTATATATGCTTTTTTTTTAATTTTTTTTTTTATGTTTGTTCGCGCATAACTTCGTCGTTTATGAACCCATTTTAATAATTCTTTTTCTGTTGGAAAGAAGACGTTCCAAAGGTGGCCCCATGATAAGGATATCAGGGTTTGATGGTGGAAGACCAGAGAAAAAAGGGGACTTTCAAAAATTGTAGGGGCGACTAGTGCATTTCTTAGCATTTTCATTAAGTATTTTAAAGCACTACAATTTAATAAAGGTCTGGAGTAGATCTGATGATGGAGCCGGGAGACAGTCGAAGGAACTCATCAACAATTCACAGCAGCTACCTTGTGTTTGGGCTCGATTAATTTGTATTGATAAGAACTTTACACCTAGATGGGTTGTGACTGTCATAAGAGCTCTGATGATGAAGACAAAGGCTAGTTTCGGGAACTCCTCAACGGTTTACAGTAGCTACTTTGTGGTAGGACTTAATTCATTTAAATTGATGAGACCTTTGCACCCATTGGGTTAAAATAATGGTCTGCAGTAAATTTGATGATGAAGACCATAGGCAGTTGAGGGAATACATACGGGTAAAAATTAAAATAAATAAAATTACGTCCTTTTCGGATGCAACTGAATACATAGTACTTTTAATAACTAAAAAGTATAAAATAAAAACCCTGTGATCCCATGGTTCAGTTCCGCCATCTAGTACAATATAGCAAAATTAGATCGACAATTGGAGACATCAAATAGTAATAAAAACTTTTTTACAAAAAAACAACCGACTTCCAAAAACCACTACAAAGTGAAAAATAACTAATTTCGGAAGTCGGTGTCAAAAACGAATATAAAAAACCAAAGACACCGACTTCCGAAATTAGTTATTTTTCACTTTGTAGTGGTTTTTGGAAGTCGGTTGTTTTTAGGTAAAAAAGGTTTTATTACTATTTGATGTCTCCAATTGTCGATCTAATTTTGCTATATTGTACTAGATGGCGGAACTGAACCATGGGATCACAGTTTTTCTATGCCATTTTGACACATGCCCTCTCTATATATCTTAAATCTCTTTGCCTACAAGGTACTTCCCGTGAACTCAGAATCTTGAAATTCGGCACGAAGCAACGTTATATTATAGTACAGACAGATAAAGGAAAAATTGTGAAAATGATAAATTTGAAGTTACATAAAATATAAAATATTATTTTTGCTTACATGACATAAAATATTTTTTAATAATTATAAACTTACTACCTACCCTTTTTCACATGAACGCGTAGAGATATTAAAGTTGAAATTCATATCAAACACTTCTTAAATCTAATTGCCTCTAAACTGTGAAAAATTCTAAATGAATGCCAGTATTATAAATGCGAAAATAACTCTGTCTGTCTGTTACGCTTTCCCGCCTAAACCTCTCAACCGATTTTGATGAAGTTTGGCACAGACAATCTTTAGACCCTGAGAAAGAACATAGGCTACCTTTTATCCCGGAAAAATTTGATGTTCCCGAGGGGAATTTAAACAGCGCGATATAACCGAACTTTACGCGGGCGAAGCCGCTGGCGGAAAGCTAGTACGTCATAAATTGTATACCGCTACGTTTGTACGGCGGAACCCTCGGTGTGCGAGTCCGACTCGCATTTGGCCGGTTTTTTTTTAATTTCTCAGCTACTGAAGTCATAGCAAACTTTTTACATGTAAGTGCAGGCCACACCGCCAGCCGATGGACAGAGCGGGCGAAGCGGACGACATCGTTTCACCACTTTCCATACTTGGGTTCACACCGCCAACTAACGAGCTAAGCTATGGCTCGCCAATATTTCGCGTAGTCTCCTGCGTTCGCTTCGCGCGCTCCGTCCGTCATCTGGCGGTGTGGCCTGCGCGTAACTCATATTTGCTATAAATGTATATTTATATACATTTATAGCAAATATGTCACAAAAACAGATCGGACATTTGAGGGATGGGCACGGAAGCCTGTTGATGCAAATTTATTTCATTCGGTTAACTATTTACAGTACATAATTGACACGATATCAAACAATGCAGATGGTTTCTTCCACCAGACGGCAATATTTGCTTGTCACAAGATGTCAAGCACTATCATCAGTCATCAAAAGTAAGGCTGCAGCCATTTTGTAAGTACCTACATCAAACAGTGCAGTGTCTATGGTAGCGGCGTGGCCGCGACTTAAGTACGAGCGGTAGATCGCAGGTTCGAACTCTGATAGAAACTTACTAAACTAACTACTACTAACTGTTTTATTT
The DNA here is from genome assembly GCA_017933935.1 of Sesamia nonagrioides. NCBI lineage: Eukaryota > Metazoa > Arthropoda > Insecta > Lepidoptera > Noctuidae > Sesamia > Sesamia nonagrioides. Next base: position 614,738 of record JADWQK010002442.1, read on the forward strand.
TGAGTACGAGGCTTTTTAGTAAATTGTATTTTTTTGTTTTTTTTTTTTCTCTCTCTATTATGTGTTTATATGTATTATTGCAATATACGTTCTGTTTGTGCGGAATAAATATTTTTTTCTTTCTTCCCTTAAACTTTTTCTTTGTTACCTTATGTTGTATCCCAATTCTGGGCAAAAGCCTTTCTTTTCCTTTCAAACTTCCCTCTTTTGTGTGAACTCTGCCCATGCTAACCATGCGAAAGTTACCTAGTCGTCACTCCACCGTGGTCGCCGTGGTCTCCTCTGGGCATCCAGTGATGACACACCCAATTCGTTTTCTCCTGTCAGATCCTTTACTGTGTAATCCCTAACGAACTGTTTCAATATTTCCATTATTTCCATATATTTATAAATAGGTACCCACTTTTCTTTGCATATGATATCTAGTCTCGTGTATTGGCTGCTTCCACTTACATTTTGTTTACATTTTCCGACATTGTGACGTCATTGTGTTTTGTTCAGCGTATAGGATGGAAACTATGGCGGGTTAACAAGAACTAATAAAGAGGTAGGAAAACAAGCAGTTTATTTCAAATATGTTTTATTCGGCTTCCAATCCAACAGGATGCAGCTGACTACCAGGAATTCTAAATCTTAAGCAATAAGCAGCTTTATAAAAAGGATTGCTAGAAAATTCGTGGCTTGATCTCCAGCTAGCCAAGATTAACTGTTAAGCTTTGTTTTGGCACTCTTAATAAGGCTTTATATCCGCCATCGAAAATGGCACCATTTTCATTTTCGGTGGCGGATTCAAAGCCTTGTTAAGAGTCTCAAGTCACCCAAAATGGCAATAACCCCTGCACAATCTAAGGGCTACATAACTGCAATCTATAAATGAATTATAAACAGCCAAAGTCGCAGTTTTATCGCCAAACATACATGTTAACTAAGAAACTGTTAGCATAACGAGATATTTCCCGCTACTATATTTGTTAAACACACACCAGAAATCCTTTACACACTCTTCGAAACATAATATAGAACACTATCATTATGAATTACATCATTCCTCCAAGAATGGTCTTATGGAACAGTCATAATTTTAATATCTACCGACAATTAGACATAAGGTATATTAATAAAGTTATCATTTAAAAAAAACATTAAAATGGTGATGGCGAAAAGCGAAGCGCAGGTGACGAGGCCTGCTGAAGAGATTCCACATGATCATCTCTTCAAGGTGACAGGATTATCAGCCACGAACTTGGAGAAGTTGGCACAAGGTAATTTCTGTGATATTTTGGAGAAATAATTGTTTATATTTCGCCATTTAGATAATTCCGTGTTTTAGGTCGCTGTAGTCAACATACAGTTAAGTTGATTGTATGGACAGCCGCGGTGGTCAAGTGGTATCGGCCGCTACTTACAAGTTAATTCGTCGTTGTGTAAATTTATTTCATCACCATTGATCTGATTGATTGAAAATTCTATGTCTTCGATGTCCAAAGTTTTTCTGCATAGGGTCGCAGTATAATGCTGAGCGACAGCCGTTTTGCGTGGATGTGACGCATGTTTCCATAAACTATTTTTTGTGTTTTTGTAAACTTTTGCGTCATGTTTACAGCAAATAAAAGTTTCTTCTTTCTTTCTACCAACGCTACATCTACCACTCCATCTCACCAAAAGGCCTGTGTCCCAGGTGTGGGAACATGGTAGTCTGATTATAATTATGTAATTGTTTATGGAAGAAATTAGCAATATATATGCAGAATGAATGAAATTGCACAAACTACACACACACACACACTCACACACATACACACACACACACACACACACACACACAACACAACACTACCCATCCCTCCTGCATTTCTTTTGAGAAATTGATTTATGAATAGGCAACCAAAAAAAAGGCAGTGGTACAAGCCACTGCTCTTTTTTTTGTTTAAGATGGGAAATCATCAAATGAACTCTCCCGCTCTGGATGGAGCGGAAGGGCGTGTCAGACTTTTACTGACTAAAACCCACCCGTGTTCCTTCACTTGTCTGTGCAACGGCCAGAGCCACTGTTTCTTTTTTAACAAACCCACAACCGTGGCCTAGGAGGCATCGGTCTTCGTGAACCCCGTTACGGCCTGCTGACATCTCTTTGAGGCGTGCGTGAAATACAACGCACTGTCGACCCGGGCCTGCGGGCTGCCCATCACTCGCCACCCGCTAATCCGCGCCTACTGTGGCTGCAGGTGTCCGATGTTGTCTCCCGACCAGGGCGTCTCCTGCGGCGGCTAGAGGCGTGAGGGCGCTGGGATTCCCGCTGCCTCACGCGCTCCACCTCCTCCTTTGCCAGCATCACTGCTTCGCAGAAGGAGGTGACAGCCTGCTATGCAGTCTCGCACTGGACCATGCCCTGGACTAGGAACGAACGCTAAGAGATCGCCGCCTATTGCCGGCACGAGGACGAGGCGATGCTCTACCAAGCCGAGCAGACCTCCACCGTATGCTACACCGTATCCTCAGGGCGATCCACACAATGGTGACACCCTGGCGTTTCCTCCCGCCTTATCCGGAACAAGAACCTCCCGATACAACTGTGTCCGGTGAAGACCTGCGTCAGGCGGAAGCTGAGGGCGCCATGGCGCCTCTCTAGCCACTCCTCAAAGAGAGGACTTACTGCAGCTATTATGGCGTGCCCATTGTACCACTGCCCTTAATACAAGTTATTTTACTGCAATAGATTCGGCAATAGTTTCACAACATACAATTTCCAGGACTATATTCCGTTATGCGTCATTTATTCCCCAAGGCCTCCCCCAAGGCTTTCCACGATGACCGGTCTTGTGCTGCCCGCATCCATCGGCTTCCCGCGATCTTCACCAGGTCATCGGTCCACCTTGTTGGGGGTCTCCCTACGCTGCGTCTTCCAGTACGTGGCCGCCACTCCAGAACCTTGCTGCCCCATCGGCCATCGGTTCTACGAGCAATGTGCCCTGCCCACTGCCACTTGAGTTTAGTGACTCGCAGAGCTATGTCGGTGACTTTGGTTCTTCTGCGGATCTCCTCATTTCTGATTCGATCACGCAGAGAAACTCCTAGCATAGCTCTTTCCATTGCCCTTTGTGTGACTCTGAGCCTTCGTATGAGGCCCATTGTGAGCGACCACGTTTCAGTTCCGTAAGTCATCACTGGCAACACACACTGGTCAAAGACTTTCGTCTTGAGACACTGTGGTATCTTGGACGACGAGAAGATGTAGCGTAGCTTCCCGAACGCTGCCCAACCGAGCTGGATTCGCCGAGACACCTCTTTCTCGAAGTTGGACCTACCTAGTTGGACTTTCTGTCCCAGGTATATATACTCGTCAACAACTTCAAGTGCAGAGCAACCAACTACAACTGGAGTGAGTGCGACATGAGAGTTCGACATGATCTTCGTCTTATCCATGTTCATTTTTAGACCCACTTGTTGGGAAGCTCTGCTGAGGTCATTGAGCATTTTTCCCAAGTCTTCCAGGGTCTCAGCCATGACCACGATATCATCTGCGAAACGGAGATTAGTGATGTACTCGCCGTTGATGTTGATGCCAAGTCCTTTCCAGTCCAGGAGCTTGAAGACATCTTCCAACGCAGCAGTAAACAATTTAGGAGATATGACATCTCCTTGTCTCACTCCACGCTGCAGTTGGATCGGTTTCGAGTCCTGATCCTGGAGACGGACTGACATGGTGGCGTTTTTGTACAAACACTTTATCACCTCAATGTATCGATGGTCAATTTGGCACCGCTGGAGAGACTGTAGCACCGCCCAAGTCTCAATCGAATCGAAGGCCTTCTCATAGTCCACAAACGCCAAGCATAGTGGTTTGTTATACTCCTCGGACTTCTGTATAACTTGCCGCAGCGTATGAATGTGGTCTATGGTGCTAAAGCCTTTTCGGAAGCCTGCTTGTTCGGGAGGCTGGAAGTCGTCAAACCTGCGAGCGAGACGATTCGTGATGACCCTAGAAAACAGCTTGTAGACATGGCTCAGGAGGGATATCGGTCTGTAGTTTTTCAGGAGGGTATTGTCACCTTTTTGAAAAACAAAACCACCACGCTCCTGTGCCACGCCTTAGGCGTTTCGCCTTTAAGAATGACGGAATTAAATAGCTTCTGAAGCGCTTTAAGAACCGGTTTGCCACCCGCTTTCAGAAGCTCCGCCGTAATTCCATCATCTCCAGCCGCCTTATCGTTCTTGAGCTGTTTCAGGGCCATACCAATCTCGTACAGGCTGACGTCCGGGATATCGTCGGTGTAGTGTCGGGTTAGTCTGGCTCTAGGATCATTAGCCAGGCTTACAACAGGTGCGTGTGTTGATGTGTATAACTCTCCGTAGAATTTCTCGATCTCACCCAAAAGCTCGGGCTTGGAAGTGACGATCCTACCATCCCCAGTCTTCAGCTTCGCAAGTAGACTCTGTCCAACAGACAATTCTCGTGCGAACACTTTGGAGCCTTTGTTCCGCTCGATAGCCTCTTTAATACAATTTGTATTAAATTGGCGTATATCGCGAGTCAGAGACTTTGAGATCTGTCTGTTAAGGCATCTGATGCGCGAAGCATCATCAGGGGATTTTAAGATCACCTCCCGTCTTTCTTCCATTAGCCGGCGGGTGGGACCGGAGATCTTCTTCTGTCTTTTTGAACGGAGGGTTTTGTAGAACTTAGACCCTTCCGTTTGGAGAGTTTCCACAAACCTGTTGTTGTAGTCGTCCACATCTACGCATTCACCGAGGCATTCGAAGCAGTTTTGTAGTTCGATCTGAAAGCTCTCGGGGTTTTGGAGTTGTGTTGACGCTGGACGGAGCGTAGACTTCATAAGTCGAGAGCGTTCGAGCCTAATGTTGAGGTTCAAGATGCCTCTAACAATACGGTGATCACTCCCGGTTTTTACCGCATGGATCACGGAGACATCGTTGAACACTTGCCTTCTCGTTGACATTATGAAGTCTATCTCGTTTTTGGTCTGACCATCGGGGCTGAGCCAGGTCCACTTGCGGTGCAATGGTTTCCTGAAAAAAGAATTCATCGCAAAGAGTCCTTCCCTTTCCATGAAATCCATTAGCATCTGACCTCTGGGATTCCGATTTCCAACTCCAAATTGCCCCACTTTCGTCTCGTCCGCCTCTCGCATGCCCAGTTTTGCGTTAAAGTCCCCCATGACAACGGTGTAGTGGGTTTTGGAGGAATGTATGGCTCTACTGACGTCCTCATACATGGCCTCCACCTCATCGTCAGAGTGTTTAGACGTCGGGGCGTAGACCTGTATAACCTTTAACGAATATCGTTTTGTTATTTTCAGTACAAGGTACGCCACCCGAGTCGAAAGGCTCCCGACTTTAACCACGTTGTTCACGAGGGACTTGTGGACAATAAACCCGACACCACCCTGGGACAGCTGGTCGCCTTCCCGGAAATAGAGCAGGTTGCCAGACTTCAGGATTATCGAGTCCTCTCCCTCTCTTCGGACTTCAGATAACCCCACAATGTCCCAGCGCAACCGGCTCAGTTCTTCCTCCAGTTCGACAATCTTCTCATCGGTCCGTAGTGTGCGCGTGTTAAATGTTGCCAGGGCCAAAGGTCGTCGTTTGTGATGGTAGCCGGACCTCTGCCGGAGATTCTTAGCACCCCTTGCTCCGCCGTAACCGAGTCCGCTACCGTAGACTGGAATAGCGGAGCTGCTGCATTTATTCTTCATCAATTGGAAAATCATTTGCAAAAGACCTTGTACCTGAACTGCCTCATAAATAGTGTCATAATATATTAAAATTAGCCAAGAATAATAAACCTGAAGTGAGTGACATTTATTACTTAAAGACGAAGACACCAGGGGTACTGGCACAGTTCCAAGTGTTTGGGTTATAACCAGACCGTTTCGAGACGCTTTTGTATTGATCGTCATGAATATTTGGCATATTTGAATAAAATATATTTTGTTTTTGCATTGCACAAATAATGAATTTGGCAGATGAGGTTTTTTGGTCCTTTCGTTAAGTTTGCCAAAGAAAAGCAATGCAACACGAAAACTAATCTATTGGTGTCTTAAAAGTTGAAAGAAATCTGGCTACATCCATACCAACTTCCTCATTCATAAGTAAGATAGGTAATAGTATTCTTCAGCCAAGCATGGTTCTATGAACATCCTTTGCATAACTATATAGACAGAATACTGTTCAACATAAAAACTATAAGAAGTATACGTACAGTAAAGTAACCGTTTGTGTGATAGGCCATAATATCGGCTGCCGGCAGAAGTTACCACCCAACAGACAAAGTCTTGCCGCCAAGCGATTCGTCGTGTTCCGGCATGATGTCTGGTGAAGCCGTACGGAGGACGGGTCTGAGCAGTTGTGTTGCAATGTGTACCGGATACGATGCGCCAAAAGTTGTTGTGTCAAGAGTTTGGTCGTAGAGGGTCTCCAGATCAATCTCACTCTAGCGCAGCATCGTTGGTCGTGTTGTTAGGTTTTATATTGCATCACCTCGCTCAACTGCCGTCTTCCTTCCGATTCACTAAATTTTTCAAGTGATTGTTGAAGTTACCATCAACGATTGCATCACTGCTTACCATCAGGCTTTGCATGATTGCAGTCCAGCACTAGTCATCATCATCATCATCTCAGCGTTAATCCCAGTCGCATCCGAAGCTGTTTCAGCTTTGGAGTTTGGGGTCCGCTTTACCAGTCTAACTGCTGATTTTGGCTAAACTTTGACATTTTCCGTGAAGCTGCCGTCTAACCTCCACAACCCAAAGACGATATCGAAGTATTGCTGTTAGACCAATTGTTGGACTTTTGAGGGCTTCAACAACCCGTAACGACTGCCATTAGATGTTCGTATGGCAACCGGGACCAACGGCTTAACGTGCTTTCCGCGGCACGACCAGACCAGTGCAAATATTCATATTCATGCATACAAATATTTGCACTGCGTGAGGATCGAACCCGCGGCGGCTTGCGCAGCGGCCGCGTTCGCAACCGCTACGCCACGGAGGCAGTCCAGCACTAGTATGTAAATATATAAAAAAGTAATAAGTAACAAAAATGACAAAATCAAAATATGACATTAAAAATTAAAAAATAAAAATCATTTTTCTTCCAGAACCCGAACCCTCTGACTTTGAGGAAGCGATAGCAGCTACAGGCTACGGCAGGTTCAACATAGCCCTGATGCTGTGCACCGTCCCGGCCTTCTGGAGTGCTGTCTCCGTCACCAGCTCTATCAGCTATATCTTCACGAGAGCGCAGTGTGATATGGGACTGAGTTTGTTAGACATGGGGACCATCACTGCCATGACTTATGGAGGTAAGTATAAATGTAAGCAGAATATTTTCAGATAAGCTTGATTGCTGTGTTCTATCCAAAGGATAAAACTGCATCTTACCTTTGGAATTACAATAACATTTTCCTTTAGTCTTTTTGCCTAACATAATTCTACTCTTAGTTGACGACTCATTAATGACGAATAGTTTTTGTTAATTTCAAAAACAAAGAGGTTGATGCTTTAGTAGAAGAGGCTCGCGGTTACATAATAACAATCACCACCCACCAGCTGTTCGAACGTTTCGAAATTTCGCTTGCCGCTGTTCGAAGATGGACCATCATTTACATATCACGACCCTACCATGACTCAGGAAGCGGGATAAGCTGTTGTTTGTGGCCGTAATTCGCAGATCTTCCACAGTCAAAAAAAGTCTTATCAAGGGGTAACGTGTTTGGGCACGCCACAATAGCGGCCGGAAGTCCCCTCTTTGAGGAGTGGCTAGAGAGGTGCCACGGCGCCCTCACCTTCCGCCTGACTCAGATCCTCACCGTACACGGCTATTTCGGGTGCTTCCTGTTCCGAATAAGGTGGGAGGAAACACCATGGTGTCACCATTGTGTGGATAGCCCTGAGGACACGGTGGAGCATACGGTGGAGGTCTGCTCGGCTTGGGTAGAGCATCGCCTTGTCCTCGTGCCGGCAATAGGCGGCGATTTCTTAGCGTTCGTTCCTAGTCCGTGTGGCGACGATCGGCAGCGATCTTTCGAGTCCGGCCTTAGTCCAGGTTACGGTCCGGGGCAAGAGTGCATGGCAGGTCGTCACCTCCTTCTGCAAGGCAGTGATGCGGGCAAAGGAGGAGGCAGAGCGCGATCCCAGCGCCCTTACGTAGAGCCGCCACAAGAGACGCCCTGGTCGGGCGGCAACATCGAACTCCCGACCACCGTAGGCGCGGGCTTGCGGGCGGCGAGCTATCCACTGCTCGCCGTAGTAAAGACCAGGCCCGGGTCGACGGCGTGTTGTGTTTCACGCGCGCCTCAAACAGACAGCACATCGTGACGTGGTCCACGAAGACCGCTGCCTCCTTGGTCAGGTTTGCGGGTTGGTTAAAAAAGAAACCGTCTGCCATGGCGCACAGGCAAGTGAAGAAACTCGGGTGGCTTTTAATCAGTAAAAGTCTGACACGCCCTTCCGCTCCGCCCAGAGCGGGAGAGGTCGTTTGATGATTTTCCATCCAGAACCAAAAAAGGGGGTATCGTGTTACCCACTAGCTATATAGGCTGTCGTTCCATGTGAGATAGTGGTAGTCAACGGCAAGACAGTCGGAAAATACAATTAACAGATTGATATAATAAATTCATGCTAATATTATTTTTGGGTCATCATAAAACTTGTGGAGGTGTGTCACGGCGTTGAAGAATGGTAATCGCGACACACCTTCGTACAATAAATCTAATCTTATCACAGCAATTTACACAAATTTAAATAAACAAGGTGGTTTCATCTGGTTGTGCTAACAAAACAGTACTATTCACATGTCTGGTGATCAAGGAACTGTCATCACGTACGGCCCTTTATACACGACATGTGTGTTTTTACTGAACGGCGTATAACCTACATCGTTGAAAAAACATGTCTGCCAAGAAGCGTTCATAATGATCCAAACAACACTGACGACCTTTCCTACACACGGCAGATAAACCGTAGCTTCTCACGGCAAGAATACGAGTGCGTACCTACAAAGGTTGTAGTACAAAAAATTGTGAACATGACAATTTTTCCTTTCATCGTCATATATTTCTCGGTGGTAGGCCATAACATCGGCTGCCGGCAGAAGTTACCACCCACCAGACAAGGTCTTGCCGCCAAGCGATTCGTCGTGTTCCTGCATGACGTCTGGTGAAGCCGTATGGAGGACGGGTCTGAGCAGTGGTGTTGCGATGTGTGCCGAGTACGATGAGCCAAATATTGTTCTCTCGGGAGTGTAGTGGAGGGTCTCCAGATCAATCTCCCTCTGGCGCAGCATCGTTGGTCCTGTTATTCGGTTTAACATTACATCACCTCGTTCAACTGCCGTCTTCATATTCACTCTGTTTTTTTTTTTAGTGAATAGTCTCTTAATAAACTAGTGCGCTTTACCATCAACGATTGCATCGCTGCTTACCATCAGACGGGATCGAGGTCAAGCATTAGATTATGTTAAAAATAAAAAAAATAATTGTTTAATTAAATGTGTAGTATTTATTACTGGATCAATTTTCTAGTCTGTTACAGAAAATTAAACAAATACAGATACACCATTATAATATTTTCTATACCATAAACGTCTACTCCATTTTCCTTGGTATATACATAATAATATGTATATACCTTACAAGTGTCTTTCAAAAGACCTTTCATGACCTATTACAATGATATTGTACTAACTGAATAGACAACACACATCACCTTTTTATCTTTTGCCGGTTTTACGCAAAATTCCGTTAATTCCCTCGACAAATATTTAGTTTTCCACTAGAACAAAGTTTATCAATAAACTGTTCCCATAAATCTTTTGCATACAAGATGGTGTGATTTACAACAAATAAATATGTGCAGTAGGTCCATTCGTGTCATTTTGTGGCAGCAAATACTTTGCATACATCTAACATTCCATCATCATCATCTCCGAAGCTTTTTCAGCTTTGAAGTCTGGGGTCCGCCGATATTTTCCGTGGAGCGACTGTCGTCTGACCTCCTCAAGCCGAAGGCGATATCGAAGCCTAGCAGTTAAACCAATTGTTGGACTTTTGAGGGCTCCAACAACCCGTAACGACTGCCATTAGATGTTCGTATGACAACCGGGACCAACGGCTTAACGTGTTTTCCGAGGCACGACTAGACCAGTGCAAACATTCATATTCATGCATACAAACATTTGCACTGCGCGGGTAACGAACCCGCGCCTTGTTGCGCAGCGGCCGCATTCGCTACCGCTACGCCAAGGAGGCTGTCTAACATATATTACACTAATATTATAATGGCGAAAATTTGTGTGTTTCTAACTTTGCCACTCCTTCATGCTCGAATGTAACGATCAATTTCAATGAAATTTGGCACATAGAACGCTTATAATCACGATTAACACATAATTATGACACTTTTCATCGCGACATTTTCACCGAATTAAATCAAACTTATGCGGGTGAAACCGCGAGCCGCAGCTAGTAATTAGACAATTACATTACCATGATTCCAAATCAAACAATAATTTAAAATTCAATTAAAGGAAATCTGTTTTTAAAACATCATTAGATCATGTGTAGATAAAAACTCTATATTTATAAACAAAATATTTGCACAATTTAAAACGCTAATAGTCTTAAAGTATATATGTACAAGTCTATAAAAAGAACCAAAAATAATCAACAGTCATCAAAAAATTTATCCGCAAAACTGTCAACAGGAAACGTGCCCAAAAGTCTCATTCTTTGGTCAAGAAGCAGTTGACGTCTCGAAAAACATACCTACTCAGTGTTTATTTTTTTTTGCGTTTTTTTTTATTTTTTTGCTGGTTTATACCAGCGCTTGACCGCAATCCCGCCTGATGGTAAGCAGTGATGCGATCGTTGATGGTAAAGCGCGCTAGTTTTTTATGAGCCTATTCACTCTAGCCTTGAAGACACTCAAATTGTAGTGGGACGGAAAAGCCGCCGCCGGCAAATCGTTCCAGTCCCTCGAAGTACGGGGTATAAAAGAAGAAGCGAAACACTTCGTCCGGATCGTAGTGGTGTCAACAACGTGAGGGTGAGGGGAAAGAAGAAAAATACTAATCAACAATTACTAATTGAGCTTATTATTACTGTCAATTAGTTACTGGAGCAGTGCTATCCCAAAGTAAACAGTCGCGGCTTACGAGCTGTAGGCCGTAGGTTCAAATCCCGACAGACAGGTGCTTTTCTTCGTGTAAAATATCACCACTGCTCTCGAAACGATGCACGAATATCGTGAGGAAATTGGCATGCCCTGAATCATTCTTCTGACATTTTTTTTACGTTATCATGGTTTGATAAACAAAGACCATAGACTATGTTTATTGTTTTTTTAAAATAGACGCCGTGTGATGTGGTGATGTTGCGTGCGTGGCTAATGTCATAACATATGTACAAGTATATGCTTTTGGATAGATTTTATTTGCACGAGAAAAACAATTTACAATTGGACGTAGTTATGCAGAATGGATCCAACCCATAAAAACCGTTTTTTGAGTTACTGCCATAAATGACAGCTACACATCACCTTAAGTATATGTAAAAAATATTCAAGCCAAAACATAACTAAAAATATTTTTTTAAAAAGCGTGAGGCGGCATACAAAATTTATAGCACATAGCGCCTCAAGCCTTTTTTTTTAATTATTTTTAACTTTTAGTTTGACATTTTTTAAAAGCATGTTTTTTTAGTTTTTTAAACTATATTTATTTTCAACCGATATTATTTAAAAAAAAAAAATGAACGACTGAACGTATTGAAAACGGTGGGACATTTTAGGGTAATGAGCCGCTCACTCGTAGTCCAAAGAGTTAGAGACGGATAAACAAACAAAGAAGCAAGCAAGCAAACAAGCAAGCAAGCAAGCAAACATACAAGTGACGCTAATAAAAAGCATGTAAAAAAGTACAGGAAAATACCCATTATTTAAAAGGAAATTTAAAACAAACTACTTTCATGTTATTTTAATATATTAATTTTATTTCGAACTCTATTTTCTCAAAAGCAAGTTTTTGTGGCTGGATCCATTTGGCATAACTACGTCCAATTATAACTTCCTAGACGTATTTCAGTTATTCATTTTCTAACGACATGCAGGCACATTACTTCCTATATTAAAAATCATAGTTTTTTTTAGTTTTCGTTTTAAAAATGTTGCGATTTAATCTGCATCGGTGATCAGATCATCCACGTTTTGCAGTTTCAAATAGTGTATTAATTATACGATGAATTTTATAAATTAGGATCACGTTTCGGAACCCCTATAGATTCCTCTTCTTCGAGTGATTGTTCAAATGAAACTTTCGATGGATATTGTATATCTACAATATAAAATAAAAAAAAACACGTATCTACCCTATAGATGCGAGTTCTCCATAATTGTTTTAAAAATCCATATTATGATGATACCTCACATTATGATGTGAGTTATCATCGTATATGGATTTTTAAACATTCATTGGGATTTTTTTTCTTTTTTTTTACGTATTATAAACCAGCGCTTGACCGCAATCCTGCCTGATGGTAAGCAGGGACGCAATCGTTGATGGTAAAGCGCACTAGTTTATTAAGAGCCTATTCACTCTAGCCTTGAAGACACTCAAATTGTAGTCCGACGGAAACAACGCCGCTGGCAAATTGTTCCAGTCCTTCGATGTACGCGGTATAAAGGAGGAGGCGAAACGCTTCGTCCGGATCGTAGTGGTGTTAACAACGTAAGGATGGAAACCAGCCGTACGACGGGTCGTCCGCTGGTGGAACGGAGATGGGGGAATTAAATCATGCAATTCCCTCTGAAGTTGCCGAGTTTGCTACTTTTGCATCATTTCACTTTAAGCAAATTTTTTTTTTTTTTTGTTGAAATTGGGTACTGAAAGACATTTTAAAGTGACGATTCGCACGATTCGGGTGAGTAAATTCGAGCGAATTTCACATCAACTCACAAACAAACTATCATCAACATTTCAATACCTAGACACTGTGTATATACTGATAGTAAATATGTACCAACATCACCTGCTCTAAGCCTATCACAATGTTACACAAACAATATGAAACACTTTCCACTCAAATATTTAGTTAATTACGACATCTTTTATGTAAAATTACTTTGCAATTAACTTCTTGTGTTTATAGTCTTAAGTACCAGTCGTAGTGGCCTAGTGGTTAAAACACCAGCCCCTCAAGTATGAGTGCGCGGGTTCGATTCCAGGTCAGGCAAGTACCAATGTAACTTTTCTAAGTTACATGTACTTTCTAAGATATCTTGGACACCAATGACTGGTTACAAGGTGAAGGAAAACATCTTGAGGGAAACCTGGACACTTAGTCTGAAATCGGCAACCCGCATTGAGCAAGCGTGGTGATTACTTTATTTTTATTTTATTTTATTTAGGAAACAAACAGTCTCTTACAAATCAATGATTACAATTCAATTAGATACATATGGACTTAGAGTTCCATAACATTAATATTACAACAGGATGCAGGCACCAATTTTAAGTAGCCTATTCTGTAGTTGCAAGTAAAGTTAAAAATATTAATAGTAACAAAAGAAAAAGAAACAACAGAAGACCTTTACAACAACATGGCAATGCACAAATGAGGGTTCAAAATGTATCCGATATGGGTATTTTACTGCTAAAGTTTACAATATTTGATATTTGTTCTTAATTTTAGATTTATAGACACATAAACTAGTGTTAAAAATGTCCAAGTCATTAAATTCCTCATTATAAGTGCTAACACTGCGCTTAAAAAAATTGTTACTAGTGTATATGGTTCTATAAGAGGGCACGGAAAACAATGTTCGTAAGCGAGAATTACATCGGGGTACTCTTAGACATATTACGCTCAATCCGTCTATGTATGAGAAGAGGCTTGTGCCCAGCAGTGGGACGATAAGAAAGGTTCATGATGATGATGAGCAGGCAAGGGGTATCATAGTACCCAGTAACTGCGTTATAGAGGTCAGATAGGCGGTCACTCCGTGTAAAATACAGTCGTTAGGAAAAGGCAGATAATGGCGCCGAGTCAGCTGTTCCCAAACTAAACTAAGTTTAAGTTCTGTGCGTCCTTTTCCTTTCATTTCGTTAAGAAAAGGACAGAAGATAAAATATCAGTTTAGACCTAAACAAAATAAACTGGCGTATAATTTTAATCGCCATGTTTATATCATCATCTCAGCGTTAATCCCAGTCGCATCCGTAGCTTATCAGCTTTGGAGTTTGGAGTCCGCTTTACCAGTCTAACTGCTGATTTTGTCTAAACTACGATATTTTCCGTGAAGCGACTGCCATCTGACCTCCACAACCCGAAGGCGATATCTAAGCTTTAAACGTAAGTTAAACCAATAGACTTTTGAGGGCTCCAACAACCCGTAACGACTGCTACTAGATGTTCGTATGGTAACCGGGACCAACGGCTTAACGTGCTTTCCGAGGCACGACCAGACCAGTGCAAATATTCATATCCATACATACAAATATTTGCACTGCGCGGGGATCGAACCCACGTGGAGTTTCTCTACGTGATCGAATTTGAAATGAAGAGATCCGCAGGAGAACCAAGGTGACCGACATAACCAGAAGAATCGCCAACTTAGGTGGCAGTGGGCAATGCGCATTGCTTGTAGAACAAATGGCCGATGTGGCCGAAAGGTTCTGGAGTAGCGACCGCGTACCGGAAGACGTAACGTTAGGAGAACTCACACAAGGTAGACCGACGCTTGACCTTGTTAAAGCTATAAGAATCCCGTGGATGCGAGAAGCACAGGACCAGGGGAAGTGGCAGTGCTTTGGAGAGCCCTATGTCCAACAGTGGACGTCTTTCGGTTGAAATGATGACGATAATGACTTTTGTATTACTATTGTTGGTATAGTGTTAAATGAGTGTATTTTTTTTATATTGCCCCATACTAGGAATTTCTCCTGTATCGTGAGTGCGTTTACAAACATATAAACTCACATACACAAATAGCCAGACCCGGAACAACTACCTGTGAGTCATACAAATATTTGACAGCCTCCGTGGCGCAGGGTGGCGCGCGTTCGTTCCCCGCACAGTGCAAGTGTTTGTATGCATGAATATGAATACTTGCACTGGTCTGGTCGTGCCTCGGAAAGCACGTTAAGTTGTTGGTCCCGGTTGCCATACGAACATCTAGTGGCAGTCGTTACGGGTTGATGGAGCCATCAAAAGTCCAACAATTGGTCTAACTGCAATGCTTCAATGTCGCTTTCGGGATATAGAAGTCAGACGGCAGTCGCTTCACGGAAAATGTCGATGTTTAGCCATATCAGCAGTTGGACTGGTAAAGCGGACCCCAGACTCCAAAGCTGAAAAGGCTTCGGATGCGACTGGGATTAACGCTGTGATGATGATGATGATGAGTCATACTAATATTTGTTCCGTACGGGAGTCGATCGCTCAACCACTGCACCAACCGTGTCGTCAAATATTAAATGTGTTATGTTTTGTACACGGAATTGTGAAGTTTCTATGGTATTTTAATACCTAAACTAAATACTAATTTCTTAAAAACTTTTAGTCCACTAAATAAATTAATTTCGGCATAAAACAAAAAATAGTACCGTAGTATGTGGTATTTTGTAGTCGCCGCCTGCAGTTAAAGTGTGCAGTACCGCATACCTCTACCCAATTTTTAGTTAAATAAATACCAATTTTTAGTTAAACAAATACCAACTTTATTACAATGAATATTAAATTGATAATTAAGAGCAACGACTTCAAAAAGCTTTATAATTTTTTCAACAGTGCTAGTTGAAAAAATTATAAAAATTATTGGAGTTGTTTTTTTTTTAAATTATAAACTAATGCTTGACCGCAATCCCGCCTGATGGTAAGCAGTGATACAACCATTGATAGTAAAGCGGGCTAGTTCATTAAGAGCCTATTCACTTAATAAAAAACTGAGTAAATAGGAAGGAAGACAGCAGTTGAGCGAGGTGATGCAATGTTAAACCGAACAACACAACCAACAATGCTGCGCCAGAGGGAGATTGATCTGGAGACCCTCCACAACACTCCAGACACAACAACATTTGGCGCATCGTACCCGGCACGCATCACAACACAACTGCTCAGACCCGTCCTCCGTACGGCTTCACCAGACATCATTTGTCTGGTGGGTTCTTCCATCCATACTAATATTATAAACGCGAAAGTAACTCTGTCTGTCTGTATGTCTGTTACGCTTTCCCGCCTAAACCTCTCAACCGATTTTGATGAAATTTGGCACAGACAATCTTTGGACCCTGAGAAAAAACATAGGCTACCTGTTATCCCGGAAAAATTTGATATTCCCGAGGGAAATCTAAAAAGCGCGATATAACCGAACACCACGCGGACGAAGACGCGGGCGGAAAGCACACAATCTTTAGACCCCGAGAAAGGACATAGGCTACCTTTTATCCCGGAAAAATTTGATGTTCCCGAGGGAAATCTAAAAAGCGCGATATAACCGAAATTTACGCGGGCGAAGCCGCGGGCGGAAAGCTAGTAATATTATAAATGCGAAAGTAACTCTGTCTGTCTGTCTGTTACGCTTTCCCGCCTAAGCCTCTCAACCGATTTTGATGAAATTTGGCACAGATAATCTTTAGACCCTGAGAAAGAACATAGGCTACCTTTTATCCCGGAAAAATTTGATATTCCCGAGGGAAATCTAAAAAGCACGATATAACCGAACTCCACGCGGGCGAAGCCGCGGGCGGAAAGCTAGTAAACTTATATTTGTTATATTTTTTGGAAAATATATCGCAATGTCGCAGTCTTTAGTCAGTTTAAAATACATAGCCATAATGGGTATGTATTTTAAACTGACTAAAGACTCATAATGTATTTGTAATCACGTAGATTATCGTAAGTCTGTGATCAAATCTATTGGTTTAACAGTGCATACGCTGCTTATGTAGACTACCAGATTATTGGCTAAAGTTAAGAGATATCTTTGTGAATACATATATGTAATATATACATTTTCAATATTATCCAACATAAAAACAACTTATTTCGTATATCAATCTATCTTTCGTAGTTTTATACCCATCAGATAATCTAAAAATATGTTACAGCTAATTCGTAGATACCACTTTTAAGAACCAACTTCTGAAATCAAATAT
This sequence comes from Sesamia nonagrioides, assembly GCA_017933935.1. Taxonomy (NCBI): domain Eukaryota; kingdom Metazoa; phylum Arthropoda; class Insecta; order Lepidoptera; family Noctuidae; genus Sesamia; species Sesamia nonagrioides. The sequence goes on from JADWQK010002442.1 coordinate 631,907, forward strand.
TTTGAATGTTGGAACTTGCTAACAGCAAGTCTTAAAACGAACCTCAAGACACGTAATACCAAAAAAAAAAACATTTTACAAAAACAGATTCTGTTTTGTTTACCATTAATACCTATGTGCATGTTTGCACGTTTCTGTTATAAAAATGACTCACAAATTCTTCCTCAATGATAGCTAAACTGTATACAGAATTTCTCTCAAAAACATAGCTGAAGTAAATAACATGTTTTGTTAGCATGTGTTACGCACTTTCCTCTACAGTGGCAGAGAGCCAGTAGACATTAATTCTGTTGTCAATCCAAGAGAAATAGGGCATACAAATAGGGCATACAAATTAGGTCATCCTTGTATTCATTCCTTGATTCTACTGAATATGCTTGAGCTACGGCGTAGCAGTGACGTAGGTGGTACGTCATGGGTCGTGGTACTACGTCGTAGCAACCTCGTAGCAGTTTTTGTGAAGCCAGTGTTGTGAATATCTAGGTCTTCGTTAATTTTATTAGCTGATATCGTCTCTTTAATTTTTTTTTTTTTTTTTTTTTTGTAATAAGTTTACTCCGAGAAAGTTCTGCATTTTCCTACTAGTATTGATTCTGTATCATAGTTGAATATATGATATATATGATAACAAGACAAATTCTACCATTTTTATGAACCCATCATAATTGTTCATTAATACACGAACTAACAACCAAGATAAGCAGAGAGAGTCATCATCATTAGCAACCTTTTTATCGTCCCACTGCTGGGCACAGGTCCTCTCTCATACAGATAAGGATTCAGCATAATCAACACGCTTGCTCAATGCGGGTTGACGATTTCAGACTTGAAAGTCCAGATTTCTTCAAGATTTCCTTCACCTTATAATCAGTCATCGGTGTCCAAGATATACTCTACAACTCAGCTCTCTCTAACACTCAGCGCGTCCCTCAAAAGAACCTACAGGACGACTCAAGCACAATGTTTTTCCTACTGTTCGCCATAGAACTGCTTTTGCCAAACGTCAATATTATGTTATAAGCACTATCATGTACAATCTATTAAACAAAAAATTAAAAATTTTCTCCTGCCTTAAATACCAATGCAAAACTTTAATTAGAGACTATCTTCTAACACTAAATTATAATAATACTGAGGATCTTCTTCTGGGTATTTCACAGTGATGTTCACTTTAACTATACGTCCGTGTTATAGTATGGTACGCACAGGCTACATATACATACGCACCCACACGCACGCACACACACACACACCCACACACGCACGCACACGCACACAGATGTACACACCCACACACACACACACACCCTTCCCTATACCTACACTCACACCTTACACTCGCCACTTAGTTAATCTTTTCTCATTTATTTGCTTTTATTCTATTAATTAGTTTTACTGTTTTTGTCCACCACCTTGATTATTGTTAAACCGTCCTGATTGTACTAGAATTATGGCTTTGTATCTTGCGGAGAATCACTGACTCCTAAGTCACAGGTTTCACCTAGTTTAGGAGTCAGAGTACCTATGTATTGTTAACGTATGATAAGCCTTATATTTACAAATATGTACTCCAAATTACTGTTTACAACAATACGAACTTTTGTTAAATGAGAAATAAATATTATATTATTATTATTATATTATTTATACTTAGAAAGTAGATATAACTTAGAAACGTTACATTGGTACTTGCCTGACCTGGAATCGAACCCGCACACTCATATTTGAGAGGCTGGAGTTTTAACCACTAGCAGAGAGAGTACCTATAGTATATCCAAAAATATAAATGAAAACTTTTCCTCAATAAAACGGCAGTGACTGACACGGTATACTTCTTCTTCAGCCCATAGAGGTCCACAGCTGGACAAAGGCCTCCCCCAAAGTTTTCCATTACATTAGGCGGGTTTGGCGTAATCCTCACGCATGGCAGGCAGGGTTGACGATCGCAATAATTTGATATTCCGCAGGAGAAGCACCGCTACCCGCTTCCCTGGTGGTACGGTATACATTTTTTACAAAGTAAATCAAGAATTACTACGAGTATTTTTTGTCTTTAAGTCAATGTGGCATCTCACCCTGTTCCAGGCATGATCACTTCAGCGATGCTGTGGGGCTTCCTGTCGGACACTCTGGGCCGGAGACAGATCATGGTGTGGGGATTCTTCTGCTCTGGCTTGGTGGAGATGACAGCGGCTATGAGCCAGAACTTTGCCATGCTACTAGTCATGAGGTTCGCCAGTGGATTCCTGTGAGTATTCATAAAAATAATAAACTAATTAGGATGTATACAAGTTTATTTTGCCACCATTCTGTTTTGTTGCCATGGCATGTTCGTGATGGGCCTCCCATAAGAGAATTTCCACGGAGTTATCTTAGATAATTATATTCGAAAGTTTTTAAACGGATTGAAAACAAGGTACAATCAACGAAACCAAAATTTAAAGTTGTCTCGAGTTTTTCACCCACATGAAGATTCAAAAACCTAGTTTACAGGAGCTTTGGATTTAAAAATTGTCAAATACCGGTCCCGTATGGTACCGGACTTAGAATAGTACCGACCTATATTCTCTTGAATGTCGTAACAGACGACTAAGTGAACTCTCACCAGCAAAATGGGCAGCAGCGTTTGTCCTGTAGGATATCAAGTTACTGCGATCTCCAACCCGCCTGCCAAGCGTGGGCATTATGGCAAACCCCCTAATGGACTGAAAGACTTGCGGGAGACCTTTGTCCAGCAATGGACCTCTATAGGCTAAGAAGAAGAAGAAGAAATACCGGTAGAATTAAACTGAAATTCCCTTTTGAAATTCACGCATTTAGCAAGTAGGTCATTTGATCTAAAATATGGAACTTCCTGGATTTTGCAGTTATATGGCTTGTAAGTCATTGGAAATATAATTTTACTTATTGTTTGCCCGATGAAAGATCTGAGCACATAAATCGATTTTCTACCAATGCTGACGTCAATGGGTAGTGCTTAAAATGATGGCACAAACTTTTATGAGAGTACTAACTAATAAATCTATATTAGAAACAGCTTTTAGTGTTCCTATTGTGCCAAGTGTACTCCGGAAACATTACGACGAAAGTGGAGAACTGCTGTCTAGATTTCGTTTAGTGAAGTACTTAATGAGAAGGAAAACGTATGAGAATGCCTTGGTATAAAGTTACATGAAGGAACACATCGTGAGGAAACCTAAGAAACTAGAACCAACAGTTTATATACACTACAATAGGTTCTTTTACGTGTGCTTCTTCAATTACAGAAGACCATGCACATATGTATAATTTGCTATAAAAACGAAAAAATAGATTAATGACCAATGAAAACATTTAAGTTAAAAAAAAACAATTCAAAATATTTAGAAAAACCATTGAATAAATTTGAGAAAAATAATAATTATTTAAAAAATCACATTATATCGATTGAACATTAATATTTCAATTGTTAAGTTTTATAATGGGAGTTTTGGCGAGAAAGTCAATCTGAGTGTCACGACTTTTAAAATTATTTATAGTGTTGCTTACTAAATGTTCTTTTGCATTTATATTTAACTAGCTTTCCGCCCGCGGCTTCGCCCGCGTGGAGTTCGGTTATATCGCGCTTTTTAGGTTTCCCTCGGGAACATCAAATTTTTCCGGGACAAAAGGTAGCCTATGTTCTTTCTCGAGGTCTAAAGATTGTCTGTGCCAAATTTCATCAAAATCGGTTGAGAGGTTTAAGCGGGAAAGCGTAACAGACAGACAGACAGACAGACAGACAGAGTTACTTTCGCATTTATAATATTAGTATGGATGTACACTAACGTCTATGATACAGGCTCGGCCTAGTTTAGACGTTAGGGCTCACTTTGATTGTTTGTAACGTAATTCCTCTAATATACACACATCAAAAGTGTCTAGGGATCAACATATATTTTTGCAATAACTTTTCTCCTGATTGATATTAATTAAAATTTTCTTTAAGGATTCATCAAATAAAGTGTTTTCGTTTGTCACAGTAACGATAAACCAAGTCACCTTTGCATTAATAAAGAAATTTGCCATTTTCCTAATAAAGGGATATTTGACATTTGAACCACTAACACAAAAGTTCGAAAAAAAGACTGAAATAACAGTTTTCTCTAAAATTTTATTGGGTAACTTAAACAATTAATAATCCGTGTTTCTACCGCGAACACTAACAACACAAGAACATCGGTTTGGCATACTCAAAATGAGTTCATCCAAATCACGCTGTGGAATGGCCGCCCATGTTCGTTGCAACAACAAAAAAGGTCTTCTTGCGACTGGATACCCTCCATATTCGGCAGAGCTCTTCTCTGTAGCATATCCCATGCATGCTCAATCGGGTTCAAGTCTGGCGACTGAGCAGGCCAGGGCAGGACATTGATGTTAGCTGCGGCGAGAGTCTGTCTTACAACTCTTGCGGTGTGCGGTCGTGCATTATCATGCATTAACTGAAATAAGGGACCGATTTGCACTTGTAGAGGAACGATGACGTCTGATACAATCGTTTCAGCATAAATTTGAGCGTTGAGGTTGCCTCTGATCCAAATCAACTCAGTTCTTCCGCCGATCCAAATACCCGCCCATACCATGATGGTTCCACCACTATAAGGATGGACTTCCTGGCAGGATTTTAATCGCTGTTGGCGTCCAGGGGTTCTCCAGTGTCGTATACGTCTTGTATCCGGTCTCATACCAAAACGAGACTCATCAGAAAAGCACACGAAACGCCATTGTTCTTCTGCCCAATTTCTGTGTTCAAGAGCCCATTGATATCGAATCCTACGATTGTGCATTGCTATAGGTGGTACCCGTAGCGGTCTTCGGGAATGAAGGTTCACTTCATGCAAGCGGTTTCTGACTGTTTGGTCGCTAATTAAGTTCCCTGAAGAGTGATGAAGCCTCACGGCTAACATCATGGCGGTTATTGTTGGAGCTCTTCGAGTTAAGATTTGAATGTATCGGTCTTGTCTCCGTGTGGTGCAGCGATACCGTCCTCCATGGCGCTCAGCCACGGTACCAGTGCTTCGGTAACGTGTCCAAAGTCGACTGATAACACTCTGACTTGTATTCAGAGCTAAAGCCACAGTACGTTGCCGGGAACCAGCTTCTATCATTCCCACGGCTCTGAGCATTTCTTCCCTGCTTAAATGACGTCGCCGCTCCATAATAACGTTGGTTTTAATCAGTAGTAGGGAAACAGTAGCACTAATAATGTCTTCAATGCGTTGTATGTTTTTATAGGGAAAATATTGACAGCTGATTTTCATCTTTTACTCGAATTTGATTCACAGTTCCTGATTCAAATTATGAAATGCACCAAAAAGGATCCATATAAATTTATAAAATCATAAATTTATTACAAAGCCACATCTCAATCTCAAGAAATCCGCATAAAAATGCTTGATCCCTAGACACTTTTGATGTGTGTATTTCGTAGGTTATAATTTGTAATTTCTTTTCAATAAAACATTTTTATTCATTTTAATTATTTTTTAAATAAAAGTGCGTGATTTATGTAGTAAAAAGTGCATTCAGTAAATAATTCATAAAAGACAGTTAATTATAGCAGCATAGTGGCCACATCATGACATTGCCTCAAACCTCCCTCATAAGCCGGTTCACGCGGCCTTCTTTTTCGACATGAATAATTCAATACGTGACTTTGTCTAAATGCACAAACCGTGCAAAGCCAAAAAAGAAAGAAAAGAAGAAGTTTTATAATGATTCGAGTTTCAAAGACAAATAAAACAATTAAATACTTACTTAGTTATTTGACGGTAGCTAAATTCCTTTTGTATTTTGAAATGGGCAAGTTTATGTCCAGGTCACAACGTTTTAACAACTCATTATACCGCCCGCCTCGGGAGAATAGCGAAATATTTCAGATTCGTTTTAGATCCTGAAACACAAAATAAGTTATCACTGCTGAAGTTCGGTAGAATTTATTTAGCGATTGGACCTACGTAGTTGATAGGATTCTGCCCAGTTACTGGATCAATAAATACAGATAACTCTTTGATTACCGTACAGGTGTTTGGCATGTGCACTTGATTGATTAATGGTACACGTAATTACTAATCACTGTCGACTAATCAATCTGTAAACAACCTTATCTATTTATGGATTTCTGATTGTTATTCACGGAAGTGAAGCCTGCCTCTATAGAGATGCTTATATCAATGGCGTAATCTAGGGCTTTACAGCTGATGATAATATTATGACAAGTGCGTTTATTGTCTAACGGAAATAGATGTAGGATATATGTATATAGATATGTAAATGTAGATGAGGAAGGCAGAAGTAAATTCATAATATATATACGCCCATTTCTCTACTTGACGCTGCCTTAATATGGCAAATCTATTGTGACTTCGTGGACCAAATTCATCATGCATAGCCATTTTCCAACTATATTGGATCGTCATCCAGTCTTACCGGATGTAGCTGCAGCTCTAGGGCTGGGGTTATAAATTATCTATTTTTTTAACGTTCAATCACACTTCGAGTTTCTCCTGTATCGTGGGTGCATTTACAAACATATAAACTCACATACACAAACATCCAGACCCGGAACAACTACTGGTAGGTCATATAAATAGTTGTTCCGTGCGGGAATCCAACCCACGACACGCAGCGCCGCAGTCAATAGCTTAACCATTGCGATAACCGTGCAGTCGAATTAAATGAAGTTTAGTGTAATCTTCCGTTTACTGAAAGAAAGACTCAAATGAATTACCATAAAATATTTTATACTAGCTTTTCGCCCGCGGCTTCTCCCGCATAGAATTCGGTTATATCGCGCTTTTTAGATTTCCCTCGGGAATATCAATTTTTTCCGGGATAAAAGGTAGCCTATGTCCTTTCTCAGGATCTAAAGATTGCCTGTGCCAAATTTCATCAAAATCGGTTGAAAGGTTTAAGCGGGAAAGCGTAACAGACAGACAGAGTTACTTTCGCATTTATAATATTAGTATGGATAATTTCCTCTTTTATTTCAGTTTCAACGGTCCCTTTGCAGTTCTGATTTCCTACATAGCCGAGCTGCACCGCACTGATTTGAGGGCGCGGGTTATCCTACTGACGAGTTTATTCTATACGTTCGCTAACACTACCCTGCCACTGCTAGCTTGGGCTATCCTGACTAAAGACTGGGAGTACCATATGTTTGGTGATAACATTGGTAAGTAATTTTAGCTATTTATTCATAAATTTTTCAAGGACCGCTTCTGTTCGCTGAATCTTTGGATATGTAGACTATAGTTTTAATATCTCAATAAAGGCTTGTGTAATAGTCAAAACGTTCTTTAAAAGTGTGACTGTCGAATAGGTCATCAGGTTCTTTAACATCTAAGTTAGCTGAACCTACTATTAAAACTAAAGCTATTAAGTTAGCTTAACCACTAAATCAATTTAAACAGCAACATTCCAATGGTTTATAGATTTTTTTTGTGAAGGAATATTTAGACTTAAACCCTACTACAGCAATAGAAGAGTGTTAGCCTAGGGTCGGAAGAATTAATTCCCAAGGTATTTGGCTATAATTCGAGTACGAATTGCTTCTTTTACCCGTGTTAAACGCTCTAATTTTCATTTAAAATACGAGGAAAATAAAACTGCTTGTGTATTTAAACTGTTTTTTTAGAATTTCATCACAGGTGCATAACCGATTAGTATCCCGCCCATTGACTTATTTATTCATCATCATCAACCTTTTTTTTATCGTCTGACTACTGGGCACAGGTCTCCTCTCATAGAGAGAAGGATTGAGCGTAATCACCACGCTTGTTCAATGCGGGTTGGCGATTTCAGACTTAAAGTCCAGCTTTCCTCAAGATGTTTTCGTTCACCTTCAGTCATTGGTGTCCAAGATATACTTTAGAAAGAACATATAACTTTCGAAAAGTTGCGTTGGTACTTGCCTGACCTGGAATCGACCCCGCGCACTCATACTTGAGAGCCTGGTGTTTTAACCACTAGGCCACCACACCACCACCTTAACTTATACTTACTTACGACTTAGATGTTACTGTTTTTTAAATCGATGATCCCGCCAATTTATGTCGACTTTTTAAATTTTAAATATGGAACTCACGTCGTAAATGTTGCGACTTATTCCGCTCAATTGGGAGTTTTGGCGGGAAGCTAAGATGAGTGCCACGCTTATATTTCATTGGACCTCTAAATTATTTATAGTGTCGTTTACTAAATAAAAACGCGTGATTTATGTAGTAAAAAGTGCATTCAGTGAATAATTCATAAAGAACAGTGAAATATTGTTGCATAGTGGCCACATCATGGCTTTGTACCAAATCTTCCTCCTAAGTGTTCGGTTCATCTTTTCGACATGAATAATTCATTACGTGACATTGACTAAATGCACAAACCGTGCGAAGCCATAATAGAAAGAAAGAAAGAACTTTTGATGATTTTTATTTACTTGAAATTGGCACAAAGTAACTAGTGCCACAATACATAAAAAAAAATATTCCGCTCAAAGAAGTTTGCGCTAAGCTCACACTGGCTGTTTAGAAACTCACATGGCCGCCATTTTTTTAATTAGTTTTTTTTTTTACTTGAGACTTCACGGCTGGCAGCAGTTCTATTCTTAAAGTTCATTCCGGCCCTTGGTGGGAAGTAATTTCTATGAATTATTGCCTCTCTAGGGAGGGAAGACGCATTTCCACCCAATAATCAGATCAAAACAACACTAAGCCAAGTATGAGAAATAAAAAATATTGTTTAGCAGTTGTTTAGGCTAAACCTTTTAAACACGGCATTAGAATTTTACATATCACTGACACGCGACACGCGTCGAACAAGACTTGTTAAATTTTTGTGATAAAAGTCTGCAGGTTCACACTGATAAGTTATTATTATAATTTGACATTTGGCTCGATGGTAGGCCATAACATAGGCTGCCGGCAAAAGTTATCACCAACCAGACAAAGTCTTGCAGTCAAGTGATACGTCGTGTTCCGGCATGATGTCTGGTTAAGCCGTACGGAGGACGGGTCTGAGCAGTTGTGTTGCGATGTGTGCCGGGTACGATGCACCAAATGTTGTTGTGTCGGGAGTTTGGTCGTGGAAGGTCTCCAGATCAATCTCCCTCTGGCACAGCATCGTTGATCGTGTTGTTGGGTTTAACATTGCATCACCTCGCTCAATTGCCGTCTTCCTTCCTATTCACTTATTTTTTTTTTTAGTGAATAGGCTCTTAATAAACTAGTGCGCTTTACCATCAACGATTGCATCACTGCTTACCAGTCAAGTACTGGTATCATCATCATCATCTCAGCGTTAATCCCAGTCGCATCCGCAGCTATTCCAGCTTTGAAGTCTGGGGTCCGCTTTACCAGTCTAACTGCTGATTTTGGCCAAACTTCGATAGTTTTCCGTGAAGCGACTGCCGTCTGACCTCCACAACCCGAAGGCGATATTTAAGCATTGCAGTTAGACCAATTGTTAGACTTTTAAGGGCTCCAACAATCCGTAACGACTGCCATTAGATGTTCGTATGGCAACCGGGACCAACGGCTTAACGTGCTTTCCGAGGCACGACCAGACCAGTGCAAATATTCATATTCATGCATACAAGTATTTGCACTGTGTGGGGATCGAACCCACGCCCTCTTGCGCAACGGCCGCGTTCGCTACCGCTACGCCACGGAGGCTGTCTAGTCAAGTACTAGTATATAATATAAAAAAGTTTTAAATTAAATATCTATGTTGATGTATCATTTTTTTAGCTTCATTTATTAATTATTTTAGTTAATCAAATCAATCAAATCAAATCATTTATTTCAAATAAACCAGTTACAGGCACTTTTGAATTGTCAGAAGGTCGGTCAGTCAATAAGATGAAGCTAGTCGCCCATTCCAAAGAGTAGGTACCTATGGAGAAGAACGGGCAAGAAACTCCATGGACACTCTTTTAAATTTTAAGCTATTGTTACAAATATTTGATTACATCATTCATGTTGAAATCAACCGCGTGAGAACGATGCAGAAATATATTGTACGCTGAGAGCGTCCATTATGGAAAACATACAAAAATCAATTCAGAAATTAAAATACGCCGTGGCAGCTAAGAGATGACCAGTCCCCTCCGACGGCGTCCGTTCACGAACATGACGTATGGATCAGCATCATTCAGCTCAACCATATCGAAGGGAACCCAATGACCCAAAACACACGCCACCATCAGCGAGACATTTGAGTGAGCATGACATACTCTCAACAGCCAGAGCACAATTAAGTCAATAAAAAGACTAACCCAACAAATAAATGCCTTACAGCACATTCGTACATTGTGCTCACACGTTTGCCATGCAATTATACAATACTAAGAAATTGAATCTACACAATGCTAAGATAGTTTTGTCCAAGGTTCAGCAGCTCCAACAGTGTTCCCGAATCTGTGGAAAGTTTAGCTCCTGTGTAGCTGTACAAGTGCCGAACACCTCTGTCAGCGATACAATTCCGTAACGTACAATATGCTTGGCTACATAGTGTGTAATACAGGCTTTGAATAAATAACATAAACAATTACATATTAAAACTACAAGAGGAAAAATCAAAGAACAATCATTGTATAGAAATCGGACGCAGCTCAAGCCCAAGCCTTTTTGTCCTCAATATAATCCTTCACACTATAAAATGCTTTCTGACACAACTTACGTTTAATGAAGGATTTGAATTTATTCAGGCTCAGATCTTGAACCACCTCTGGAAGTCCATTGTAAAAATGTATACATTGGCATCTGAAAGAGCCACCTATTTTCTTGAGCCTTGTTGTAGGTACAATAAATTTGTGCCTGTTCCTAGTATTTATATCATGGACATCACTGTATTTTTTAAACAATTTTATATTTTTATGAGCATACAAAAGATTTTCATAAATATATTGAGACGGCACGGTCAGTACATTAATCTCTTTAATTTTTTCTCTGAGAGAGTGTCTCGGACTTAATTTATAAATTGCACGAACAGCTCGTTTCTGCAAAACAAATATTGTTTGAATATCGGCGGCATTTCCCCACAACAGAATGCCGTACGACATTACGCTGTGGAAATAGCCAAAGTACACTAAACGGGCCGTCTCAACATCAGTCAAATTACGAATTGTTCTAACTGCGTATGCAGCAGAACTTAGCTTTTTTGACAATTTTTCTATATGTGAACCCCATTGAAGCTTAGCATCCAGAGTTATACCCAAGAACACTGTGCTGTCGTCAGATTTCAATTCTTCGCCCTTTATCAACACTTTAGTTTCCACCTGCCTCACGTGAGGTAGAGTAAACTTAATGCATTTGGTTTTTTTCTCGTTTAAGAGTAAATTATTAACATTAAACCAATGGACTACTTTGGAGATCGCGCTATTTACATCATCAGTAACCTGCTGCTGACGTTTCAGTTTAAATAAAAGTGAAGTGTCATCTGCAAACAACACTATATCGTGGTTATCCTTTATTAGGTACGGCAGGTCATTGATGTAAATAAGAAACAAAAAAGGACCAAGAATTGACCCCTGTGGGACTCCCATTGTTACTAAAGATCCAGAAGATCTTTTTCCATTAACGTCAACGCTTTGAATCCTACCACTCAAGTAAGATGTAATAAGATCCAGTGCAGAGTTCCGGATCCCGTAGTGGCGGAGTTTCCTGATTAACGTATCGTGAAGAACGCAATCGAATGCCTTGGACAAATCACAAAAGATTCCCAAGGCATCGCATTTATCCTCCCATGCATTATATATATGACCTAGAAGTTCAACACCGGCATCAGTAGTTGAACGACCCCTTGTAAAACCGAACTGTTTGCTATGTAATAATTTATGTTTATTAAAAAAAATTAGCATTTGGTTTAAAATTAATTTCTCAAAAATTTTACTAAAGGTAGGTAGTACAGAAATAGGTCTATAATTTGTGGGGTCTGATGTACTACCAGATTTAAACAAAGGTATTATTTTACTATTTTTCATGAGATCAGGAAACTCTCCACAGTCAATACAAGCATTAAAGATAACAGCTAGAGTGGGTGCCACAATATCAATAATAGACTTAGCAACTTCCACCGAATGACCCCATAGGTCAGCAGTCTTTTTTACATTCAGAGTGTGAAAGATTTTAATTATATCTCTACTGATAACATGTTCAAAATGAAACTCCGAACCACAAACATTAACATTTTCTTTAAGCAAAGACTCCGCAACAGAAGGTGATGAGTTTAGGGATTTAGTAGTTGAAACAGGAATATCCGAAAAGAAATTTTCAAATGCCTCAGAGACTTGCGAGTCTGATTTAATTATGTTGTCATTAATAGACAGGCTATAGTCAGTATTTCTATCACTGGACCTTCCCGTTTCACTATTAATAATTTTCCAAGTCGTTTTAATTACATTGCCACTGTTCTTTATCTTTGAACTCAAGTAACGTGACTTGGCCATATAACAAACTTGTTTGAATAATAATTTTGCATGCACAAATTGTTTTTAGAAACAGTTAAAAAATAACCCGAACATCTGTAATGTAAATATAAATTAAATTTCAGTTCATTTCACAAACAGTAATATTAAACACACTACGCCAAAATAAATAAAAATCTAAAATCATGTTTCAGTAATCCATTCGTGGAACCTGTTTCTCTTCGCCACGGCTCTGATGCCACTCCTGACGGGCATCTCATTCCTCTGCCTGCCGGAAAGCCCTAAGTTCCTCATGTCTCGTGGACGGAATGAGGAAGCCATGGCAGTCTTTAAGATTATCTACACACTGAATACTGGAAAACCAGCTGAAGATTTTCCGGTAAGTTTCTACATTCTCTATTTCCAAGGTGGAGTAACATACCTATCAATAATATAAGTAGCTATAAAAAACGTTTTTTTTTTTTTTGATTGTGAATGCCTAAGAAAGGACAGGCATAAATATCTTCTATTTTCCACAGCGGCGAAATCGTAACAATTATTTAAAAAAAAATAAGTTCCGATGAAAACTAAACATAATGATGCACAAATTTTCTAATCATAAATTTCAGGTAAAAGTCCTAGTAGAAGAAAGGCACGAGCAGCAAGGTAAAGGTGTCGCAGCACTGAGGGGAGGCTTCGCACAGCTGGCCCCGCTGTTCAGGCCTCCGTACGCCAAGTGGTTGTTCCTCATGTGCACCATTCATATGGGCTGCATGTTTGGGTAAGCGGTCGTTTAAATACGGAAAACAAAATGAAGCAGAACCTCTCATTTTTCTTCTGGGTCACATCTTCCAATCATCTTATTACAACTAAGATAAAAAAAAACCGCCTGCGTAAAAAGAGAACCAAACTAATAAAAAGAAACTAAAAAGACAAAAACAAGTAGGTACTGTAGTCTGAAACTATGAAGAATAACTATCGAGTAATTAAATAAAACATATAGTCACTTAGACATTCGGGATCTCTAGGTCTAGAACATCGGGGAAAATCTAGAACAAACTATTTTAAACACTTTTTTTTATGTATATGTTGAGTTTTGTAACCTAATATTTTTTAAATACCTATTCAACGATACCCCACTTGACATACCTATTTTGTTGAATTTAATTTTCTCAATATGTATACGTATCCTGTTCGCCGTTATTGTTCTTTATTAAATCCTATATTGGCACTCGCAACACATTACCCTCCTTTGCGGCGCACAGCCGGGTAAAAAGAATAGATAAGAGTCAGAGTGCAAAAAAAGAACTGCCAAAAGAGGAATAAATTCTAAATTCAAATCTCGAATATTATTTAAAAGGCCGATCTTATTCATTGCAATTAGTTACTACCCTGAATGTGTGATAGATAGATGGTTCAACTTTAGTATATCAACAACTTTCAATTTATCTTCTCGACTATCGTCCAGTCCATACCAGTTCATCAAGAGCTAGTGTCCAACATTAAGTCACGCAAAGCTGGTAAGAGTGTGGATGCTGCTTCTCTTGTATCGACGTTTTTTTTGCTGTTTCTGGGATCACGCATGTCTTCGAGTGTTGATTCAAGTCTCTCAAAATTATTCTTCAGTGACTTAACAGCATCGTGATGAGCAGTCCATCTTGTGTCTACTACTGATTTGACTGAAACGCCTACACTTTTCATTAGAATTTCCCATCTATGTGTGGATGACGAAAAGAACGTGTAAACTCTTTCTACTATTCCGAAAAATGTTTCACTTGAACTAACACCCCTGCAGGAGTGCACCCCACATAGATTTAGCGAATGATTAGCATAAGGCATAAACAAAGCTTTAGGATTATGTTCCTTAATTGTAGATTATACACCACCAGGAGCTCCTACCATAGTTGAAGCTTTATCATATATCCTTGAGCTCGACGTAGATGAATGTCCAAGTTATCACTGCGCGACAGAGTTGGCATTTCTTTGTCACCGTGCTGTCACCCCCTGATGCTTAGCACCCGGGGTGGAACGCCCCCACCGCGTCCCCATTACGCCGCCACTGCAATGAGAGTTGCTATTTCTACACCTGACTCTTTAAAGTCCTTATTACCATCATCATCAGTGAACAGCAGATACTTGTCCAGTCGCTATGTTTTGTTTCTTGTTCTTTTTCTTCAGCCTATAGATGTCCACTGCTGGACAAAGGCCTCCCCCAAGGCTTTCCACGTTGACCGGTCTTGTGCTGCCCGCATCCATCGGCTTCCCACGACCTTCACCAGGTCATCGGTCCACCTTGTTGGGGACCTCCCTACGCTGCGTCTTCCAGTACGTGGCCGCCACTCCAGAGCCTTACTGCCCCATCGGCCATCGGTTCTACGAGCAATGTGCCCTGCCCACTGCCACTTAAGTTTAGCGACTCGCAGAGCTATGTCGGTGACTTTGGTTCTTCTGCGGATCTCCTCATTTCTGATTCGATCACGCAGAGAAACGTGAATGAGCGTGAACGTGAAACGAGAAGTTTTGTTTAATTAACCCTTATCAACAATATGGGTCCCTCAAATGACTCCGCCTATCGTAGTCCACCGCTGGGCCTGGTCCTAGACCGTGACACTAAATCCTACATCAATCTAATCATTAGTCTTGTCATTGCATTAGACTCTAATGCAATGACAAAGTAAAAGAACGAATAAATTAATTAAATACATCTTTATTTCCAGTTCCAACACCATCCGTCTCTGGTACCCTCAACTGGCAGCCATGATCAGCAACGACGCCAAGGGGCTGTGCTCTGCGATTGCTCCTCCCTCCTCACCAGTAGCTGTGGATGACGTTTGTGTGCCCATTGTGGCGGATATGCTGACCTACCTTCAGAGTGCATTCGTTGGAGCGGGGTCCGTGCTGACGTATGGCATTGGAGGAGTACTGGTTAATAAGTAAGTCATCATACTAATATATAAAACTGAAGAGTTTGTTTGTTTGTTTGAACGCGCTAGTCTCAAGAGCTACTGGTCTGATTTGAAAAATTATTTTTGCGTTGGATAGCCATTTATTCTAGGAAGGTTTTAAGCTATAACATCTATCATCACTGCAACCAATAGGTAGACTAGATACGTATGCTGTATATTATAGAGTTACAATAAAATGTTAAAATAACTAACTCCACGTGAACGTAGTCGCGGGCGGCCGCTAGTATTTAACAAGTTTTGTCAAAAGTAACAACCCAAAAAACAAATCTATCTTATGGATTATTATGGGCTTCAAGGAGGAAGAAAAATCTAAGAATCTTTCTATCAAAACCATAGATTGGAATAAGGGTTACAGTATTGTGCTCTACGTTGAAAAATTTATAAAATTAAAGATTTCTTCGACTAAATAAGACTTTTGGATTACCAAATTCATTTATCCAAGAATCCATCTTCACAGCTCTTATCACTTTCAACCTCATCCTTCCAGATGTGGCAAACGTCTAGTATCAGGTTTCTGCGGCATCACCAGCGCGTTTATGGTGGTTCTGCTTCCGGTGCTGGGCACAAGTGCAGTCGCTGTAGTCGCGACGGTAACCGCCGCACTTGCCTTCACCTCGCTCTGCGGTGCTTCACTATCTAGCATCACCGTTGACTTATTTCCTACTTCGCTCAGGTAAGAGGATGCCTAGGTTTCCGTTTATTATGTGGTTTAATGCGTGGTTTGGCGTGGCTGTTATCTGTACGGATCATTCGAATTTCCATCCAAATTACATAGTCTATTTCTGCTTGGGTCTTTACTTCTTCTCTCTTCTAGAAAAATTGGAAAATCAAAGAAGATATTTTAGTATTGTTTGATAATATACTATGACGTATAAAGAATGTTATCTTTTTCAGAGTAATGGCAATGGCAACATTCCTCATGAGCGGTCGTTTGGGCACCATCACTGGTACCGTAATATTCCCCGCACTCATAAACTTTGGATGCTTTCCGCCTTTTATCACTATAGCATCCGTTTTATTAGGTAAGCTTCATTTTTTAAGATTTCCATCTATTTATTATTCAATTGCAAAATATACAAGTCAAGGAAAGCATGACTTTAAAACATAAACTAGCGCCCTCTACCTTAACTTGATGGAATCAACCAGTTCCAATCCAACCAACCAATAGGAATTCCTGTCCTATCAATTGGACGTTGTAGTACAAATATTATTAACTAGATGGCGCTGTTTTCGATTACATTAACACTTTTGTATTGTTTCAGTGTGCGGAATGGCTTGTTTCCTCTTACCAAATACTACTCTCAAGAAATTAGAATAATTTCTAATTGTAAGAAAACTACGAATGATTGTAAATAATTCTTGTTATTCATGTTTTTATGCGTTTTGGCTTTAGTTATTTTTTTTTTTAATTAAGTATTGTTCTTTTAATAATATTTAATTTACTTAAATAACGATATTCCTTTACTTATTATATTTTTATTGACCGAAGGAGAATTTAGAAGTCTCTTTTAGCCTGTCATTTTATGTACCTACCTACTAAAAGTGTTGTGTTAATTGCTTTTATGTAAATAAATTGTAAGTGTTGTGTTAATTGCTTTTGTGCAAATAAATTGTAAGTAAATCAAGGATCAAATGAAACGGCGAAAGTTTAAAAATATTTCTCTTTTATTTATAATTTATCATAACCTAATCTCATCCATCTTCTCAGTCAAACTCACAACAATTTACCGGCGAATCGGGGAGAACAATTACTATCTACATTATTAAATTTTATATTATTTTAGCTTTTGACATATTTTTAGTTATTGTCTGAAATAAATAAATAATTAGAAAACTGATTACAAAAAAAAACTTATACAGAATGATGAAAAATTCAAATTCTAAGAAAAGTGTAAAAATATACTTTTGATTACGCAACAAAAAATTGATCCCAATATTGATAGAGTCGAAATAATTAAAAATATGTCAAAACATATTTCGTTTAAGGCGCTACATCAGTCTAATGCAATGACTAAACAGCTTTTACCCAAAACATTAATAAATAACTCATAATTATGCTTTTGTGACTGCATAAAATACATTATACTGTGAACAAGCTGCCATTCGCATTATGTACATGATTTTTCAAGACTCTACTGACTTTTGAGCATAAAGTGGCCTCCGCGCTCTGAAGGCACCTACATTCCAGATGGTAGCAAAATATATCCTGATTTTATAAAGGCTAATATAATTAAGTACATTTCCAAAGCTGAACTTGATTTACAACCGTGAAAATAATAAATAGATATCATGTTAGCCACATTATACTCAAAAATCTAATAGACAAAACTTTTCATCGTCTGACTCAGGACGACAACTCACCGACAAAGCACAGTTGCTACGTAGACTAGATTTAACTTCTTATTGTCCAATCACTTTGTCTAAGCGATTATACACTTAAATTCGAGGATCTTTGCTTGCTAACTACTAAAGCGTAACATCGGGCTATCGGGCCGGGAACTATTTGATTTGTCAGATGACCAATATGAAAAAGAATGCTAATAGGTGATCCAGATTTTAATTTTTATCTTATACCTAATTGTATAAACGACACAATTATACAATAATGAAACTTTTCATTATTTCCTGCAAGCCCTACGTTACGTTATAGAAGGCAGCAGGCTTCACAATAAAAATCATATATGTATATAAATGTATAGAATTCTTATAGGCCAGTGAAATTGACTGTTACTTACACACGACTCAGGATAACCCCATTAATTATATTATTATTTCATTATAAGTTTATAACGCAAGGCACATTTTTATCTGTCATTAAAACTATTTAATTCAATAAGATTGCACTTTTACAAAAGTATTATATCGGCAGATCTTTTTTTAAACTTAAAATTGTTTAAAACTCTTAGCGATTCCATGTTGCTCCCATCACTCACAAAAACTGAGATAAAGTAGAATCGTTTTTGAGAGAATTTTAATAATCTCTGTTCAATTTCTTACAAATTTGTTTCATTTTTGAATATCTTGGAAGGTATATTGAGTTTTTCAGAATCTTTATATGAATCGACTGCAAGATTATTAAAATTCTTTTTCAAATTGACCTTAGATTTTTTTCCATTTGAAGTCAATAAAAATGCTTTTCACACAGCCTTCTTCACTTCGAATTCTCCAATACAAAATATTGTGTCAAATTATTTTTCAATTATGTATATTTTTTTGTAAAAAAAAAAAAGTTGAAATTATACTTACACTAACTCTTAAATAATTTACTTGCTAAGGTAAGGCATATTTCATAATTATAAATAATTAATTACAAATATTTATAGTACATATATATGTAACATTATATATACAGTCTCGCATGTCTTAAAGCAGAGTTTATACAATATGTACAATTTTAGAAAACTTGTATAGTTTACTATACACCACATCTTAAGGCCTCAAAACCAGTAAAAGTACAAGAGAAAAATCTAGAGGTAAGCAGAAGTAGGTACTCCACAACTAAATTGGCTAGCTCCAATCTAAGAGAGTAGCTAAAATGGCACTTTGATAAAGGAGTTGATGATTTTAATGATGTCAATGAATAAAATGATCCAATGAATGGAGTTACAATGATAAAACGAAAATATAATGGTAATATATCTTACGATTTCCTCAGATTTTTCGATTGTACCGAAAATCTTGAATCAACCAACAAACATCAGTCATTCTACAAAACAAGGCCCCTTTAAATATTTCGCACATTAACCACCTGCATATTTACATTATTATGGTAATTGTCAAAAATGACTGTTTAAAAAAGTACGCATTTTGCCGTGTGATACTTTTATACTCAATATGGTGTAAAAGTATCAAGCCAAGTATCAAGTAGACTAGTCTCTAAGTTTTTAAGAACGGCATAATGAGTAATAATTTAAGTAACAAATCCATAATGATAACAAAAAAAAAATGTACCATCATATCTAACAAGATGTGAAGAAACCACGCAGTTCCGAGTTCTACGTGCAAAGCACTGTATACACTTAAGGCCCTGAAAAACTGGTCAGCTAGAAAAAAACTATTATTTATTCTATGTGTTAGCTACTTCATAAGTATGTATATTTATGCTCTATTTTTTAAAGGGAATGAGCAGATCCCCTATTGCTTTTGTTAATTATATTTCTAGACGATCATTTTGCCATGGCAATGAGTGTACGACATATTGTAATAATGTTCAATTAACAAAACTTCACTGTGTTCATCATAAAATGTTCACTTCACTTTTTGGTCCGTTTTCCACTGTTTTTAGTTCAAAATATGTTTGTGTGATTATTTGTTTTGGGAGAGACAGAAAATGAGTTTGGTCCTTTTATGAAACTGTTGGTAGACAACAGAATCAATTTGAAATTTATAGAAACGAACTTTTATCACTTCACCCAAGTATTGTCAACTATAAAATACTGACAAAGGTGGTCATTTATTCACCAAAAAAAAAAACATCCAAACCATCCCAAAATCAAATAGCCACACAATATCCACATCACTCTATTTACGTCAGCTCGGAGGAGCCAGTAGCACCTCCAGCCAACAGGGGCACGCCGTAACATCCCGCCTCGAGTACTTAGGGCCCCAGCCCTTTGCGAACGAAATCCTCACCGACCTGGGATCTACAGGTCCAATGTGGGGCAGTGAGACTGCAGGAGGGGGGCAGGAGGGGTCGAAGATGCAGAGACAGTGGCCTGGAGCCACCCTCCAAACAAGGAGGGCCTTGGCAGCAGCAGCGTCCAAAGCAGGGGAGCTGACAAAGACAGGCTCTTGGCTCCGGTTGTAAAGCCACACCCCATCCGATTCTAGTGACAGGGTGACACCTAGGCCGATCTTTGCTCTTGTTTTTCGCACCTGTAACAAAGGAGAATAAAGAAAATTATTGACTGACAAAAAAATTGCTGGGTGGTTATTGGTGCACTACTGTGTATTGCTGCATTCTTTAGGTATACTTATCGATTGTTTTTCTTAATCTAATCTTATAGATTACACATGTCATAAGAAAGGTGAACTGTGTTTGCTAATCAGTCAAGAAGGTGACATCCATGTTACTATAGTAATTATCTTTATCATCTTCATGTGCATCATTTAATATCTATCGACAATGGCCAGGCGTTACTTATTTTTAATTCCTAAATTTTAATCATCTATACAATATGTAAAGAAAACCCTGTCCGATCCGTGAAGGTATTGTTAGGTATCGATAACTGATTCTAATAATGCCCACAAAGACAGGCTAAACTTAAAAAAAATCCCCCTAAAAAAATAAATATTATTTCGCAAAAAGAGGTAACTTAATACATGTGCGGTAAGCAACCCTTTCCGCGGGCGGCGGGGGGCAGGGCACGCGGCACCTGTGACGTGGTCGCGTCGCTATTCGCTTATAATAATACCGGTGTTGTCACTTTTTTAAAAATTACCAAATTTCGGGGAAATTGTAATTAATTCCCAGGAAAAAAGGTTTATTTCAAAATTCATTAGTATTGTTACTATGATGATTATGTTAAATTTTATATTATATTTGGTCAAGTGTTTACCTAACCTTTATTATGGGTCGGACAGGGTTTTCTTTACATATTGTATAGTACAAATAATTCTTAGAAGAAAGACTTTAGAAACAAGATTTATTTTTAAATCGTGTTCTCTGATTATTGTACTTTAAACTCGGCCTTCTTCATTTGCTAAAATCGTTGAAAATCACTTATAATATCGCGGTTAAGTCCAACAAAGATTCAGTGTTCGCGGAGAGGTTATCGCGGGTTATCACGCCGGCTTCCTACTCTCAATCAATGTAGCTATCTACTGCAAGACTTTCGAGCTTTTGGTTTTAATTACTTATTAGAATCTGACTTACATTATAAAGATGAAACGTGAAGACATAGTAAGGAGTGAGAGAAGAAAACTGCCTCTTTACCAACTTGGGCTGAAGATAGAATGGTCCTAATGTGAAAATTCAATTGTAAAACACTCATGTTTTATTGTTTACTGTCTCAATAGTAGTACCTATGAGACTTAGACATTGTGATCTAACTGAATATCACACAGCAAATTAAGAGTTTTGACACCAACCTGTTCAACCTGTGGTGCATCTCCCCTTTGGTCCAAGGCATCCAGACACAGGCCATGTCTGCCAGACCCACATGTCCCTCCTCCCCCTCCAAACACGTCTACTGCCCTCACTCGGACACCGAACTGACGACCCACACGCTGGGTCAGCTCCCAATATGCGAGCCGACACCACTCTGACTCCCAGCTCTGGCGTTCTGGAAAGAAAAAGAATGGGGACTATTAGGCAAACCCATTGTTTAAATGAATTGTGCAAGTGTTTTGTAAGGCGGGTTGTTCCGAGATATACCTATTTCAGTAAATGTCACCATATACGGAAACCATCGAACCTCAGTAACGTATTACAGCATCTGTTTATCCATGTACTAATTATCCCTATATGTATAAAATGCAGAAGATAAAGAAATCACTTGTCTCGGCCCTCCTCCATTAAGAATTTTCTGGAGAAAATTCAGCTAATCTTCAAATATTGTTTTCCAGAAATAGAAGGAAACAATCAAACTACTAATGCTGCTTGTCTTGACCAAGAATGCAGTAACAACCAGTAATTGGTAATTTGATAAAGCAATCCAGATTGTTCCATTCATTTCGGTACCCTGACATCAACATTTCCAAAACTTGGCTCAGTTAGCGCCACGTTACCGTCCGATGCCAGATGACGACCACCGATATATCTGGACAGTTCAGTTGAACCAGTAACATGATGCCAGTGCTGATAGAAACCTATTGTTTTAAAACATATCGACGTATGCCAAAAGTTGACGAAATAACTGTACAACTGGAAGTGTTGATTTTTGCATCCGAGTTTATGAAGTCATTGTTGTTTTAGAAATAGATGATGTTCTAATGTATTGACACGATGAAAATTATAATTATGATGAAATATCAAGTAAATTCCTGAATACATAAGGGTGCTTATAAGAAAACCGTAATAAAATAATAGAAAAAAAAGCACTATCGATCCCAATGTAAACTTGACAATAGAAGAAGTGTTGGATAGCAATTATTTCATAATACCTATATAGGAATCGATAATTTTGCTCGCACAGCCCTTGATAATAATTTTTTTTTTTTTCATTGAAACAAATCGGTATTTTTATTCATGGTGACATTGGCCATATTTCCCTGTCTGTCAACATATTCTAGAAAAAAGAGTGTGGATATGAGTAGATACACAATGCTCGGTTTGAATGATCAATGTTTTTCTGAAGTTCTTGCACCAAAAGAGAAACTTCAGTATTTACGAACTAGTTAAAAGATTTAAACAAGCCGGCCTTTTATTTCCATGCAATCGCACAAAAATAACTAGGCTATAGCTGACTTCTACACGACACCGCGTAACACCATTTAAAAACCCACCATTGCAAAAAGTTCCATTACGAAAACCCATCGCAATCCCATCATATATCCAAGACAATACCATCACCGTTCGATCCCACGGCGAGTGTAGTAGCGCCGTGGTATGGGGTGGCGCCGTCGTGGCGGGCGCAATCGATCGTCAAGGTTACCGCCATCAGACATGGGTTTGGGACACCACTTAGCTAACTGGTGGTGTTTGCATGGTGAGAGTAAATACAGGAGAATGTGGAATTATGTTTGGTGGTTCTTTTAATAAATGAGTTTCGGAGAACCACCGTGTCTACCACCACAGTATGTAATGTCCATATTAGTCATGCTTACTGAAAATTTATCACATGGACCTTCACATAAAGTTCTAGCTTTATGTAAAGTTGAATGTGATAAGTTTAATCTACTAAGTGATTGTTCAGCTTAAAAATTTTGGACAAACAAGACTTATAAACGTTGTTTCCGGGTAGCATTCATAATGCAATGCTACGCTGGGTACATGGCACAACCTTGGTGATCTACAAAGCCCTGCTTATGGTTTTGCAGTTTTTATAGGCAAAGACATAACAACTTTTAGTTACCCGTTTTATCACTGAGTCATCATTACCCACAAACCGACTTCACGGTTGGCTTACAGGCATCTCGTCTTTTGGCCCAATTCCTATGCACTTCTATCAGCCTTAGGTTCTACCCAGATCACTAGAATAAGTGGTGATATTTACCTTCACCGTCAGTAGCCAGGGAGCCGGAGACAAGCCGCTCATGGTCGGTCCTCCTGGCATCCTCTGTACTCTCGCCATGCTCTGGAACAAGGGAAATCCTAATGTTAATATGAAAATTTTACAGGGTCAGCCTCAACAGGAGGTCGTGGATTTTTTAAGACTGGTAAGTAGGCTTATTTGAGTTTTGGGGTCGTCTTTTTATATTGTCATGTATTTGGCAGAAACGAGTGCAAATCTTTTGACTCTGCTAGGTCCATAAAATATATACTTTGGTCCGAAAGACAAAATCTGATGTGATTAATATCGTTTAATATTGTCCAATCAAGCCGTGGCCTTTATATATTTATACCCTATCTGTTACACGTTGGATAAGCAGCATTTTTTGTGATGCAACTGGGTGAGTAGAAGTAGGTTCTACGTTGGGATCCATAATAACTGATTTATACTAGAAGGGTTTGACTACTTATACTTCATCATACATTCATTTTTAAATTGGCAAATATTTTCATTTTATATTCACCCATCATCTTTGTGAAAAACGTTTAATAATGGAAATAATATATCGATAGGTCATTAAAAACTTATTTCCCGCGAGAACATGTTCGGACAAGCTTCTAAACTATAAAAAATAGTGGCAATCTTTCTGACAGGTTTTGGAGTGACATCACAGACTGCACAAACACATAGACAGACACACCTATGTATCATAATTTATTACATACATGTAGATATCATGTTTTAAGTGTGAGTGACAATTCAATTTGATTTTGGGGTCCTTGGAAGGATCGCAGAATCTGTTGCAGTAGTTTTAACAAGCTTTTTATTAAGTTGCTTCGTTCTTGTGTTTCCGGTTAGAGTTTGTTTTCTTCGCGACTTTTCACCTTTAGCTTTTACAAGTTTTTTTTGTGTCCTATTGGTTTATATGATTTGATAAATATTATCGTGTCATTGGCTTTTCTGGGTACCCTGCTAAGGCCTCTTTCGATAACAGAATGGGCATGAAGTTAGTGATCGCTGCATCTGATCCAGTCACAACATTATTAATTAATTAAATATTCACCCTACACTTATAATAAGGCTCGTCATAAATTATTGTGCATACATTTATATTTATTAAGTGGCACTTTATTTAAATGTTAATAGTCATCTATAGAGTGGGTTATGGCGCCTACTGCTTATCTCGTGTCTCGTACTCATAAATAGATATTACAATTATAGATTTTATTTAAGTCGTCCGCGTACCGTTACGCTATTTGCCGGGAGGTGAGCAGGTTTCAAGGGTAGGTGTTGGCGCCATCGTTTACTATGCGGAAACACAGTTTGAAATGGTGATAATATTTGCTTCCGACAAACGTAAAGAGCAATCCTCTTGGCAGGTTTGGCGCTAGGAAGGTTAATTTAGTACTTCTGCCTTAACTAGGCATTTGGAATTCACAAGGCATAAGTATTTCCACAGTCTACTGTGGTATTTCTGAACAGAACATTGAGCTATTTGATAAAAAAAGAATGCATTTGAAGCACATTCTCGCAGTCTAATTACAAAGTTAGGTCGTGTTACGTCAAAAATTGTACTTTAAAAACTTATTTTTTTACCAAATGATACGTCCTCGGTATGCCGTTTTTGCTATTAATATTATTCGCCGAACATCTCTAGGTAACAACGAGCGTCCTCAAGTTCAAGCCATGAAACATAATCTTCAATTTGGTCAAGTATATTAATAATGTATAGGTATATGTAAATAAAGCTGTGTATGTATCGTGGCCGTAGTGCGTAAGATAGCATACATTAGCATATTGCCGATCAAATCAAGGTTGTATACCAGCCATGTATAATTATACATATTTATGTATACCATTCACTAAAGAATTAAGTGTAGAAGGCATATTTAACGTACAAGGTATCTGGCCAGTTATAGAATCGCTAAAAGACTGCACGCATTTTTATGTGTAAGTTTTAGAATGTTTTATTTTGCCGATGTCATAGGGATTCTTTTATGAGTCTAGAACTGGTTAGATTCTTATAGAATGCTTTGTACGAAATTAATCTCAATAGCATGTTCTATTGAGATTAAATTCGAGTATGAGGATTGATCAGTATGTTACTGATGCTAAACCATACCTACATAATTATATACTTTTGTATCGGTAGTTTTAAATTTGCTTCTTGCGTTTGAGGAGAGCTCACTGAAGGCTCAGTAAGTATCTCTTGGGTGTGGTTCTTCTGGCCACCTTTACTCTGTGATCGGGCCACACTCGTCGAGAAAGATATACTATTAAATGAAATTTAATACTTTGCTGTGTTTCTGAAGAGATGAATGTTGTTACGGTTTGCATGTCTGTAACTTACACTTGTATCTACTGAGTGTAAAAGTCGAATCTCTGAGAAGTCAAATGTTTTAATATCAAGTTTCTTTTGTAGCAACCGACCAGAATGACAGATTCTTCAATACTCTTTGTACAAGCTCAGTTGAAGTAAAATTATAAGATTTTTGCTACCTACTAGTGATGTAATATTGGACCCAGCATAATGCCTTGAGGCATACATAAACTTTGATGCCTTCCTGCGCGTAATATTACATTACACGATTTTGGCTCGATAGTTCTAACCAAACCAAAAATAATATTAATACGATGGAATTGAAAGAAGCACGTGTTGAAAATAGATTCAACACGTTTTAGGCAGTTTTTAAGCTTCCAGTTAGAACTACGCTAAAAGCATTTTGAAAAGTTTTTCCAGTTGTTACTAATTTCTCCTTGATTAATATAACGTTCGCACAGCAACTTTACCATAGAAATCTAATATAATGGACACGTCCGCGGCACTATGTTTTTCTATAAAGATCCGCGCCACGTGTAATGGAAGTTTACAACAAATCGCGCGTTCCTTAACTACAATATTTAATATTAATGGTTATTGTATTAGGTCCTCGTGTGAGGCGATGTTTCTGAATGGTGTGGAGTGGGGTGAGCAGAGTGATTTGAATTGAAAACATCAATGTAAGGTGCGTCTCTAGCAAAGATTTGTTTTAATAGGATGTACAATGTACATATCTTGTAGTATAATTTTAGCATTTAGTAGTAAAGGGATCACAGGTGTGATTGGGTCTCCCGGAGTCGACTGTGCTACAATAATGCAACTCATCAAAATTACAGTCTGAGGCTCTTCAGTTCCTACAAATTTTCTGACTGATCCATCTACCATACACGACTATTAGTGACAATTCCTATACTGTACAGACGACAGCACAACCAGCTACTACAATGTGTCAGATTTCTTTATTAGATTTTTAACTTAATCTCTAAAGTATTAAGGGTCCAAGAATGATTGGGAATATTTGATTATTAGATTTGAATATTTCTAAAATCCCCATGAAATCGAAACTTATATGGGGGTACTTAGCTGGGCGCAGCTATATAAATCTCAAATTTTCGTCTAATAAATAAACTGAAACTTTCATTCCTCTCATAAGAATGATCAAACTACAATAAAATTCCTCTCACGAGGTCTTCATAAACGCTAACTACCCCACATTTTCTAAACATTGTTAGTAATCGGTTCTTAAGAAAAAGACGAAGGAATTCGTCGAGTATGTATGCGGCTTGATAGGCAAGCTTCCCGCCGAATAGTTGAAAGCTCAATGACACCGCTTTAAGTTACTTTAATGCTTACGACTGTTACACGACTAGTTTAAAGATATTATTAAAATGTAATAGAGTTCTTGCAATGTTTTGAAGGCTAACCGTTTAGTATTGAAGGGGAAGTAAGTGGAGTCTAGAAAATGCTGAGTAGATCTGCCGATAAGATAAAGCTTGCTCACTTTATGACTTAGCAAGATGTCTCTCTAAGCAGATCCAAATCCAGTACAGACGACAGCACATCACAAGCTACAACAATCTGTCAGAATTCCTTATTAGATTTTCAAATTTAGGTATCTGTAAAGCATTAACAACCAAGGTTGATTAAGGGGAATATTTGACAGTTTCGGGTAGGTTGACCTGCTATCGTCCGTACGATCATAAAATAAAGCAGATTACTTGATAACCAATGAAGCTTCATTCAAATTCTTTTAGCGCCCGTGCCTTTGGGATACTATGTTTAATCTGTCGACCTAATAATGTTATTCTAGAACTGATGTAAATAGTTTATATTAGCTCCTTTTACTCCACTTCATTGTCTCCCTACATTCTGAGTCAATCCCGTCTCGTTCCCGTATCGTGGGGTTTGAGTGCGCACGCGCATGACACAGAAACGCGAGCGTTTTATACGGCTTGTTTACAAGCCGACGCTACACGGTTCCCGAGCTCGGCTTAGATGATACAAACATACAAGTACTTGTGTGAGATGATGCAGAGATGCTGCACAGTATCGCTGGACTTTGTACTTAAGACTTTATTGTGAAAAGTTCAGTTTGTTTTTGGGTGAAACAATTGGGAAATTAATGCTACGAATATAAATATTGTTTGGGACTATTTTGATATTATATATTGATATGCTAATCTCTATATACAGTCAAAAAAGAGTATTTCCAAAGACATATCTATGAGTTTATACGCTCACCACACACTCTTTCAATACCCTTGTGGTACAACCTTTATAACAAAAAAAAAACACTTAAAAATACGATTCTTTGGAAGATAACATTGAACACAGATAGAGTACTGTATCAAACAATAATCCTGACCTAGAGGACCTTATCTAAAGGGACAAAAGTATGAATAGAAATTAATTATTGGTGGAAGAAATATCAGCCGTCGATATACAACTAGGCCACATGGTTCTGTTTGGTTTCATGTTTATTATATTATTAAATCGTTTTATTAAGCGGCACTCTTTTGCTAATTGGTCAATCTATTGAAGCCCACTCTCAGGTAACCAACCCAAGGGCAGAAATAAAATGTTTTAGGCATCGATATGTCGCATAGGATCATCAATAGTTTACAGTCAGTGTCCGGGAATAAAATATTAAAGTAATATAATAATAATAAATTTATTTGTTAGAACATTGTTGTTACACATAATGTCATAACATTCTGCTGTTAGTTAACGTTTCAAAGAATTAAAATGGTATTACATAATACCTAATAGAAAAAAAAAATATAGCAATTAAAATAATATTAGTATATGAAAGAATAAAAAATGTCTTGGCATAAAACATCTGCTACTTGACAAAATGCTATTGGCGCCGAGTCCCTTGAAACTAAAAAAGAAACTAAAATAAATTTTAGTTCAATCCGTCTTTTTTTGGCAATTTTATTAGTTAAATGTTGGTTTAATCCTGACAAATTAAGATATTCCATGGACAATTGAGACGCATTTCGGAGTTATTAAAACGTGGCGACCAAAAATAAGTCAATTCATGTCAGGCGCTAATTTGACAGGCCTAAATAATATTTATCTTCTGTAATTTTCTGAATGATATAGAAAGAAATAGATGCACTGAACTTAAATTTAGTTTAGTTTAGTTTTTTCTAAATTAGCCTGAATTGGCCAATTTAGAAAACCAGCAAAATACTTTTAAAAAAAAATTTAATTGTTGTTATGTATAATGGCAACAGAAATAAATCTGTGGATATTTTAACTTAGCTATTACGGTTCATATAATGACATACAGCCTGGTGACAGACAGACAGACAATGGAGTTTTATAAAGAGGTTCGGAATCCTAAAAATGATGATATGATACCCCATAGGTACCATCCAAAACACGTATTTATTTCTGTAAACAATCAGCTGATCATCGTAGGTATTATTAGCGATGAAGGTGTTAACGATGGGTAGCTACTTGAGTCTGTTATCAGCTGATTAAATTATCACACTATTTTTATGAACAATGTCATCACAGACG
Source organism: Sesamia nonagrioides (assembly GCA_017933935.1). Classification (NCBI taxonomy): domain Eukaryota; kingdom Metazoa; phylum Arthropoda; class Insecta; order Lepidoptera; family Noctuidae; genus Sesamia; species Sesamia nonagrioides. The sequence continues at coordinate 661,289 of JADWQK010002442.1, forward strand.
CACTTAACTAGAAGTACATATCACACATTGTCACGTTGTCAGCCTACCTGGCTAATAATGTCCATTAGGAAAAAGGCTCTTTATTAAGTCGTAAAGAATGATTCACTTCCTAGGATAGCTAATCGATTTTTGTTTTATTTAATTCAACCATTTGTCAGGGCGAGAAATCTCGACGATATGATTGACCAGAATGAAGGAGAACATACGGCTTCTAGTATTATTGTGAGAACTCAAATACCTAAATAGACTAGAGATGATAAATTAGTATTTGTAGCCGAAGAGGAATACAAAGAGTAAAAGAAGCATGTTACAAGAATCAAATGGAAACACAAGCATAAAAATATAATCACAGTCAGAAATACAAGTTATATTCTCACACAACTGAACACAAAAATGATTATGCAAGGAATATATAAAGATTAAAGATATGACAAATTATATAAGACTATAACATCTGGTTGATGTGAAATGCAAAACATTTCAAATTCAAAGGAATTAGGTAAATATGACTTCCTTTATGAATATTTATGTTTAATTATATGAGCTCTCTTCAGAATGGCAAGAGCTTAAAGACACATCATACTAACTAACTGAATACATATAAGAAAAAGACAATTACTAGCAGTATATTTGTGTCACCCAAGCGGCGCCGGCGCCTCGATAAACGCAACGATACCGCCACGATAACGTTAATGGACACACTCTTTATCACTGCACGCACACAAAGACATAATCAACATTAAACCTATCGAATATAACTTTCCGTAAACTAAGAACGCACGTCAGACTCCAAACACAAAGTCGAAAATTGAGGAGCCTAATATTTGGGCATGTGAAATTTTCTGCACCACTCAAAAAGTTGCTTAAATTCTAAGAAGCAAGGTTCAAAGTCAAATGCCCAGAAACCAGATGATTTTAAGGTATGAATGGATTCGGGGAAGTGCGGTAATGGGTCCGACCGGAATGTCAATGTCAGGCCTATCTGGAAAAAGGATGGGTAGAGGTTCCATTCAAAAACAGGATATCAAGGTCCGAACCGTAAGTGGTCTGATATAGCTAATGTATGCCAGAGCCGTTGTCACATTTGTCTTAAAATGTAGTGTGATGAGGATTCCTTACTCACACAACATCCTCCCTTTCTTGAGAAAATATTTGAGTACCAAACGTATGGGAAACATTTTAAACAAAGCAACTTGCTTCTCTCATAATTTCACCATTGTATTGTATTCCATTGCTCTATGACTCATCGGCCCTAAACAGTAAAAATAATGATACAATATCAAGAACTTCAGAAAGTCCCTTAAGTCGCTCCCCAAAATAGAAATCATAATCCCGAACATGACATATTCGGGATTATGATTTATATTTTATCAAAACGCTCCTTAACCCTAAAAATAAAAGCAAATTATGCCGCGACAGGCGTGGAAAGCAATGAAAAACGGGGGTAAAGCCGGGAATCATGGGAAATCCTATGGTGAACGTTCTGAGGGAATCCCGGCGATAAAGAGTAAAATTTGCACCCCTATGCTTGCATGCGATGATTGTGGAGGGATTTCCGGGATGACAGTGTCTACAAGGTTACACCTTCAATTAACGTTAAGTATTGAAAAAATAACACGGAATGTTGGGGATAGGCAATTTATGGAGATTTCAATTTTCTCTACTGGTTTTGAAAAAAGGCAGTGACTAAGTATGTTTTTTGAAGTTTCAGATATTATTCAATGATGCCTACTCAGGGATTTTAATACATTTTGGTATCTATAAAAACTTATTACAAAATTACTGCATTGAATATTCGTTACACGTAAAGACGATGCACTAAATGGTAACTGGTCAGAAACTTGACCTTAAATTCTTGCTTGCACTTTCGAGGGCAAATATTACACAGAGTTCTCGTGTAAAACCAAACCAAAGAAGAACTATATCGTCATCATCCTAAAAAACCCTAATCCTTTCTAATCATTATTCAATGACCAGTCGAAGCTCTAAAGCACGTGCCTGTTTCATTATTCAGGTCTAAATCCCTATTACCAAAATAATGCCGCAACATCATCGCTGGGGTCTTTATTATAAACAAATACCGGGGCACCGCGTGGTGCCTTCAAAGGGACGTGGAAAAAACTCCGAAGTCCGTTTGTTGAGCGGCGCAAGCATTAATAATGTAGTTTAAAGATGGCGCTGGAATGCGCGCAGGCTGAGACGGTGGGGATGCGCGGGAGTCGATAGTGATGTGCACTTTGAAATTACGTGCACTTTGGAATTTTAAGGTTTTGTTTCTTTTAGCATAATTCAATACTATGATACATTTACATTGCAAGCAAAAATAATTCAACAAAACTATTATCTCAACAAGGGATGTCAATACAAAATAATAACAAGCAATTAACAATACGCATCAAAACAATCACCGAATCATAGAGTATCTGAGAAGCGCAAGCGTACGACCGCTGCGGACCCCGTGCCTATTAATTATAGTATTTAATTAGTTGCGATAAGTGTGTTTGCGAACTTCGGCGTTATCGCCTCTATTATCTGTTTGTGATGACAGAAATTACGTAAACATGTGATTTTTTGTAACAAAGATACAATTAATTGGCTACAGAGAATGAAGCGGTGATTTTTCTCTGATATTCCTTCAATGAACTTTGGTTTTTCTCTAATATACCTACATATGTATATGTATTGGGTTTTTAATGAATGTTCATTCACTGAAGTTTTGCCGAATTATTATCTAGTCACTAGTGCCTGATAAGAATAGAATAGAATACTCTTTATTATGTACACCATATAGATTACAAAAACATAAATATAAAAATTTTACAAAGGGTGACACAATGGGCGGTCTTATCGCTAAGAGCGATCTTTTACAGACAACCTTTGGATGGAATAGTAAGGGGAAGGAGAGAGAAATAAGGCTCTCATTATTATAATATTTATTGAAGTTTCTGAAGGATTTTCTGGTCGTTTGACTTTGTTAAGAACTGAATTGAATAACATACATTTTAAGATACTTGTTTTATTTTTTGCTTAGTAGGATACATTTTTTGTAAGATATATTATTATAATTATAGATATAGATTTGATTTTAGATAAATGGTCCTAAAATACAATCTCTAAAACTCAATAGAATATCGATGAAGTCAAAAATTCACTACAGTTACAGCACTATGCATCCCTAATTTCCAGGAAGCTGCGCGGGCGCCGATGCGGTCGGATTCCACGATCTACCGACTTTGTGAGTGACCATCTATGATCTATGATTATATAATATGCACGCACTGTATTTCTATTAGGAAACTGGATTAAAATATTGACGTAATAAAGTATAATAGGAACGAATATATCATCAGTGTAAACTTGGTCAGAAAGTATGATAAAGCGATGAATCAACTGAATATAAATGTATAATACTTTACCATAATTTGGGTATTTATTATGAGTGTAATGGACATGTAATGGACATAATGATTTGTTTACCTTTCTCAAGGAAATCAGTACTATCTGTTGAAAGTCATTAAGTGATCAACTGTTTATTGTTCCCATAAGTTGATGATGTTTGTATACAATTAGTTATAACATTAAGGATGACAAATTAGTTATAAGTTGATTATGTTTGTATACAATTAGTTATAACATTAAGGATCACAAATTAGTTGTTAATGTTATTGATTAAGATAACTAATGAAGGAACAAGGGTCGTGGTACTATCTACCCCTCCCAGTAATGATTCTGTATATAAATAGTTACCACAGCTCTTAGTAAGTCAGAATCAACAGTCAGGATCAAACAGTCAGAATATAACAGTGAGAATAAGAAGTCAGTATTAGGACTCAGTGTTTGAAGTCCGTTATAGTAATCACAGTCAGTAATTTAATTCATATTACTTGTAAGTTATAACGTTTCTGTGACATAAAATCGTAGTAAAGTGTTTAAATATATCAAACCGTGTCTCAATCAAGTGTCTCCCACACACCTATCAACAAAGCCACCGCTCGGGCCATTACAAATTGGTGTCAGAGTTTGGGATTGATTGAAGACTACATCACTTCGATTGTTCGAGACCTTCGTCAGAGCCTTACATCTCTGATTGTACGAGACCTTCGTCGGAGTCCTTCTCCGATTCTTCTACAAACAACGGTCCAGAGCATCACGACGAGTTCTACGGGATTGGACAAGACGTATCTTCAGCGGTCCGAAGATCAAAATTCAACCGCTTACGCCGCCCAGTCTCCTGCTCATCAAGTCATCACGTCAACTACTATGTCAACGAGATATCTTCAAGTAATTATATTACTGTGAGTACGCCGCCAATATTTATTAAGCACCGTTATAAAGGATCTTTCCTGTTCGGGATCATCTGCCAATCATCGGAAGTGTTCAATTGTGAAAGTGAAAATTAGTATAAATTAGTATTAATCATGCCTCTAAACGCAAATTCTGGTGTATCTACATCAACAAATGTACAAAATAATTATATTTCACTAGAAATGGCTGAAAGAATGCTAACTAAATTCGATGGCAGTAAGGCGCGTATACATGAATTTTTAGATAACTGTGATACGGTTAATAATTTAATAAATCCAAATGTACAAAAAATACTACTTCAAATAATTATAACAAAAATTACGGATAACGCTAGATCAATGATAAGAAATCGCGAATTTCAAATTTGGGATGATTTAAAAAATTATTTATTAGATACATACACCGAAAAACGAACAATTGGTCAATGGCAATTAGAATTAAACAGTTGCAAACAAAATCATAACGAAAACGTTTTAGCATATGCAAATAAGGTCGAAAATTGTTACGTCAAATTAATAAATTCATTAGATACAACAAACCAAACGCAAGAAGCCAGACAAGCATGCGTTGACTTACTCAAAACACAAGCCTTAGGCGTATTTACTTCAGGTTTAAATAAAGACTTAAACTTAATATTAAAAGCACTACAACCTAAAACGTTAGAAGATGCTATTTCAATGGCAGTAGTCGAAGAGCAACAGCTTAAAAGTCAAAATGAAATATCTAAATTTCAAAATTTAAACATATCTAATACCAAGCACTGCTATAAATGCAACAAACCAGGCCATACAGTAGTAAACTGTAAAATCAGATCATTTTCGGGACCTAATAATAATAATAAAAACCTAAAATTTTGCAATTATTGTAAAAAGAAGGGTCATATTAAAGAAGAATGCTATCTTTTAAAAAATAAAAATTCACCCAATAAAACTGACTCATCTAGTAGTAATCGTTATCCAAATAAAAACTCTACTTCAAACCAAAAAAACGAATAAAACCTGATGGTGCGAGCCAACCGAAAGGTAATAGATTAGTAGAGGGGCTCATAACCGCAATAAATAATAATTGTTATTTTGTGTCATTAATCTTAAAAGATAATAAAAGAAACATAGATTTTCTTATAGACACTGGTGCAAATATTAGCCTCATTAAGAAAAGCGCTGTACCAAAGGACGCTGAAATTCATCATGATATTTTAGCTGATTTAAAGGGAATCGATAAAGTAGACAAACCTACAAGGACTTTAGGTTATGTCGAATTGGAGTTCATAGGAAATATAAATTTAATACTCCACATCGTTGATGATGATTTCCCTATTAGTGGTAACGGTATTATAGGAGGTGATACGTTAAATAAATATAAAAGCACGATTGATTATAGCACCAAAACTTTAAAATTAGCGGAAAATAAATTCAGTTTATGTTACGAAAACATAAATGACCAAGTCGAGAATATTGAAAAAATCATGGAATCAACAGTAACGGTCAAAGCAAGAACCGAATGTGTTATTCCTATTAAAATAACTAATAATGAAGAGGTTCAACATGGAATTGTTCCACGCATAGAGTTAGCTAACGGAGTACTTTTATGCCCGAGTATTATCACCGTAAATGATAACAAAGGCATTACGACCGCACTTAACTCAACCGATGAGGATGTGACTTTTCCTATACCTTATGTTAATTTAGAAAAAATAGATATTTTAAATGAGAAAATATTGAAATTAAATGAAAATAGCTCAAACAGAGTGAATAAAAATTATGAAAGCTATCGACTTGTAAAATTAGAAAATTGTCTACGGACAGAGCATTTAAATAAAGAAGAAAAAGATTCGTTGATTAAATTATGTAAAGAATTTAATCATATATTTCATTTAGATGGGGATAGATTAAGCTCCACTGATGTAGTTATGCATGAAATACACACAAAAACAGAAGCTCCCATAAACACAAAAAGTTACAGGTATCCAGAAGCCTTAAAAGGGGAAGTAAATAATCAAATTGATAAAATGATGAAAGACGACATTATTAAACCATCAAATAGCCCTTGGAATTCACCTATCTGGGTGGTACCAAAGAAAATTGACGCTTCGGGTCAAAAGAAATGGCGAGTCGTTGTCGATTATAGGAAGTTAAACGAGGTTAGCATCGGGGACTCATATCCCTTACCTCAAATAACAGAGATATTAGACCAATTAGGTCACTCTAAATATTTCACGACACTCGACCTAGCCTCAGGGTTCCATCAAATTAAAATGCACCCTAAGGACTCATCAAAAACAGCATTCACTGTCCCTCAAGGACATTTCGAATACAACAGAATGCCATTTGGTTTGAAAAACGCTCCTGCAACATTCCAACGCTTAATGAATAGTGTTTTAACTGGATTGCAAGGAAATCGTTGTTTTGTCTATTTAGATGATGTCGTTATTCATGCAGACAATCTTGAAAACCATAATCGAAAGTTAAAAGAAGTTTTCGAAAGATTTTCCATTAATAATTTAAAGTTGCAACCTGACAAATGCGAATTTTTAAAACACGAAGTTATGTATTTAGGTCATTTGATCACGGAAGATGGAGTTAAACCAGATCCGAATAAAATTGCAACAATTGAAAATTACCCCATACCTAAAAATGTAAAGGATATAAAAGCATTCCTAGGATTAGCAGGATATTACAGAAGATTTATACCCGAATTTAGTAGCTTGTCACAACCATTAACTAAACTTTTAAAAAAGGATGTTCCTTTTAATTGGACAAGTTTACAGCAACACGCATTCGAAACCCTTAAAAGTAAACTCTGTAAATCTCCAATTCTAATATATCCAGACTTCAGTCAAACGTTTAATCTTACCACAGATGCTAGTAATTATGCTATAGGAGGAGTATTGTCACAAGGCCCAATTGGTCAAGATCTGCCAATCGCTTACGCTAGTAGGACATTGAATAAGGCAGAACAAAACTACTCAACCACTGAAAGAGAACTTCTAGCAATCGTTTGGTGTGTCAAACATTTTCGTCCGTATTTATATGGCCGTAAATTTAACATGATCACAGATCATAAACCGTTGACATACCTATTCAATTCGAAAAATGATGGCGCTAGGATTTTCAGATGGCGACTATCTCTCGAAGAATACGAATTTACTCCTATCTATAAACCAGGCAAATTAAACACTAATGCAGACGCATTAAGCCGAATAGTTCCGAATATAGAAAACCAAGAATTAATGACAACAACTTCAAAAGTATGCGAAAATTATAAATCATTTTTAGAAACAGCGCAAACGTCTATTATAATAAATAATAATGTAAACGAAATTAATGACGAATTAAGCGTAATGAAAGAAAATATATTTATACCAATATCGGCAGATAAACAGATTAACGATGAAAGTATAAAAAATTTGGTTAAGGACTATGATCATTTAAATAAAATTAATAATATCAAAGTCAATGAAGTTGCTGTATTTCACGATAATAAATCAACATTTTACTATGCTTGTACGAAGCAAAACTATTGGGATAAATCCAACTACGAAATTTATTTTAATTTATTAAACATAGTTAAAGGATACTTATTAAAAGAAAAACGAAGCGAGCTACACTTAACTCGTCTCGGAGATAAGTATGATAAATTTAATTATAAAAAATCTAGAATGATGTTAAGATACATATTCATGAAAACAGATATTAAAATAAACATATACAATAATATTTTAATTACACCTACATTAAATGAAATTCCAAAAATCTTAAAGGAAATGCACAGCAGCCTTATGGCAGGTCATGCAGGTTTCCACAAAACATACAAAAGAATAAAAACTAATTATAAATGGCATAACATGAAAAAAGACATAAAAGATTTTATAGCACAATGTGAGTCATGCCAACAAAATAAACTAGTAAGAAAAAAGCATAGAGAACCTATGGTCATAACGTCTACGGCGAGCGAAGCGTTTGAAAGAGTTAGCCTAGATATTGTAGGACCTTTTCCTTTGACTCTCAATGGAAATAAATATATCTTAACTCTTCAAGACGACTTGACGAAATATTCGCAAGCGTATGCTTTACCTGAACATACCGCAGAAAGAATAGCCGACGTTTTTGTTAGAGAATTCATTTGTAAATTTGGTATTCCCAAAAGTATTCTAACAGATCAAGGTGCCGACTTTACGTCAAAACTTTTAAAAGAAGTTTCGAAATTGTTTAAAATTAAACAATTAACTACTACTGCATATCACCCGCAGACAAACGGTAGTCTAGAACGTAGTCATGCTACTCTAGCAGAATATTTAAGACATTTCATTAGAGAAGATCAAAATGATTGGGATAAATGGATAGATTTTGCAATGTTTTCATATAATACTGCTATCCATACATCAACGAAATTCTCACCACATGAATTATTATTTGGAATCAAGCCAAGCTTACCTTCTTCTATAACCGCGCAACCAGAATTTAAATATTCTTATGATGATTATATCGATGATATAACATTAAAATTAAGAAAATCTAAAGAATTAGCTAGAAATAATTTAATAGATTCGAAGAATAAAAATAAGGAATACTACGATAAGAAATGTAGAACTGAAAATTATAAATTAGGCGATAAGGTGTATATCACTAATGAAAATAGCAAATCGGGAAGATCGAAAAAACTTTCTCCACAGTTTACCGGTCCGTATGAAATTGTAGAAATAAATTCACCAGTAAACGTAACTGTACTTATAAAAAGAAAGAAAGTCAAAGTGCATGTAAACCGTTTAAAATCAGCTAAATAAATAAATAAAATAATTTTATTGTTCCAGGTTTACCTTCACATCAAGTCAAGGTGAACTTTATAATGTAACAACTTTAAATAAAAGTGGTATTTACTTCGAACATATAGGAAAAGCAAACCAATTTGATAGTGAATGGAATTTAATAACTTACCTAGATATATCTAGCTGGCATAAGAAATTACAGCTTATTGAAGATACTCTTGCTGAAACTAAAAATCTTTGTAGCCATGATACATTTAACAAGTTTTCCTTATGCCAAACGTCTATGTTAGTCTTAGAACAATTATATCCTAATTTAAAAAATCAAGAAATCGTTCTTAGAGAAATTATAGGACATTCATTAGCTAATCATCGTTCAAAACGTTCTGTTATTGATGGAGTAGGAACATTGTTTAAGATTTTATTTGGAACATTAGACGTAGAAGACGCAAAACGCTACGACGACGCTATCAATAATTTGGACAAAAACGAACATGAATTAATAACATTATTAAAATCTCAATCGCAAATAGTAAAAACTACTATTCACAATTTTAATAACACAATAACTGATCTCAGGAAAAGTGAAAACATTTTTAGTAAAAATTTAGAAACCTTAGCTAACTATACAAAAAATACTAATAATAAAATTTTTAATATTGATATGAAACAAAATATAGATGAACATTTATCATTTCTAACATTAGTTACCAGCGAGGTAAATAATGAAATATCTATGGTCATTGATGCCATATTATTCGCTAAAAATAATAATCTACATCCGATTATAATTACTCCTGAACAGTATATTTACGAATTAAAGAAAACAGTATCACATATTCCGATTCATACACAATATCCTTTGGAATTAAGTACGGAAAACGCATCAGAACTGCTATCGTTAGTTAACATTATTTCATATTATATGAATGAAAAGATTGTGTTTATAATTAAGACACCATTGATTATTCAACAAACTTATGATGTGTACAATTTAGTTCCTGTACCAATTTTAAATAAAAATAATACTTATGTGTTTATATTACCTACAGAGAAATATTTTGTAATCTCTGAAAATAAAATTCATTATACTACTATAGAAAATATTAATAGCTGTAAGAAATTGTCTAATAATTATTATATTTGTGAATTTGAAAAACCTTTGTATTCAGTTTATGCTAAAGATAATTGTGAATTAACATTATTCTTAGGTAGTAAAAACCAAATTCCATCATCTTGTGATACAAGGATTGGTTTAATAAAATCAGAACAATGGTATAAATTAGTAAACGAAAATAATTGGTTATTTGTAATACCAAATAAAATAATTTCAACTATTTCATGTAAAAACGAAGAACCTTATGATCTAGAACTAAAATCTACAGGTATTTTAAAATTACAAAACAATTGTAAATTATATTCTCCTAATATTATATTACATTCCTCAAATCAAGGAATGATGTCAAACCATCTATCTGTACTTCCAGATTTTGATATTATTAATGATAATTGTTGTAATAAATTGAAAAACAATACCATAGAAGATAAGTTAGATTTTATTCCGTTTAATAAATTCAGTATGAATATGAATGATTTAAATGTAGCAAGTCATAAAATTGACAAGATAAACGAATTATTAGACGAAATAAATAACGAAAATGTATTCCATAGAGTTAAGAATAACACTTATTTTGTATTCATATTTCTATCTATAGTTAAGTTTATAGCTTTCTATGTACTTTATAGAATAGGCAGATACCTCTTGAAAAGGAAATTCTTCTGTTCACCACAAACTAGACTATTAGCTATAGAAGATACAAAAACTTGTTGTGGTAGAATAACAAACTGTATTACCTTTAATCTAAACAGAAATACCAATAATAGTAACAATGATATTGAAATGGAAGAAATTGAAAGTCCAGGTCCATCTCAAGAACACACTCCTTTAAGGCGTTCTTCAAGAATTGCTCAGATAAAAAGCAAATAAGCATTCAAAATTTATTATGTGAATAATTTTTCAAATTATTCCCATTTTAAGGGGGGAGGTGTAATGGACATGTAATGGACATAATGATTTGTTTACCTTTCTCAAGGAAATCAGTACTATCTGTTGAAAGTCATTAAGTGATCAACTGTTTATTGTTCCCATAAGTTGATGATGTTTGTATACAATTAGTTATAACATTAAGGATGACAAATTAGTTATAAGTTGATTATGTTTGTATACAATTAGTTATAACATTAAGGATCACAAATTAGTTGTTAATGTTATTGATTAAGATAACTAATGAAGGAACAAGGGTCGTGGTACTATCTACCCCTCCCAGTAATGATTCTGTATATAAATAGTTACCACAGCTCTTAGTAAGTCAGAATCAACAGTCAGGATCAAACAGTCAGAATATAACAGTGAGAATAAGAAGTCAGTATTAGGACTCAGTGTTTGAAGTCCGTTATAGTAATCACAGTCAGTAATTTAATTCATATTACTTGTAAGTTATAACGTTTCTGTGACATAAAATCGTAGTAAAGTGTTTAAATATATCAAACCGTGTCTCAATCAAGTGTCTCCCACACACCTATCAACAAAGCCACCGCTCGGGCCATTACATGAGTATTTTACTATAAACCTAATCAAATAATCCATAAGAAAATGAATTAGATATAAAAATATTATCAAGTTCAATTGTATTGTATCCCAACTTTGCACATTAAGATAAATTTATAACTCAGAGTAATTTTCTAAATCTGTCTTATGGAAATGAAACGGAGGGTTCTGATTGCCTTAATGATTATGTGAAATAATACTGATGACGTCATATTTGCAATAATGGCACTTTTAATAATGTATAGGAAAAAACCGATTGAAAATGTCAATCACAAATTAGTTCAGGGCCCAAGTGCCCTGAGGGACTCCTTAAATCGAAATTTAATTTGAAATCTACTATATTTCTGTCGAATTCATTAAAATTTTATAAAATTAAGCCTTTCTTACCTTTAGGTTTGAGGTCTTCCATTGCGTAACGACTGTAAGGTGGAGGAGGGGTTTCTGTAACAAAGATAAAATATCTTTAATAATCGTATTCAGTCAAAGTTTATGCAGGTTTATTTCAATTTAATCAATTCTCTTTTCCAAAATATTATTTGAAATAATTGATTGCAAGCTTGCATAACTTGCAACGTTTTAGTGGTCTTATTTGAACACCTCTATTTCTACGTCTACTATAAAATAGACGCTAATCAGCACCTAGCTTGACTAGGTGATAGAAGTTACATATTAGGTTCCCAAGTTGATTCAACGGAAAAATTAAAAGAGGAATGCAAAAAATCGCTCAAAACATTTTCAATCGCCACTAATCACCCGCGTTACCCGTCTCGACCAAAAAATAAAAGAAATCCACTTTAAAACAAACAACACGTAACCGGATCAGGTAAAAACGATCCCAGACCGCCCGCAATTATGTCCAACCGTGGAATCGAACCTTGATCACCGGCTAAATAATGACTAACCTATATTTTGATCTCATAATGACAGTTTTAAGCGCCATTTTGTATCAAACACCGCTGTCTTTCGGGACGAATGTGTAATTTTCTACATTCAAAATAGTTCTCAACTTAACATTACGATGCCACAGCAAGGTGTTGTGACTTTGTGAGGGATCGTAAAGAGTGAATAATAATTCACCAATTTCAATAAGTAGACTTGGAGAAACAGCCAAGAAAAGAATACAAACACCAAAGTAACGTTAACTAATGTCGTTTGAATCCGGAGCGCGATCTATTCCATTTACGAGCGAACAGGCACGCGCTATTGGTCATTTAGAATTTCGAATGCTATTAGTATTTTCGAATTCCGAATGTAAATTGTGCAATTGTCATTTGCAATTCGGCGCCAGGCGGCGGTGGACGTGTCAACATTGTTTTTCAACTGAATCGATGCCGCTGGACATTTTGAATACAAATTATACGAGCATTATTATCATTGAATTCAATATGATTTTATGATGTTATATTATTCCACCGTTCGGAGAACTGTTTAACTGCGTTTGCACAAGAAATTTCAAAACAATCGTCAGTGCATGCACCTGCATATCGAATGGATGATAAAAGTTGGAATTTTGGAAGACGCCACATAAATCATGCGAGAGTTTTATTAGCTTTTTATTACGTGGTACAATCGTTAAGTGCGCTTAAATTAATTTTATTATATCAAAACGGTACGATTTTGTTGACAGCTACATAGTTTCCAAATGTTTCTCGACAGCATTTAAATAAGAATAAAGGAGTTTTCAGTGTTATGAATATGATAGTATGAGTCAGATGTTTTCGCCGCACTCCCGACACATTGCAGCTGAAAAAAAGAGTAAGCGATGCAAGAGTAAATGACCCTAAACGCCTAGCGTAGCATCTAGCAGATATAAATAATATCGTTGTTGAACTTTATGTCCATACGAGTGCGTGCGTGAACAACCTTCCCTCCGACGAACAGCCAAAACAAACTCTAATCTGACGCGATAAAACTGATATTTAAATCACCGACGCCACCGATATCTCACCTTTTTGCAACAACAAACCATCACATATAAATATATAGAGAGTGGCGTGACTGAAATTACTTTTACAACTGTTACGTCATAAACACCATACATTATTAATGGAAAAAAGACTTTGTCGGGACCGATATAGAGTGCAGTTTCCTAACAGCTTTAATTAGAAATCATTAGTTCATTTGATTCGAAGCTTAAACTTGCAGTGGGTGCAAATTGATTTGTATCGAATGTCGAGGGGCGATGGTTTAGATTTCAGTGTTATGTGGTGGTATATCGTGTTTCAATTATTGAAGCAATCCGTCAATGAAGAATGGATCCTGTACGAATTTATATAGAGTTTAATTTTGATGTGCGCATAATGGAATGCCGTCTGATGAGGTAGATAAGTATTACGGTAGGCGCGTATGGAGGCCCGGCATGTGTAATTAATCTAAACATTCAATCTATAGCAATAAATACCGTAGGTTGTCAGTTTGTCCTTCGATTACTATGTAACTGGCGAACCGGTCAGCCTGGCCGGCTCCCTCGGCGTCTATTGCTCTATTCATAGTATATTCAGCAACTAGTATAGCGGCGATAATAAATATCAAAAAATTTATTCAATTGCTTTGATCAGTGCAGGACAGTTAGCCTATTAAATGGTACAGTTATTGATAAGCCTGTTTTCTTGGTTTATTGCAATAGCTTACAACTTTATATTTCTTGGACAGCAATGTGAAGTGATGTTTATTTCTACATTTTAGACATAAAATCTCTCTAGGTAATCTAAAATTGCTGCAACAGTATTTGGTCCAGTTGTCTAAGTACCTAAACTAAAATTACAAGTGCAGTAACCGAGAATAGATTAGACAATGTTCTAGAGACAATTTCAATGCACAAACATTTCATATTAATCAAGGCTTCCATAAAAGCAAAAACTGTACAACCAAATAATACTGAAACGGGTATAGAAATAGAGTGGAACGATTTATAAGTGTTGTACAATCGAGTAGCGTAGATGGGCTGCCAACGCGGCGCCGGCGCACCGCTCTACCAAATTGTTAATATGCACTGATTCATAGTTATGTTTAGAGAATTATTGACTTTGTTATATTGTGGAATTCAAGATATTTCTACATTTGGTTTGAGGAGAATAACTATCGGGCATTGTGATTTTGTTAATATTAGAATATACTGTATTTAGCTTTCAATAAATAAGTCTCTTTACTATAAGATCCGTTTCCTATTTGCATTACCGGATCCAGTTAAGTATAATGTTTTCACCAATACCTTCTGAACTATTCATTATTTTTATTTCGAATGTTATTTTCCTATACAACTACATATTACGTCAGGTATAAATAATAATATGTGTTGTTCTTCTAAACGAAAGGTTAAAAAAATATATAACCGTACTAATAGTACTGCATCCATCTTCTCAAATCTTCAGACCTTCAAATTCATTTTGCTAATTCTATTAACCAATGTCACATAGTCACTGGCATGCCCTGAATATGAGGTTAACTATACAACAGGCGTTTATATGCTAATAGAACATCCTGCGTTTAACACATGTTGTAATAGTTATCTCAGTCTTGAGAAGGCTCGATGAAGTTCTTCGTAATCACTTGCATGTTTATGAAGAGGTTAGCAGTTTGAGCCGCATTGTGCTGATTGCAAATTCACAGAAAATTTACTATGATTCTTCTAGCTTTGCTTTTTCCTAATGTAATATACGTTTAGTATGTGCAGAATAAACGATTTTTGCTTCTTTTTTTTTTCCTGATTTGCTTTGCTGATTCAATACATTTTGCACTAGTATTTTAAAAAATCCCGATCCAGAACAAGATCTTTTTTTAGCCTGCATTGAGTCCCACTGTCTAGCTCAGGCCTTCCCTTTTCCATACATTCTAAAAGTGCTCCGGTCACAAGTCTCAAATGATTAAGCAGCAATCCACTATTTAAAATCTGAGCTATAGTTTTAAACGAATGAAAAGCAGAAAACTTTGCCAACATGCTGACGGTAGAAAGGTGTGTGACAATGTCCCCTGGAGCAGAGAGTACGCCCATATTGTTGACTGAATATTTTCTACATCACATTGCGTATCAAATGACGTCGGTCGTCGTACCACTGACGTACCGTTTGGCTCACCACCGCATGTCTTTGCTAAAATAATTACATCTATTTGTTTTCTCTTTCAAACTTTTAAATTCTGTTTTAAGCTTCAAACTTGTTTTATTTTCTTCTCTTCAACGTCACCAGCTGAATTATGTCTCCGTCAAGTGCCTATCGCACTGAGATGCAACTTATAATTTATCAATATCTATCATCGAAAAAGAAACATTGTTTACAATGATAAACAGACTGAACTACAAATCTTAGTCTGTTACTTGAGAAATCTAAATCGAAAACAATAAACAATCAATAAATCCACTTTAATACACCATAAATCTGCCAGAAAATTGTGGAAACGCGTCACGGCGCATCGTCATGTAGCAGTCTCAAGGACGAAGCCACGCGCGTAACATTCCCGGGACACATCATTGTAAACTTCAGCTCTACTAAGATTTTTCATAAATCATAACACAAAAGTTTTAGATATATCTTAAACGCAAATGATATCATTGAGGAACTACAGATATTTTCTGAACAAACAATGATGACCAGGACACAAATCATTGCCAAATGGGACAAGCAAACAACAAAATTGTTAGAGACGTAGTAAACTGATTAGAGAACCCAAATTTTCGACAGGAAACATGATGATCAGGAACACACTAAAATAAAACAGGAGTTTCGTAATGAACAAAGACCTAACTGAAATTGATTTTGCGAAGGACAGTGCCAAGGAATTTAGGGTCCTAACCTAGCAACAAAAGTCTAAAATTCAAAAAAAAGTCGGTTATACGCACGGAACGTAGCGCGCGCGCGTGTGAATCGACGAAAATAGCCCGCCCGAATTATAACAAGTCGGATGGCGCCTCCGGCGGCGCCCGGCGGCCGCACGTCGTCAGCTCCCACGCGGACGCTAGGATAAACCCTAGATACCATTGCTTATTCACCAAGGTTTCTCTGGTTACCTCAATCGATGCTTATAAGACCTTGCAATAAAGCTTAGGTATATCTTAGACGTTAACATTAGGACTTCTGTGCTCCAGATCTTAGAGCGAGGAATCTTCTCCTATTGTTATTTTTGCCTCGTTTTCTATTATTATGTTTTGTATAATAAGTATATGATTTAGTCCTTGTAAATAACTTGGCAGTGTAAAACATTTGACTGCTTAAGCAAGGGCAGTGATTTAGAAATTCAAATTCACTCACTTTAAAACAATAGTGAATAGTTCATATCAAGGATTCTATAAATAAGTTTTTAAGTACAATTAACTAATAATAGTTGATAAAAACAAAAGTAGATGGCGTTGTAGTGAATTGTCGTAAGATGTCATTGTAGACCTTGCTTGTCGGCGCTAAACAGGACCGGAAGGCAATGACGTACAAATAATACGAGGTGAATTTATATGATGCAAATAGTCGGGCGTTGATTGATCGGTAAAATGAAATGCAGGTTCAGCCAATTGTAGAATTAGTACGTGCAGAGCTTAATAATTAAGGTACAAAGACAGAATAAACAATTCTATAATCACTTTATAAAATGCACGAAATGAAATAGGTAGCTATAAATTTGAATATCATTGATTTCAATGTCGAAACTAGAATTTGACGAGTTGGGAATTAACCACAAACTTAATTTAAAAGAAGAGAACGCTAACGTTAACAACGTTGATTGATGAAGCAATAAATAGGTAATGAATATCAAGGTAACACTGATAGTGATAGATCGACCATACACCATTTGTAAATTTTAAAGTCACATTATGAGACACATGAGATTTTTCCTGAGATAATTGTATTTAGAGATCAATATGACAAGAAAGCCAAAACAAACAATAAACATGACACTTAAAAAAAATAGATACAAACATTTAATAGAACCTTAAAAGTATAAAGGGGCTTTGATTGGTCCAAAAACAAATTATACCCAATTATAGTCATCGAAGCTATAGGCGCTATAGCCATCATCTGAGTTAGTTTACATGTTAAAGCATCGGCATTTCTGATGATATAATTAACGCTCATTAGTGAAACATAAAACGTAAAGTTAAGCATCCATTGAAATGGTAACGTGAGAGAACTTCCAAGGTTCGTGCTGTTTCATAATCATCAGCTTCATGGGATGCTCATGTTTCTTCAAATACTTCGTCTACACTTTGTTAACTAAAAGTAACTGACGAGCACAATGGAAAAACAAAACATACATATATTGACAACTTGATTCTAAATTCCAAATCACGATTCAAAGTAGAATCGGAAGATCAAACAGGTGTTTCGACAAAAAATATGGACACTTAATAAGCATTATTTAAGAATAATTTGATTTCAATATATTATACTCAATTGGTAACGGTTCATCTAATCCCCGAAAAGGCCTCTCCTAAGCGATAACCTGCCGTGTAGACGAAATAGTTTAAACATTACGAAAATATTTATTAGTGTGACTCAAGTGGCTATCACCAACTGTTTTAAAATTATCATCTAGTATTCACCTGCCTAGAAACTGATTCATGGATCAAATTAAGTCTTTGAAGGACCGATAAATTAACAAGTAATGGCACGTTGGAAGCAACGTGACTGCGACTTACAAATGGCAACATTTCTTTCTACATTGCGATTGCAAACTTATAATTTCTTCAGAATATCAATTTGCCAAAATAATTATGTCATGTCTTCAAAACATTCAATTAATTATGTGAGACAGAAAACATTATTAGTAAAGAATGTGAAGGATTAAGTAGCTGAGAAGTTAATAAAGAATCAGCACTGAAACATGTGAATTAGTCAAAAGACCCCCTAACAAGCAGTGAAATGAGCGATCGGCAACACGTCGCTCGCTCCGGTACGTGTAGGTAATAAAAGACGACAATTTTTCCAGTTTCGCAAGAGCCGCCGCCGGGAGCGACCGGTTCTCACACAGGTGCCGCTGGTCAATGGGCTATTTTGTGACACAGTCTACGACCACGTACTTAACTCGATAATATCAAATTCTGAGTAAACTCGCCTGAGATTAATTGCGTTTGCCGATCGTTTATCTGAAAAATGTTAAATGTAAACGCCACTCACTTCTCTACTAAAGCTTGCTGTATTGCTGTTACCATCGAGTAAACAAGCCTCGATAAGCAGCCACAAAACGATAGCGAACGACTTCTTTATGCAAGCCTATTCTCTAAGTCTCGGGCGGGCATAAATAAGACAACCATTCACAAATTCAACAAAGCAACCCAAAAACATGACCAGACTACAATAAAACGAGAAAACCTATCACGAAAATCGAGTTGAGTACGCAGTGCGATTGCGGCGTGCCTGCGCTGGCGCAGGCGCGCCCCGCCTCCTCCGCCCGCCGCCGGCTCCCCGCCTGCGCGGCGCGACACGGCGCCGGCGCCAGTCAGCCGACAAGCAATTATGGATAAATAAATGAGCGTTTCTCTTATTTTTTGCCACATTTTCAAAAAATCGCCAATAAAAAAACACAGTAAATCGCTTTTTTGGTCATGAAATCAGATACATTATTTTATGAGTATTTTAACTTTTCTACGGAATTTGTTTGATTTAAGATTTTTGTATTAAAATTATAAAATCTAAATCAAGGTAGGCTAAGCATTCCTATTTCGTTACTCCTTAATTAGTAAAAAACTTCGAACTTGCAAATTCTGTAGCTAAAATTTCTATGTTTCATAAAATTCATGATAAGTTTAATAAAATCATCGCAAATAACTACTAAGAATACCGACAAATATTTCCAATTTGGGTGCTTTAACATTTTTTTGTTACTTTTAATCTAAAGTAAATTAAAAGTTTTGATTATATGAAAATATACAAAATTGAAAGAATTTGCTTATTTTTTATAAAAATGTGTAGCATAATTGATATTTTGTACAAGTAGTGTTCATTTATATTGAATAAATAAATACAAAAGCGAGTTTAAAGGCGGGAGATGTTTGGGACAGTAACAAAAAGGAGTCACTAGTAACAAAATAAAAACACAAGGTTGGGTCTACAATGGTTATTTTTTTACTCCGATATTACACGTTTAACCGATTTTTTTTCTATACCATATATCAATTTGTTTCGAAACGGACGTCTGTGCTTTTACAATTAATTACCAAATTATTTTTGCAATGCTCTTCATCAAGTCTCTTTCTTTATTATTTTCACAATTTTTGTAAGTTATTTTCAACGAAGCTTCGAGGATTTCATTTCTGGCTTTAATTTTAAGTAATTTAGTCTCAAACTTCTTTTTTGTTCCGTTGCGTTTTTGTAGTCGATATATTTTTTTTTTGCAGTTTCGTTAGCTCTTTCTAAGTAAGCACTTCAACTTTTTGCTTTGTCATATTCTGTTTTCAGTTTATTTTTAATCCTTCGTAGACTTCCTACATGTTTTGACAATCTTAATATTGTTGATTGTGTTTCAGTCGACGTCTCAGATACTGAAATTTCCAAGGAGGACGTTCCCATTGTGTCCGTTAAAATATCTGCCATTGTCGTTGAAGAGTTTCCGCTACATACTGTTTTTTGAGATTTCTTGTGGTTTTGTTTTTCTTCTTTCCACTTTTTCTCTGATTTTTTAGTTCTGTTTCAGTCATTTCCGATATTTCTTTATATTTTGATTTTATTCTTTCTAATTTTTTCTTATTTCTTCCAACTTATCCGGGTTCTGTTTTAATTTCTCTCTATATCGCTTCATTTTTTCTGCTGGAGTTAGTGGCATTTTCTTGTGCTGTTAAATTGTAAACATAGCTTTATGATTCCGTTTTTGTTACTTTATTTTTTCTGCTTATACGTTACTACCCCAAAGTAACAAAAAGGAAGTAACGAAACGAGTGTTTGATTTTATTGAAATATTGTTGTGGTAGTTGAAATTACAGTTACGCCTATTATTTTACACTAAATTTTATACGAAGCTAATAACTATTGCACTATGATAAAAAGAATGGGTAGATATTGTCAACTTACCTTGAAACAGCAATAACAAAAGCCGGAATGAGATTCACTCATAAACGGGTACGTGTACACTTTTCAAACTTCGAACAGCAACTGACGCAATACATCAATATGGCGGTATTTTGTGAGATCTAAGTTGTTGCTAGTTCAAAAAATATAACTAAATTGATATTTCTTAATATTTTACATGTCTAAATTGGGTAACAAAAACTGAAATCCATTTTTGAACTTTCTCTGGGACATGTTTAAAATTAATTAATTAATGTAAAATTTAACCAAATTACCATGTAATAAATATTACGTGAACCCTTTTACCTTGTAATACGATTTGTAATCAAAATCTCAGAATAGTTTCATTGAATTATATCAAAACAATTAAATTTGAAATTGAGATTGGTAGACTGGGACATACGAATTTTCATACATTGGAATTTTCGACAGTTTATATTTAGTTGATTTTTATTTTAGTATGATATATATATTATTAGTTAACATTTTTTCTGTAAACTTGAATTACAATAGTGCTTCTAAGTAAAACAGTATCAGCAATTTATAGATTACACCAAAGTTATTCATCTACAAAATCACGGACATTCCACAAATCTGTAATGGCAAAAAAAGAGAAATGCTCAAATACCTGCCATGCTGCCTCCGACGCGTCGCTAACGTCAACAGATGGATTCTCATACTGCTATCTAGACGACATCATTAAATTTTGGACCCCACTTGTAATGGCCCGGTGAAATGGCGTGTGGGCACCAAATTACTTGTAAATGGTAGTTAGAATTCTTTCGTTAATGTTTGTCCACTATGGTTGTGGGTTTAATTGCCGGATGTGGGTGACTGATTTCCGTAATGGGTACCAATGAGATGACAGACCGGTGGATAGTCCCAAATGCCTAGCGGCCGCGAGTTCGTGCAAGTATTTGATCCTGGTGAGTCGGCGGCGTCGCGTCGACGCCTGTGTCGATAAGATAAGAGCCCCTCCTCCCACCAGCAGGCGCGTTCGAAAGTGCCGGCTCGCATAAAAACATTCACAAATAGCGGCTTGATTGTCGGTGATTGGCGAACACGCGCTCCCAAACTCGCTACGCAATTGATCTGCGTGAATAAATTGGATGCTAGCAATCTAGCCTGGCCAAGGATTTCCTGTTCATCTTGTTCGCCAATAAAAACACGTCTCGACGGATAAACAAAAAGTGATGAATCAAACTGAGCAGGTGTACGATAATAAACATATCGCTGATTAAATTTACGATGAGCCATGTTACGATCCGCAAAATCGTAAAACTAAAATCATTACCCGTATTACTGGAGTTTAAAAAGCAGTTCAATGAAAAATTGCGTAGAGAATGTTAATCAACTCCCAGCCTGACTCAAACGTTAATTAGCAGTAGAATCAAATTAGAATCAGACCAAAACACAAGCGGGAACTGTTGATTGCGTTGGTTGGCAACGCAACACAAATCAAATGTGCGACGAATAGACGACTATATTTAGTAAGCGCGGTGTGGGAAACACGGAAAGTTGGACAAACAGTGGCGTCGCGATCTCGGCGCGACAGAAGAGGAAAAGTTCACCTGCATTCATACCCGCGCTCCAGAACGACCTAATGAAGCCAGCTGCGTTACGAACTTACTGATGACTATCTCTCCATTAGTTCAAGAAATGAAAACAAACGAAGCCGAAATGAGGAATGCATCCGAAAAAAAAATCAAACAATTCATGGATGTTAGCGAAATAGGAACCAATAACACTATCGTTGTTTTTGTTTAAATCCTACATTATATTGTTAACTTCCAAACATTCTTGTATCAAATTGCAGAATACAACGCTCCGAGCTTTTCTTGAATTGAATATATATTTTTGAACATATTCATAAAGTATAAAAATGATCTAGAAAACAAGGATAGCCCATGGTGCGATGGCATGTTTGTGCACGAAATAATTTATCAAATTACGTAACTTGTAATACCTGTGTAAAACTGATTTGACCAATTTGATGTCCATTTAAGGCAACTCCGTGGCGAAAGTGAACGGTTAAGGACTACGCTCTGATATCACGTTATCATGTTTTTTAGTGTAACTTCAGGTATAATTATTTAGCCACAACTTAAGATTTGAAGATTGTGAATGATATAGAAATTTGTGTAACAAAACAAGATCATATAACTATATAGTTTTACAAAATAGTTGAAGTAGTCTAGAGCTTTTGAAGCTTGGAACTAAAGAAAAAGAGTTTAAATACTACAAAAATTCATCCACAGCAGAAGCCCAAACATAAGCCTCAATAGAATTAAGGAATTTAAAAGAAAAAATGTCACTGGGAACAAATTTAGAATTACAGACGTTTGACCCACCACAGAAATCGGCCATATCAATAGTGTCATACAAGCTACCAGCCACCAGCCAGTCCTTCCTCATAAGGAAACATACATATTCATATTTTTACTTGGCTTTCTTTCTCAATTAATATGCTAACAGGCATTGTCATGCAACACCCACGTCTAGTGAGAAGTATAAAGTGGGCGTCGATCTTAAGACGCGACTTGCGCGTGAGTCGATGTCATGGTCACTCATTAGTTTGGAAACATTAGTGAATCTCTGTTACTTCACTTGCCCGTTATGGTGTATTTATATTTGGACGTTTGCGGAAAAAATTGGTGGGTGAGTATGGAATATGGAAATGATATGTGGATTTTTGGTGTTCTGGGACTGGCAATACTAATGGTGCTGGGTTTAATTACTTCCAACTGTAATGAGGACTTTCATTTTTGTTCGTCAAGTTCAGTCGTTTTAAGAAGTGACAGTAATTGTAGATGCCTCAGGTAGTAAATAAATGTAGCTAATCAATCGGATAATAAATCAAATTGGATTATATATAATATATAGGTAGGTTGAAGTTGATGAATTTTGGAAGAGAACAAGACAATTTGAGAGCAAAGTGATCCTATACAGTAAAATCACAATTATTAACAAATGATTAATTATAAAGATAAGAGAGCTAAAACAAGTTTTGGTCACTTCTAAATTAAGACGCATTAGGTAAAAGAAAATTTACATAAATTATAACCAAAGTGACATCACAGAAGTGATTGTTGTTAGTCTCGTTGTAGAAACGATGAAAACATGATCACACCGCATCTGCGATGATATCATGGGCGGTCATTTATACGACCTGCGGGAAGCCGCCGGGCGGCGGACTGTAGCTTTACCTAACAGCGCTGACGGCGGTAGCGCCATTGCCCGGACGAATTGTGTTTACCGCTGCGCGCCGAGCGTCGCGGCAGCCGGCGCCGGCGACTGACCTTGTCTAGTTATCGCGAACGGCGGACCCTCGGCACGGCAGATTAGGCGAGCCGCTTTTACACACCCCTGACTACGCAACAGATGCCGGAGGGAATCTTTGATCACCGCGAACGATTATATCGTTGGAACACTTTTTACTTTTTGACAACCTGAAAGAGCAAACACCTATAAATTAATCAATGAATCAAAATTACCAATCCAAACAGTGTAATCGTTACTATTAAATATGACAGGGATGTCTGCTAAATGCTATATAGTCGAAAGAAAGTGTTGACCTTTAATTTCATACAACAAATCCAAGAAACTACTGCTGATGTCACAGCTATAAATAGACCGCCGAAGTCGAATGTTTACACTAACAATCTAATGTAGGGATGGTGTTATATATCGCACTTGTGTCAAATGCCGGTGGTGTATGTGACCGGAGCAGTCTGACGTCAGTGGCAACGTAACTATAGATACAGAAACAAACAGTAGCGATAACACAGTGATAACGAATCGCACTGATAAATAGGTGCAACCCGCGTGAACGAATCTACGTAAGTACGCAGCACATGAATGATAAGAAAATTACAGCCCAGGAACCAATATTCACATCCATGAATGTGCACCTTTCAGAACACCTAAGGAATATGTAAAGGCACTTCAATAAGAATGAATACAAAAACTAGGTTCTGTTGGGAGTGTTAGGTTAGAAGAGGTTAGGTCAATTAGAAACGTTTCGATGGACGAAAACATCCAACAAATCCCGCCCCCAGCGACGTTCTAATCTCAAAATCACAATCGGTGGCGACCATTCATTCGTTTGATCATCCATTCACTTAAACTGGTACGAGCGAACACGTTCAAAACACGGCGGAACACTGAGCTCGAGATTCGTACGACATCGATGTTTACTTGATGCACTTGTTGCGCGGGTCAACGTCCTGATCACGTCACACGTACCGGGCTTGCATAGACGACTCCAGTGGTACGGGTTACTGCAGCACTGCTGGTCAGCGCAGAGGGGCAGGCGGCGGAGTTCATGGAGTCTCGTAGTTCGGGAAACCTGAAGTGGTGACTGCGAGCCGGAGTTGTGAGGCAGTGACCGGTCGGCATCGCACTCCAGCCGGCGGCGCCCGCGTCCAACGCCCCGCGAGCCGCCGCGCAGCAGGTCGTCGGGCAGCGGAAGGCGCGCTGGCCGCCACCAGCCGCCGCCGCAGCGCGCGTCTCCGAACACCACATACGACGACGGTCACAAGTCGCGCGGCCGTTCGCGCCACGCGACACACCTCCACGCAGGCGGCATGATCGCTCGCCGCGTGCGGGCACCCTGGACTGGACGGACACAACGTTCCGCCGGCTAGTGCAGTGATTTTGCGGCCTGGTGTGCCACACCTGAATACAATTTTACCCTAAATCTAATACCCTATTTGTTCATTTCAGCTACACATATTGGTTTTATGCTTATTTTGTTCTATTAGGCATATGACATGATTTATTATGAAGATTGCTTACTCATTGCTAACCATCTCTAGGGTCATAACTTTCCACACAGTGTAGGTTAAGTTCCAATGGTAGAGTTAGAGGCAGATTGCCTTAAGCTTCCCATTTCTTTTAAAGTGACATTCAGTGTCAATCATTTTGAGATGTATTCCACAGTAGCAATTTAAAATACATACATCCATATTAAAGAAAGCAGAAAATTAAAGCACAGATAGTGCCTATAAACTGGTACTTTAATTACATTATATACGCTTTCCATATCTAATCGCAGTTGTCATTCGTAAATAGTAATGTCATGACTAATCCAAAAAGAATATAAAATCCATCAGCATTTTGATAAAATAAATAAAGGCATCAGTGTAAAGATAAGCTCAATTATCATTGATATCATAATTCTAGTATAATTTTTTGTATTATGGAAGAATAAACTTATGACATGTAAAAACATCTACTACTATCAATAGTACTCGACTCTACTCTCTCGAGACGTTCATCGTACCCCCAGTTTGTACCTACCTCCAACTCGAATTTCCCACAAACTAGCAGTCGGTTGCCAACGTTCATCAGGCGCGGGTGCGCGGGGAGGGAAGGAGGGTGCTCGGCTGGCGCCACCGGCGGCGTCAGGTGCGCGCGCTAGGTGCGTGCGGCGCCACCGACCACAGACGAGCGCTCAAATGACCGTACAGATACGACGAGAAATGTAAAGTTTCTACAGAATGGGATCGCCCATCTGTGAGGCTAAGAATTATACGCAACAAACTGAATTGGGAGTAATTCAAGAAAGATACTGAAATCACAGTGGACGCCAAACTTATTTAGACGATCTCAATTTAAATCGTCAACGCTTGATTTGTGACAAGCGTTTGATAAAGTCAACCACGACCAAAAGTCATCAGTAATTGCTTAGATGAGCGCTTAGGGTCCTATGGTGTCTTAGCATCAGCTCTAGGGGCTAATTATATAAAATGCGCACAAATGAAGCCCCCAAACAATTACTGGCACTTTCGTATATTGTACTAATTCAGGGCTGCCAAAGGTTCTCACTTTGGACCTACAAATAAAACTATGTTAAAAAATGAAATACTTATGTAAACGATTAGTCTGAATCTAATTGTCTTAAAAACCACTTCGTTTACTAACGAATTTTGTACGGTGCCATTTGATTCTATTCAAAACTTAATAAAAAAAAAACTTTATGTAAAGAGTCCTCACCATGTGCAATTATTTATTTAATCTATGACTCTCATGGTTCGAATGCGGAGCTAAAAGACACATCAACAAAATAAACGTACAAGATAACTAACAGCGTGCCGCGGCGCCGCTCACCTTCACACTGGGGCAACTGCGAGATAGGCAGAGACAGATCTAAAGAGTATGGCGCCTAACATTTGACTTCCTAGAATATCAACTGCACCTGCAGACGGTGAACTCACCCAACGATCGACGCATCTATGTAAATGAGAAGCGTGTACTTCTGTTCCGCCTTCTACACGGCAATTTCACCCTTTTTTTAAGATTATAAATTAGTGCGTGACCGCAATCCCACCTGATGGTAAGCAGTGATGCACCGTTGATAGTAAAGCGCGCTATTAAGGCCTATTCACTAACAAAATGAGGAATAGGAAGGATGACCGCAGTTGCTGAGGTGATGCAATGTTAGTCCAACAACACGACCAACGATGCTGCGCCAGAGGAGATTGATCTGGAGACCCCACGACGAAACTCCTGACACAACAACATTTAGCGCATCGTACCCGGCACACATCGCAATACAACTGCTCAGGCCCGTCCTCCGCAAGCGGCTTCACCAGACATTATGCCATCGGAACACGACGAATCGCTTGGCGGCAAGACTTTGTCTGGTTGGTGGTAACTGCCGGCAGCCGATATTATGGCCTACCACCGAGAACCTGCTTGTGACAGCTGTGACTGACAAAGCTCAGCTATAGCAGATGGATTTAATTCAGACAAATGGACACAGCTGGGAAACTTTGCAACCAGAATTTCTGCTCAGCAGAGTTTACGAAAATGTAGAGTCTGTAGAGATTAGGTTGATATTTTCGTAAATTTAACAAATGAATAAAGGAAAAATTCCCTGAGTCGCTAAATGAAGTAGCAGTGGGCAGGGTACATTGCTCGTAGAACTGATGGTCGATAGGGGCAATAAGGTTCTGGAGTGGTGGCCACGTACTGAAGACGCAGCGTAGGAAGACCCCACAAGAATAATGACCTGGTAAAGGTCGCGGGTAGTCGTTGGATGCGGGCAGCACAAGACCGGTCATTGTGAAAGCGTTGGGGAGGCCTTTTGTCCTGTGGACCCCAGAGGCTGAAGAAGAACAAATGAAAACCACAAGTCAGGCCTGGGGAGGGGTTGGCAAGTCAAGGCTTGGGAGGAGGGGTTGCGTTACTCAATGGTCAAAACTCATCAAATTAGGGACGATAATTAGAACTTTTCGGACGTATTACTTTAGTAGAGTTCATAAACAATCATATTTGCTAAAATAACTTAATGGCACTCATTTCGGTTTACTTCCATTCCTTTGTGGCTTTTATTATGAGACGACATCAATCAAAACCTGCACACAGGCTGTGATAAAGTGGTAGCTCAGTGGTTAACGGTCGCAACTTATGAGGTTGTAGGTTCGATCCAGATAGTCGCTTTATTTTGTGTAAATAACCATTATCAGAACTGCTCTCGAAACGGTAAAGGAAAACGTTTTGAGGAAAGAACCAATGATGCGAAGACATGTGACATCAGCCCCTCGTCGTCTTTCTTCGAAGTAGGCTATAACACGCTGCCGGCAGAAGTTACCACCCACTGTGACAAAGTCTTGCCGCCAAGTGACTCGTCGTGTTCCGGCATACGTCTGCAGAAGCCGTATGGTGGACGGTTCGAGCAACTGTGCTGCGATGTGGCGGGTACATTGCGTCAAATGTTATGTCTGGAGTTTGGTCGTGGAGGGTTTCCAGATCAATCTCTGCCTTTTTTTTTTGAAGTAGCATCTTTGTCGTGTGTTGTTGGGTTAAACATTGCATCACCTCGCTCAACTGCCGTCTTCCTTCCTATTCACTCAGTTTTTTTTTAGTGAATAGGCTTAATAAGCTAGTGCGCTTTACCATCAACGATTGCATCACTGCTTACCATCAGGCGGGATTGCGGTCAAGCACTATGTTTATAATATTATAAAAAAAAAAACATCTACCAACCCGCACTCTGGGCCGCGTGGTGGATTCCCACACATTTCTGTCACATCTAGAGGCCTTTGTCCCAGCAATGGGAACATTATTATGCTGAGTATGTATTAATGACAACCTATTAAGTCCTCTAAAATCGAATAAATTACGCTTAGGTATTGAGTAGGGTAATGACAGTAGCACGTCGCATTCAACTGCTCAAAGTTTTATAAACCTCTATCAAAAAGCACCAAACAGTCGAAGACATAACTGTAATATCCAGCAAACCCCACTAATAATATGTGGTGGACATAGGCCACGCCACCTCGAGAGAAGGGCTGCCCAGCAGTGGGAAAATAATACGCTGATTGCTCTTTATGCTACCAAGAAGGCATAGCGCTTAGTCACAAGGTTGGTAAGTTGGTAATAAGTAAAACCTTTCTGTTACGTTTAAAAAAAAAAACAATGAAATATGTAAAGTTTTCAATAATTTTATCACCATCATCAACCTTTTTCTTTATCGTCCCACTGCTGGGGACAGGTCTCCTCTCATTGATAGAAGGATTGACCGTAATCATCACGCTTGCTCAAAGCGGGTTGGTGATTTCGGACTTAAGTCCGGGTTTCCTCAAGATGCTTTCCTTCACCTTGTAATCAGTCATTGGTGTCCAAGACATACTTAGAAAGTACATAGGTATAACTTAGAAAAGTTACATTGGTAGTGCCTTACCTGGAATCGAACCTGCACACTCATACTTTAGAGGCTGGTGTTTTAACCACTAGGCCACAATTTTATTGGTTTGGTAATATTTTGTAATAATTCTGGCTAGCACGTGTTTGAGAAAGGTGATACATTGTATGTTGAATGCTTCGAAGGTGGGAACATGGTGGGAACTATGTCTTTGCAAGTTATGACTACTTCTGATAGATGGCGCTAGCTGTCTATGGGACTGAAAAAATAAATTACCTAGCGGGCCTAGCGGCACGAGGGTAGTTGTAAGTTCGGTAACTAATCTGTGAATCCTAGAACACATGTCATTACACAATAGAAGGCTTTTTAAAAGTAAATTTATGAAGGGAAGATAAAATTGGTCAAGTTTCATCAGGATTTAAATCCCCGTCTTTGGTTTCGAAAAATTACAAGTACTAGCTTTGGGTCGCACAGAATCCAGCTTTTCGAGATTTTCCTTTTTTACATGCTTTTTATTAGCTTCACTTGTTTGTTTGTTTGCTTGCTTGTTTGTTTGTTTGTCCGTCTCTAACTCCTTGGACTACGAGTGAGCGGCTCATTACTGTAAAATGTCCCACCGTTTTCAATACGTTCTTCGTTCGTTTTTTTTTTTTTAAAGAATATCGAACTAAAAGTTGAAATAAATAGTTTAAAAAACTAAAAAAACATGATTTTAAAGAATATCAAACTAAAAAGTTAAAAATAATTAAAAAAAAAAAAAGCGTGAGGCAATGTACAAAAATTATGGCACACAGCGCCTCACGCTTTTTTAAAATTATTTTTAACTTTTTAGTTTGATATTGTTTAAAAGCATGTTTTTTTAGTTTTTTAAACTATATTTATCTTCAGTAAGAGCGTAGAACTTGGCAGTACAATGTTCTTTAAGTTTCTTATTCATTCAATCATCGATCAACATATAATCAATCTGCTAGATAACGCTTTGCGAGTAGTTTAGTATCCCATCTTTTTACTCGATTTCTTTATTGAGGATGAATGGTATACTGAGACGGAACAATTTCAATAGCATCGAAACTATAACAATTATTTTAAGGGAAAAGTTACGTTTGTTATTTTTGCCAAACTACTTTAACGATTGCAATAAAACTTGGCCACCTTCTATAACCATACCGTTTTGTAAATATTGTGATGATCGCTTATTTATTGCACAAAAAGTTGTCCTTTGTTTTTTATGACCAGCGAAGCTTGAATGGAGACTCTGTTTGTTTTTTTCTCAATTATTTGTAATCTTTTGGGTTCCTTTGTTTTACTTTAGTAAGTTGCAATACCTACAGCTCCTTTTTATTGAGTGGGATCATCATATGTCCTCTCTCGCTCTGGGCGGAGCCAAAAAACGTGACAGACTTTTACTGACTAAACCCAGCCGTGTTCCTTAATTTGCCTGTGCCCCTTTCGAACAATCCGTCATGAAAAATAATTAAAAAAAAAAATAAAAAACAAAAAAAAATCCGAATTTATATTAATCAGTATTGTATATTAATAATCAATGCAGCATTCCAAAGATACTACAGCGGCCGCTAAATGGCTCTGAGTTGGTTTTCATCTTTAATTGCTTTTCATATTACGATTAGAGTGACTGCCAATTTAATAATTAATTATATTTAATTCAGTTCATAACACAATTTACCTTTCATTGGTTTACTTTTCATGTCTCTTGTTCAGTTTTTTATTGTAGATGGGTAGTATTTACATTTTTAAAAGAGCAACTTGCTCAAGTTCCTTGCTTATTCTTCTCCATACAATGCTACCTTCTGGAAGTTGTGACTAGAATGAATACTTACTATTATTTTACGATGTGTGTTTGTTGCGATATGTGCCGGGTACGATGCACCAAATGTTGTTGTGTCGGGAGTTTAGTTTTGGAGGGTCTCCAGATCAATCTCCCTCTGGCGCAATATCGTTGGTCGTACAACTGCCGACTACCTTCCTATTCACTAAGTTTTTTAAGGGAATAGTAAGTAAGTGGTAGTAGTAGTAGTAAACTAGTGCGCTTTACCATTAACGATTGCATCACTGCCTACCATCAGGCGGGAATGCAGTCAAGCACTGGTTTATAATTATAAAAATAAAAATTAGGTTCTTTACCTTCTATGTGCCTAATTGAACGAAATAGCTTGAATAGGGATGTATCCAAGGTATGAAAATCAAAGAAATAATTAGTCCGTCTTATAGATAATAAAAGAAATTTAGACCAGTATTTTTTATTTTGTCTAAATTATCAAAAACTAGTGAGATATATAGCGTATTAAAGTTACGCAGTGGGGGCTAATTACGTCACGCCGTGATATATTTTCAAATGCGACATTTCAAATCAATATATCTTCAATATTTTTTATAAATCGTATCTGATGGACATTAAATTATTATTTAGAATACAACCCAATTTTGAAAAATAGGTTAGAGTCATTTCAATACCTCTCTCCCTTCATTTAGTAGTATAAACTGTATTGTGGTACCTAATAGTAGGTATGTGTAAATATCGTATTTATGTATTTGTTTAACTAGATATAAGAGCTTTTTTTATCGTTGTTTTTATCTTTTCCACCAATGCGCCTGCCAACTAATCTCATCAGCAAATGCCTAAAGCATTAAATCCGCCTTTCTACCTTTGTGCGAAAGTATAAAAAAATAAATAAATTTTGACTGTATAATATACCAACATTATTAATTTATTTGGAAATCTGGTGACATGCTCCTGTACGTACTCTGTAAAATTGTTGAAAGTTCAACTACAACTATGACTGCCCTAATCTTTGTTAGTAGACCTCAGTATGGAGATGTTTTTAAACACGCAATATGTAATAAATACTCATATTAAGTTAAATGTCAACGTGTTATTGCGTATAAGTACTAACACGGAACTGGTAACTGGTACTTGCGATGTTCTGGTTCTGACCAGGGGATCTGACGTCACAACACACACGGCCGATTGTGGATGTCGTAACAGACAACAGAGAATTGGAAATTGCGGTTTGAAGGGGTAAACATTGAGCTTGAAATTTGATTAATTATAAAACATGTTTGTCCAGCGGAAAATGATCGAATATTAATTCGGGAATGAGAAATAGATACTCTGAGACCTTTTGGTACATTATATTCTAAATTTTGTTAAGACCCTAGCTATCACTTGTTAGCGGGTGTAACAAGTGATCGAGGATAAGGCTCAATAGCCTGAAATTGAAGAAGTCTATGTCCCACAGCAAACTGCTCAATTCAAGATGATAATGAGAAAGTTTTTGGACAAAACTATTTGTTTTTATATTAGTGTGAAACCATCAGGTAATTTGTCCTGCTCTGGGCGAAGGCTGACTAAAAACCTACCCGTGTTCCTTGATATTTTCACTCGTCTTACCCTAATAGCAACCTCACGAAACAACCGTGTCCGATGAGGACCTATGTTAGGCGGACTTGAATTTAGTGTAGAGTCCATCCTCAAAGAGGGGACTTACCGCTCCAATTGTGCCGTGCCCATAGAGAAAAATACCGTCTTCGGTAAATTGAAAATACGTAGGTAGGTACTATACCATATATATGAATTGTCTTTGTATGAACTCATTCATACAAAGACAATTCCTATTTGACAACTAATACCTGATTAGTTGTCAAATAGGAATTGTCTTTGTATGAATGAGTTCCTACCTAGTCAGTTTCTAAAGACGTAACAATACTAAAACAATAGCAAACGGTAAAATCTATTAGTGACAAACATTGCATTGTATTGTCTTTGTAAACATGCATAAACTATCAAATAAACGTCTAACAATTGTCTTGGCGCCACCAATGTGTAATAAAAGAAACATCTTCTGAGCATTACCTACAGTGAAATGAAGTAAACTTGTTCACACCGATTACCAAAAACAAGATACAAAAGCTTCACCTAAGAATCTTTTAATTTGCCAATGGGAAGGCGCCAAAACTAACCTAAAGGAAATATTGAAAAAAAAATGCAATATTTATATGAATCTCTTAAGATTCATATAAATATTGCATTTTAAATAAATGCCGGCGCCATCTTTTATTGTAAAATTAATATCAACGCGCCAAGGATAAACAGAAGATTAAAATAAGTACAAGTGAACTTGGTAATATTGCTATGGTTTTAATGTTTTAATGTTTATGTACACAAAGTAAAATGCATAGGATTACGAGCTATTTCATTATTACTTATTTGAGACCATACAATGGTACTGCTGTTCTTCTATTTCTCTATTTCTTTACTCAATGCTTTTGGAAAATTTAGTTATTAAGCCTAGTGGTACCTCCTAATTGTTTTTGTAGCAATAACTTTTAATAGTCAACTTAGTATTTATTAAAAATTATAAATAAGTATAATTATTATAAAAGCATTAAAAAACACAACACCCAACAGAACGAACTCAGGAATAAAAAAAAGTAGAAATTGCTTCAGTAAGTTTTTATTTGCTTTGCTAACTTTTATCCATAAAAGTTGTTTTAATGAACATATCAAAAACCTTTGAATAAACCATAATTCACATCACTAAGTAAAATCAAAATTTAAAAAATGCTTTTCTTTTACGACAATTTTCAATAAAACTTACCTCATAAATTCTCCAATATCCTTAAAATCATGCTTATCGTACACATAAAATTTCCACTAATTCAAATATAACAATTATTGTAACATTAAAAATATATTAATTACATTAAAACTTCTAGGTATTGTCGTGAACAAATTCGTATGGTTTCCAATATGGCTACGCGTGTCATGGCTGCCTGTCGGCGCGGGAATGGCGCGAAAACGCGGAAAATCGCGCTATATATGCATCCCCGAGTGGGACTAGTGAATGAAACTGAATGAAATTGTAAATGCCCGCGATTAGAGTGAGTAAGCTCGTAGGCAGCGACGGAAACTTGGGAAATGGCTTTGCGAGTGTTAATTTCCCGTACCTGTAAAACTACGAAAAACTCCAGGGTATTTCTTATTTTTGTCAGGTTTTCATTGTTATTTTTGGTGGAACAGTAAACTGTGTTACAGCTCTATCTTCATTTCTTTATATCGTATAGTATTTACATAAGGGGCATGTAGTTAGGTGAGTATTCGTGCAGTTAACCATTTATTTGCTATTAAAAAAGAGGTTTGTCTTTAAATACAGAATATCTATAGAAGGTTTTTTTGACAGCTTTTCTTAAAGATATCGCAGTATTTAGCGCTTTATAAGTGGAGCTGCAAACTATGAAATTAACCTAAAGTTCAATAGAGTAAGTAGTTGTTTCTAATCCTGCCTGGCGTTATCGGTTCATAAGGTTGATCATTCATCAATTGGATTTAGATGTTCAATTGTTCATAGCCGACAAACTTTAGTCTCTGGACCTTTACAAAACATTTAAATGGAGAAAAAATCTGAAATAATAGTTAGGCTTCCAGTGTCCAAGAATTTTAGAGACCGTACCTATACCTACTGATAACGCATACTAAAGATCCCGTTTTGACTCCTAAAGTTAATTGATATAATAAAAATAAACTGCCTAGAGAGGACACCAGAACCACAGAAAAAGTAATGTTCTATCAGTGCTATCAATAATGTAAAAGTCTAAAATATCTTAGATTGACATAAGCTACCATCAAGCTTATGTCAATCTTGTGGAAAGTCGTTGTAAAAATACTAAACCCTTTTTAATCGTCACTTGTCTATGCCTCTGAACTTTTAGTCTAACAATAAAACAAAACAGTCCTATTTTCATATCGCCCCAAAGGTTACAAAGGGGAGGTTCGTTGTTGAACTAGTAAGCGGTGATAGGCTGGCATGTTGCCACATAGTACAACTTTAGAAACTTTTAACTCCCCTTCCCATTCGATCCAATAATAATATAAACACTATATTGGCCCCGATTCCCTTCTTCACAAACTAAACTAAACTAAATTTAAGTTCAGTGCATCTTTTTCTTTCTATTCCATTAAGAAAAGGACAGAAGATAAAATGTTAGTTTAGACCTGTCAAATTAATGAATGAATTAGTCCGCACCTACCTACCTCCACCGTACCACCTACCGTATCAAAACAAACCTGTTTAATTTTCAGGGCGCTCATTTCGCTAATTTAAATAATATTTTATGTATCTTTGTTTTTATTTGTGTGTATTTTTTTCGTCAAATAAATTTACTATATTAGTAATTCATTTAAGTACCTACAGAAAAAAATACTAAATAGAATAGAAATAAATAATGTTTTCTTGACACTTAGTGAGGGTAGATATTAATAAAAAAGCCAACAACAGACTAATTTGTCAGTTTCACGGTCGAATGCGCCCAGTAGCAATGGCATCGTCTTGGATAACGAATAATAAAGTAACGAACTGTAGATTGGCAGCCATCTTAGTGTTGCCAGCTCGGACGTGATATTCTATTTTGATTTTAGTGCGAAATAAATATATTGCAAAATAATTTTGTGAGGGAATATTTCTTTGACAAAATATTTTTCACGGATCTATGGTCTAGCTTGGAACCTTTAATGACAAGTCTATCTGTGGACTGGGGTTATTTTAAAGCCAGGCTATTAGAATGATCCTATTATTAATAGATTACTAAGTAATACAGAATGCTTCGTTGAGTCGGAAGTATTATATTATATAATTATAGGTAGGTACTTTATATCGATCTGATACTACACTACACTTACTAAAAATCAATAAAAGGCATCCAAAGTATATCGCTGACACCTATTTTTGGACCTTATGGAGAATAATCTGGGGTGACTCTATAATACATAAATTATACCTATTTATTCATCTTGACAAGACTTTGAATACTAAGATGTAGAAGTTATTGGGTGCCCACTTAATTAGAAATATCGGGTAAATCATTCGTAACTAGCAGTTTTACTAACTGTTACCAATCATCTGCAAGGTTGCCAAATGAGGCGGTGCAAAATATCAGCAGAAAAATATAGCTTCATAGGTATTAACAGCAAAAAAAAATTCTTGACTTGTCAAAAACCACAGATATCTCTAAAAATTAACTTTCAAAATCCCCGACACCGAAGATCTTCATTTTAAAAACTATGTTTATTTTTAATTACAACAAGTACCTCCTGCGAACTCAGTAGGTGGCTCCTGATGTTATCTGGCAACCCTCGGCATAGGTGACCGGCGCGGCGGCGGCACACAGTCGGCACCGCGCGCCATGCCGACGCGCCGCCGCGCCGCCACACGCGGCTCATCCTGCCATCCATGGGGGATGTGTAACCTCGTGGGGTAAGCAGGCATGTTAGGAACGGTGAATTTGGGAGATGATTGTATCTAGCTAAATATACAGGTGTAGTTTTGAGAGAGATTTGAGTTATGCACCCATCCTATTCTGTAAAAAGTCTCATCGTGAAAACTTAAGTAAATTGAGGTCTCGATTCCAAGCGTTAAGTGGATGGTGGTGGCTGCTCACTGTTCCAAAGTCTTCTTGGTAAGATGTTTACAGAAATCTCCAGCCGTTTGCCTGTATCTAATGAGACTGGTAGGATTGTGTTTATAGCTTGTTTACAGCTTTGAACTATTACAAAGGGTTTTGACAATAGCCGTTTGTTACCTGGCGACTTTCAAGGAAGAAGAAAGACTTTTAAGAATTATTTCTACCAAGATAGTTGGGAAAATTGGCTGAAAAGGCCACCTTAAGTTCGCCATTGTAGCGTCGTAAAATATTTTAATATTCAGGAAATGGTAAGTAGCTAATTCATGTTTATATGGCAAGTTAACGTCATAATAAAGTTTGTATAGCAAGTTCAAGTTGACTTTGATCCTCTACAAGTTAATGGCGCCAATTCCCTTCTGCACAAACTAAAGTCCAGTGCATCTTTTTCTTTCTATCCAATCATGAAGAGGACAGAAGATAAAATACTAGTTTACTCCTGTCAAATTAAGATATTCCAGAGACAGTTTAGACGTGATCAAAAACATGGCGCCTACATATACGTCAAGTTACGTCAGGCGTTGACTAATTTGAACTTGAACTTTGAGATATAATTTGAACTTTGAGATTGACTAAACTAATGTTTATCTTCTGTCCTTTTCCAAATTAAATATAATGTAAGGAAGATACATTTAGCTTAGTTAATGAACAATGCAATCAAGGCTAGTTTCGACAACTAATATAAAATGTAATTTTATAAAAGAAATATATTTTTTTATGAATTTAATTGAATTTAATGTAATTGTAATTTTAATATCATTAATTCATTCTCATTGTAATTTAATTTAATATAATAAAACACTAGTAGATGAGTTAAAAGAAAATGTTCGAAATTTATGTTACAATAACTCCTTTTAGACATATTTATGCCAGAGTTTGGAGCAAACAGTGATGCGACCAATTCGGCTGCCGGTGCCGACAGAAGCGGCTCTCTCTCAAATCTATGTTCATTTGAAAAGATGCACGTTACCTAAAGAGCCAACCCATAATTCCCATTATCGTTCCTAATGAGCCTAATCAAAACAAACCATGACCAGTAGATATGCTATAATACTCGACAATGATTACAAAATCACGTCAAGTTAGTGCACTTTGGCCACGAATTCTTATCTCGTGCTGCCCCATAGGTCATCCCATCGGTCGGGCGACGTTGGGTCGACGACGGAGCGTCGCGCCGCACGGACGCGTCTCGTCGCCGCCGCGCCGCGCGGGACCGGCCTGTTTATCTTCACGCTTTATGTCTTGAGGGGTCGGCAGTATTGGTTGGTAATTAGATGCATGAGGGTTCCTCGGGGTTAGTAGGAAGATGATTGGAACTTATAGTTTGTTTCGATATTTCTTCTCTTGGATAGTCTACTAGTTTCCTAGCCACCCTAGCAGCGCCATCTAGTTTTTGAGTGTTGACTCAAAATTTACTTGTAATAGTTTCAACTATTCACAGAGATTATAATTTTATTTCAGTTTAACTTCAGAAAATATTCGATAATTACGCTCTAAATGTTTTTAACGTTTGAAGTTAATTAATCACCCAAAATGATATTTAGATAGCAACAGTGACAGCCTCCGTGGCGTAGCTGTAGCGAACGCGGCTGCTGCGTGCCTGCGCCTGGAGGCACAGGTTCGATTCCCGCGCAGTGCAAATATTTGTATGCATGAATATGAATATTTGCACTGGTCTGGTAGAGCCTCAGAAAGCACGTTAAGCCGTTGGTTCCGGTTGCCATACGAACATCTAATGGCACTCGTTACGGGTTGTTGGAGCCCTCAAAAGTCCAACAATTGGTCTAACTTCAATGCTTCGGTATCGCCTTCGAGTTGTGGAGGTCAGACGGCAAAATATCGAAAGTTAGCTAAAATCAGTAGTTAGACTGGTAAAGCAATAGACCCCAGACTCCAAAGCAGAAAAAGCTTCGGATTCAGCTGGGATTAACGCTGAGATGATGATGACTTAGATAGCAACAAAAGTTCATAAAGTTAACCATATTTACTCCTCATCACCATGATCATCTCGGAAACGTTCACTGCTACACAGATGCCTCCCCTAAGCATCGCTACTTCGACCAGTTCCGTATGTTCTCGTATTCAGTGGATTCCTGTAGTTTTCACCAGGTCATCGGTCCACCTGGTGGAAGCCCTTCGCTCCCCGAGCACCCTTCGACCCCGCAACCATCAGTTCAGTTAAATCCTACTAATAAACGCCTTTTTTTATATAAACGCTAAAGCTTGCGAGGATGTTTGTTTCTCTTCACAAAAAAACTACTGAACGGATTTAGATGAAATTTGGCACATAGATAGTTTATAACCAGTAGGGTAATATTGCGTGGTCGTCGTGGCGTAGTGGTTAAAACAGTCCAGGTCAGGCAAGTACCAATGTAACTTTTCTAAAGTTATATGTACTTTCTAAGTGTATCTTGCACACCAATCATGATTACACGGTGAAAGAAAACATCTTTTGGAAACCTGGACTTTAAGTTTAAAATCGCCAACCCACATTGAGCAACACGGGTGATTAAACTCAATCCTTCTATGTATGAGAGGAGGCCTGTGCCCAGCACTGGGACGATAAAAAGGTTGATGATGATGATAAGGGTAATGAAATGAAATCGAAATGAAATGAAATCGTTTATTAAGCAAGTAGGATCACTGATCACTTTTACACGTCATGTTTATTTTTTATTTAATTTTTTTTTAACTAGATGAAGCCGGCATTTCCTAACTGACTACCTCTGAGAAGAAATAGCCGAAACAAACTCAGGGATCATCGTCTTTTTTCAAGTCCAGACATTAAAAATGAAAATGTTTACAATAATTTACCTTATAATTACGCATATTGCTTAATAACAATTAACAATGCTTAACAGAGCGAGCAGCTCAGTCCCAAGCTTTTTTGTCTTCTAAATAATCTGTGATTTTATAATACCCCTTTTTGCAAAGTTTGGCCTTTATATGGTTCTTAAATCGTTTAATGGGTAAGTTTCGAACGTCCATGGGAAGCTTGTTGTAAAAGTGTATACATTGACCCATGAACGAGTTGCCTACTCTGTGGAGAAGAGTGTGATGTACAGCAAGATTGTGTTTGTTCCTGGTATTTATATTATGAATATCGCTTATTTTCTTAAAATTCGAGATATTTTTATGAACATACATAAGATTTTCAAATATATATTGTGAAGCTACAGTCAGAATGTTCACCTCTTTGAACTTTTCTCTAAGAGATTCTCTAGGACCAAGGTTGTAAATGGCTCGAACAGCCCTCTTCTGTAAAACAAAGATGGTATTGATGTCCGCACAAGTTCCCCAGAGAA
Organism: Sesamia nonagrioides; assembly: GCA_017933935.1. Lineage (NCBI taxonomy): Eukaryota > Metazoa > Arthropoda > Insecta > Lepidoptera > Noctuidae > Sesamia > Sesamia nonagrioides. The sequence goes on from JADWQK010002442.1 coordinate 701,379, forward strand.
GAATCCCATAAGTCATAAGACTATGAAAATAACTAAAATAAACAATTCTGGCTGTATCCACATCAGTTATCTGTCTAATTTTCTTAACAGCAACTGCGATAATTGCGTACCTAACATACTATCAATAGCAATGGGTTTAATTTTGACAGTTCAACAACTTCCATTGCTTATTTACGTTACTGAGCAGACACATTTTTCGAACATACGCAGCAATATGCTTCAAAATAATTGAAGTCCAAAGTGACGATGTGTTCCACAATTAGGGTGCAGGATTAATATCATCTGCCTAGCATGTTCCCAACTATGTTATGGTCAGCTTTCAGTTTAACTGGATTTAGCTAAAACATCAAAATCTATTAATGACAGCCGGGACCAACGGCTTTTCCCTCCTTTCCGAGGCACGGAGGGGTCTTATTATATAAAGGTCACCCATCCACATTTCAACCGCGGCAAGCGTAGATTAACCTGATCGGTCGACCTGTGCGGCTGATATTTTTTAGCCACGAGCCGTTTCATAACCAGGATTAATAATAGGTTTTCTCGGTGGTAGGCAATAACATCGGCTGCTGGCAGAAGTTACCACCCACCAAACAAAGTCTTGTCGATAGGCGATTCGTCGTGTTCCGGCATGATGTCTGGTGAAGCCGTACGGAGGACGGGTCTGAGCAGTTATGTTCCGATGTGTGCCGTGTACGATGCACCAAATGTTGTTGTGTCGGGAGTTTGGTCGTGGAGGACCTCCAGATCAATCTCCCTCTGGCTCAGGATCGTAGGTCGTGTTGTTGGGTTTCACATTGCATCACCTCGCTCAACTGCCGTCTACCTTCCGATTCACTCAGTTTTTGGAGTGAATAGGTTCTTAATAAACTAGCGCGCTTTACCTTCAACGAATGCATTACTGCTTACCATCAGGCGGGATTGCGGTAAAAAAGAATTCTTTTTATCCTGATATTCCCAAAGCATCGAGACTGATGTACACTACTGCTACGGTACTAGTTACTCGTATCATATAGAAGACAGCTACAAAGACGGATAGCTTAAAAACTATCTACATGACTCTAAATAAAGATGTTCCGCATAAAGGGTAAAGCGTTTTTGACCACTTCGCTCCGTTGACCAACTAATACTTGCCCTGTTTCCGCTCGCTCCGCTCCGCTTGTCTTGAAATTGTAGCACTATACAACGTGGACAGAAAATCGGGGTTGACTTTATAAGATTAGAAGTAAGTACGTTACAGCTTGATGTTGTTGCACTTAAGAGCTTAAACCGAGTGACTTTGATCGAACATTTTGTTGAAAGCGAATTATATCTATATAATCGACCTAATTCAGTTGAATGTTGAGTTCTTTGGAGATGGTGTTTTGTTAGTTAAACATTAGTTTTACACACATTCTGTTGGCACTACTTTGAACTACGGCACGACAGATTTGAAAAAAATATTTGAAAAAATAAACATTTTATTACACAGGAGTGTATCTTGCTCTGTATAGCAATATAATTAAATATATACTATAAGGTAAGTATGTTATAAGATTTCTTGTCTTAAAGTAATTAGCAGGCAACAATAGCAACAATTTTTTTTATAAACCATTACATACAATAAGGTCTACTTATGACCCCGTTACAAAAACCCCCGAAGAGTTAGAATCAGATTATGCTTTCGCAATTATGCAAGACCCCGCCTTTTGACAATACTTGTAAGTATCTCCATTTTTTGTATAGAAAAGACGCATCGGCCAACACACAGAAAATGTATCCAATGTCTAATGTATAAATTTAGTTCAACATGCAACATGCAGCTTGATACGTGGCAATGTAATAATCGCCTTACCCGACAGCTAACGGCTGTCAGAAGAATAGCGATTGTCTATTTTAGACTTGTGAATAACGTGTGGAGGACTCTTACGATTACATTGACTGATCTTATATGTATACGGCACGAAGGCGAATAGTATAATCGTGAATAGCTACGCTGCTCAAAGGTACGGACAAGCTACCTTACAGCAGGTCAAGCTACCTGGCGGCGTCTATACGCCGGCATACTGCGGAGTATGGCCCTTTATGGGGCCCCCATTTGGGCGGACTCCCTCCATAGGAGGGAGAATGCCACCGCTCTTCGGGCACCCCAAAGGGCCATCGCCCAGCGGGCAGCGCGGGCCTACCGCACAGTAGGCTTCGCATCAGCATGCGCTCTGGCGGGCATCCCGCTTTGGGAGCTCGAGGCGTGGGTGCTCGCCAGAGTGTACGAGTGTACGAGTGGCGCAGGGCGCTGGGCGAGCGTCCGGCCCCAGAAGTGAGGGAGGCCGTCCGGCGGCAGGCGAGGGTCGCTCTTGTCCAGCTTTGGACACAGGATCTCGCCTCCGCCGTCTTCGGCCGCCGTACCCTCGACGCCATCAAGCGACACAGACGACACAGACGTTACGGGTTCCTCTCCTTCCGTCTGGCGCAGGTACTCTCCGGTCACGGCTGCTTCGGCAGGTACTTGCACCTGATAGGACGAGAGGAGACACCGTCGTGCCACGGTTGTGGCGCGGCGGAGGACACGGCGGAACACACCCTCGCGGTGTGCCAGTCGTGGGCCTTGCCGCGCCGCGATCTTGTCACGGCGGTTGGAGGGGACCCCTCGCTGCCCGCCATCGTCAGAGCGATGGTGGGGAGCGAGGAGGCTTGGGTGGCGATGGCCTCCTTCTGCGAGGTCGTGATGTCGCAGAAGGAGACCGCGGAGCGCGAGCGGGAGGAGGATCCCCTCGCTCCGGCGCTCCGCAGGCGGCGTAGGGGGAGGAGAAGGCGGGATTTTGCCCGCTTTCTCCCTCCCTGAGGTGAGCGGCGGGCGTGAGGCACGAAAAGGTGCCGACACCCGCCTTACATCGCTTACCACGTGGGTGGCTAAGCCACTAAATGAGGGCCCGCCGTACTAGGCGGGTTTCGCCGGCGCGGGAGAGGTAGCTCAGGCTGCGCTAGTTTCCCACTCCCCCGCCACTATGGCGATGCTGGAGTGCCGCCTTCGGGGTACGGTGCGTAAATGCATTCCCACAACGTCAAAAAAAAAAAAGGGTAAGCTACCTGAAACTGTCAAATATTCCCAATCAACCTTAAGTCTTAATCCTGTAGAGATAAAGTTGAGAATCTAATAAAGAAATCTGACAGATTGTAGTAGCTTTATGTGTTGTCGTCTACACATACACGAACGGGGTTGCGAAAAGTTGCATTTGTGTTGCGCTTCTCGTCGCACAAGAACCTTACAAGACAGTCGTCCGGCGACACACAGGCGCTTGTCCCGGGGTGGCTTGTCCCGGCGCGTCCCCCAGCTGCCATATTAGACAGATGTTACACGTGGTGCAGTGTAAACATTATGGTGTTTACGTCATAGGAATACCGTGAAAGATGGGCTTCGAGATAGGGTTTTTTTTTAAAGAATTTGAACAGTGAAACTGAGGGTTAATTTCTCTTGGTTAAAAAAGAAACCGTGGCCCTGGTGCTTAGGCAAGTAAAGAAATAAGTGTGGGTTTTAGTCAGTAAAAGTCTGACATGCCCTTCCGCCCAGAGCGGGAGAGGTCATTTGATTATTTCCCATCCCAAATGAAAAAAAGGGGTTAATTTCTTTTTTACAGTTCAATAACATTCATGACGTTATTTAAGTGGTCATTTTTTTTTAAATTAGTTGCAATGGATTAGTCGTTTCTTTCAAAATCCTTCGTTTTGTGGTCCAAAGTCTGTGTGTAGCTGGTAGCCTGGGTATAGATTGCTGGATACCCAAATAGGGAGAGGCCAGTAAAAATTAAAATGGACTTTGTTGAGGTTCGTAAGAACTTATAATGTTAATGATCATATTCATATCTTAGTTATAGTTGATGATGATGTTCCCGACCGATTTCGGCCACGGCAACCACTTCGACTCCTAGCCGATGATTTGGCGCTCATGCGCCCGAAGATGGCTTATGTAGCCTACCTTGGCGACAAAACTTCGTGGAGTATTTTATCCCCTTCAGCGACGTGCCCGTCGGTGGCTCAGCTCGCCCATGGTTCAATGCCGATTGTGTCCAAGCTGAACAGCATAAGCACGCGGCATTTCTTACATGGGTTGACGCTCGTGACCGCAGAGCTCCGGATCTAAGCTCAAAGAAGAGAGCCTTTAACCGTGCTGCCAAGTCCTACAAAAAGGCGCTTAAGAGGGCTCGCTTCGACCGTATTACCCATATTGGCAACAAGCTATCTGCGCAGCCATCCGGTAGCAGATCTTTTTGGTCCCTTGCCAAATCGGTCGAGGCGAACTTCTGTCGACCCACACTGCCTCCGCTGGTGAGGCCTGATGGAACACTGGCCCATACGGCGAGAGAGAAAGCAGGTCTTTTTGCATCTCTCTTTGCCCATAGTTCGCGTCTTGATACTGGCAGTGCTACTCCACCTAATTTACCTCATTGCGGAGCTTCAATGCCGGAGGTTCGCATTAGAAACAAGGAGGTCTTGAGAGCACTGTGTCGTCTGGACGTGAATAAGGCTAGTGGTCCAGATGGTATACCAGCGATTGTTCTTAAGGCATGTGCGCCCGAGTTGTCTCCTGTATTGACGCGCCTGTATCGCCTCTCATTTGGGACTGGTATAGTGCCCAAGTCCTGGAAGCTTGCCAACGTGCAGCCCGTGCCCAAAAAGGGTAGTCGTGCCGATCCTACCAACTATCGGCCGATTTCGGTAACCTCCATACTCTGCAAGATTATGGAGCGTGTATTGAATTCGCGCCTCTTGGCTTACCTGGAAGGTAACGATCTCCTCAGTGACCGACAGTACGGTTTTCGGCGCAATCGGTCAACTGGGGACCTACTAGTGTATGCCACTCACTTGTGGGGCGAGGCCCTCGAGAAAAATGGGGAAGCGATTGCCGTCTCCCTTGATGTCTCGAAGGCCTTCGACCGGGTATGGCACGCTGGCCTTTTGAGTAAGCTTCCAGCGTACGGCGTTTCCGCTGGCCTGACTGGCTGGGTTAAAGACTTCCTGACTGAACGGTCCCTCCGAGTTGTTGTCGACGGATGCTCATCGGAGCCCATGTCGACCAATGCCGGTGTTCCTCAGGGGTCTGTTCTCTCTGCAACTCTGTTCCTGCTGCATATTAATGATCTGCTGATGCCCGGTATCTATGGGTATGCAGATGACAGCACAGTTGTGGAGAGATATCTGCCGGAAGCTCGGGCTAGTAAGGAAGCAATCTGGTCCGAAAGAGAGGCTATGGTAGAGCGTACGAGTGCTGCACTACAGGCAGTCTCCGAATGGGGCAAAGCCAATCTTGTAGCATTCAATGCCGCCAAAACACAGGCGTGTCTTTTCACCGCCAAAAGGAGCCCGTTCACCTTGGCTCCTACTTTTCAGAATGTATCCTTGGAGTGCACCAACCGCCTTCAGCTTTTGGGAGTAGAGATTTCCTCGAACCTTAACTTTGGGCGGTTCATTGAGTCCAAGGCCAGGGTGGCTGCTAGAAAACTTGGCGTTATCGCAAAGGTCCGGCGGTACTTCACACCGGGGCAGCTTCTAATGTTGTACAAAGCACAGGTCCGCTCGTGTGTGGAGTACTGCAGCCACATTTGGGCTGGTGCTGCGAAATGTCACCTGGATACTTTGGATTCAGTGGAGAGGCGTGCGAAGAGGCTGATTGGCGACCCAGACTTAACTCGAAACGGTCTCCAAAGCCTGGAGCACAGGCGTAGAGTAGCCAGCCTTTCGGTCTTCTATAGGTTGCATTCTGGTGAGTGTGCAAGGGAATTGCATGATTTAATTCCCCCATCACCGTTCCACCATCGGACGACCCGTCGTACGGCGAGTTTCCACCCTTACGTTGTTGATACCACTGCGACCCGGACGAAGCGTTTCGCTTCCTCTTTTATACCGCGTACATCGAGGGACTGGAACAATTTGCCAGCGACGGTGTTTCCGTCACATTACAATTTGAGTGTCTTCAAGGCTAGAGTGAATAGGTTCTTAATAAACTAGCGCGCTTTACCATCAATGATCGCATCACTGCTTACCATCAGGCGGGATTGCGGTCAAGCGCTTGTTTATAACTTATAAAAAAAAAAAAAAACACTGAGGGCACATAAGCACGCCGTCGACGTAGTTGTATGTGGTGGCAGCAGGTGGACGAGCCTTTAATTGGTCGTGTTTGGCATCGAGGTCAGCTTTGCGCTGCTCCTCAAACTCGCGTACTTGTCCGTACACCATTCTGCGCCATTCCGGCCGTTTTGCTGCCAAACGCTCCCATTCAGAGGGTTCTATATTGCATCTCTTCATGTGTCGTTTTAAGACATCCTTGAACCGGAGAAGTTGTCCGCCATGCTTTCGCTTGCCCTACTCCAGCTCAGAGAAGAAGATGCGCTTCGCCACTCTTTTATAAATTAAATAAGCCTCAACGCCACCAACATTGGGTCGTCGCAGGACTTCGGTATTTCGCACTCTGTCAGACCATTTGATCTTCATAATGGATCGGAGACATTTAAGATGAAAACGATCTAGAGTACGTATGTGGTGGCGGTACACACACAATGTCTCAGCGGAATATAGAAGGTTTGGCAGCACAATTGCCATATATACGCTGTATTGCCATGTATACGGATATTTTCGTAGCTAGCTTAAGCTTGTATGTAATATAAATATACAGTGTTGAACTTAGGCCTTAGTGTAATAAAGGCAAAATAACTGCAGCAAAATACTTGATTTTTATTTGGGTTCAATCAAGTTGTTTATTTTCACGGGTATTTACATCCCAATAAATTGTTACACGCCATAGACTCGCGTAAAGGACAGAGAACTTTCATAAAGTTGCCTGGAGCCCTGCCCACCGCCGTTGGAAGCAGCGTGAGGCAAAAAGATCACAAACAGCGACCGGTCACCTTTGGCTAGTAGCCGCGACGAGCCGACGCCTCGCTCTATTGATGCAATTCCATCCATTCTTTTAATAGACGTAATTGGTAAAAGCAATATAAATTCGGTGCGTAGATAATTGTTATGAGAGATTTCTGTATTAAAATCAAATCAAAATAATTTATTTCATATAAATCAACATATATGAAATGCCAAAAGCTAGGAGAACGGTTCCAATTGGTCCTTTCTACGAAGAAAAGCAAGGAACGATATGCTCCGCTACTATTGGTCGCAGCGTGATGTTATATAGCCTAAAGCCTTCGTGGATTAATTGTGAAGAACAGAACAGGTGACATCGCTGATAAGGGTAATTATCGTCCCATTTCGCTTGCGACCGTAATAGCAAAGGTGTTGGATGGTGTGCTTGATTCTTATTTAAGTAAATATGTACATCTTCATGATGCACAGTTCGGGTTTCGGCCCGGACTATCAACTGAAAGTGATATATTGAGCCTCAAGCACACAGTTCAATATTATAAAGATCGCGGTACGCCGGTGTACGCCTGTTTCCTTGATCTCTCCAAGGCGTTCGATCTTGTCTCTTACGATGTGCTTTGGAGAAAGATGGGGGACAGGGGTATACCGGCGGAATTATGTGGGCTACTCCAGTATTGGTATGGTAACCAAGTTAACCATGTGAAATGGGACGATACGTTTTCTGAGCCGTACAGGTTGGAGTGTGGGGTGAGACAGGGTGGTCTGACGTCTCCCAGACTCTTCAACCTCTACGTGGATGACCTGCTGGTTGCACTCGGCAGCATGCGTGTCGGATGCAGTGTTGATGGGGTTACAATAAACAACATCAGCTATGCAGATGACATGGTGCTGCTGGGTCCGTCGGCGGGAGCAATCGGAGAGCTGCTTAAAACGTGCGAGGCCTACGCTGCCGCGCATGGGTTAACATATAATGTAAAAAAATGCGAGTACATGGTCTTTGAGGTCGGCGGGAAATGCCGTGGAGAAGGACCGGAGTTGCTGCTGAACGGGTCATCAATTTGTAGGGTGACAACTTTTAAATACCTAGGGCATCTTCTTACCGCTGATCTCAAAGACGATGCAGATATTGAAAGGGAGCGCAGGGCGCTAGCGGTCCGGAGTAATATGTTGTCCCGTAGATTTGCCCGATGTACAGACCAAGTAAAAATAACACTGTTCAAGGCTTATTGTCAAAGTCTGTACACGGGCAGTCTGTGGGTCAATTGTACTAAAGGATCGCTGGACGTCCTGCGTGTCCAATATAATAATGCTTTCAGGATGCTGTTGAGACTACCTCGTTACTGTAGTGCGTCGGAAATGTTTGCGCAAGCCCGTACCGACGGTTTTTATGCTATCATACGCAAAAAGATCGCGTCGTTGCTGAGAAGAGTGAGGGACAGTCGGAACAGCATCCTGAAAACTGTAGCTGAGAGCTTCGGCTCTCCAATAATTCAAAAATTTGTGCACCTTTTAATAATTACTAACACTAGGCAATAAGTTTTGTTTTTCTTTGTACATACTAACACCCTATGGATTTTTATGTCCGAAATAAAAATGATTTATTATTATTATTTATTATTATTATTATCTTTTATTCCATTATATACACTTATAAATTATATTTTTAAATATTTCTACATAAAAAAAAAAAATATAAAAAACATTTAAAAATATAAAAAATAGTAGCCCACCGGTATCGGGAACAGGGTCCAAGCTACCGGCGGTCAGGGCTCCAGAGAGAGGAACTTCCTGACGATGCGAGCCGTGTCCAGCAGTACCGCTTTCTGAATCAAGCCCTTGATCCAGCTGCCTAACGAGAGCCTCCTGAGGTGTTGGTCGAGGCTCTTGGCTATTAAGCCATTAGCTGTCACGACTATCGGTACAATGATTGCTGAATCCACTTCCCACATGTCGACAACCTCGTGAGCTAAGTCAAGATACTTGATTTGTTTATCTTTCTCGGCTTTCACGAGGTTCTCATCATGCGGGATGGTTATGTCAACAATCATTGCACGCCGCTCTGATCGATCCACCATCACTATATCAGGCTTATTGGCAACAATAGTCCTGTCAGTGATGATGGATCGATCCCAGTATAATGTGATATGGCCATTTTCGAGAACTGGGTCGGGCATATACCTGTAGTACGGCACCTCTGATTCCACAAGGTTGTATTTAAGAGCAAGTTGCTGATGAATTATCCTGGCTACAAGGTTGTGTCTATGCAAGTACTCTCCGTTAGCTAGACGAGAACACCCGGATATGATATGCCTTATTGATTCCCCCGGCCGGTGACATGCCCGACAGATGTCAACTGTGCCGTCTTTCACAATAAATCTCCGGTAATTGTTCGTCATCATAACTTCGTCCATAATTGCACATACAAAACCTTCGGTTTCCCCAAAAAGGTCACCGAATCGTAGCCAGGCTACGGACGCTTGTAAGTCTACATCGGGCCCGTGAAGGGCTCGGAAAAAGCGTCCGTGAAGCTCTTTGCTCTTCCATACCTCCATGCGATCATTTGTGTCAAGCACTACTGGTTTACGCCAGTTCTCTTTAGCCAAGGAGAGCGGAGTGAGGCCCTTGTCAACCGCGACCACATCCCGATGCATCCCCACGTCGGTTTCTAGAAAATATTCTCTGAGACTGCATATCTCGCGATTATGGAGGGTCTTGGCGTTTAAAAAGCCACGACCTCCACATTTTCGCGGGATATACAACCTCATAACCGATGACCGTGGGTGATGCAATCGATTTGCAGTCAGTAGCGTACGGACTCTCTGATCCAGGGCGTCAAGTTCGGTCTGAGTCCATTTGAGTATGCCGAAAGAGTACATCAAAACCGGCATGACCCAACCGTTGAAAGCGCGCACCTTGTTACCGCCTGATAGAAGACTATTAAGTACCTTTTTCAAGCGGCCAAAGAAGCGTTCCTTCAACGATTGCTTCATGTCAGTAACATTGATACCCAACGCTTCCGACATACCCAAATACTTATAGGTTTCGGATGCAGAGAGGGCTCTAAGGTTTATGGAACTCGTGAGTTGGGATCCCACGGATTCCACAATCTCTCCTCGCTTTATATGCATGACCGCACATTTGTCCACACCAAATTCCATCCTGATGGCGCTACTGAAAGTTTCAGTAATTTTCAGTAGCTTCTTCAGTTGTAAATTGTTGGGAGCAAAAAGTTTCAAGTCATCCATATAGAGGAGGTGCGATATAACCTGACCACCTCTCCTCAACCGATAGCCTAGACCTGAATCCTCCAACAGTGTGCTTAGAGGATTCAGTGCTAAGCAAAACCAAAGCGGACTCAAACTATCGCCCTGAAATATACCTCGCTCGATCCATATCGGTTCGCTATTCCTCTGAATATTTCGACATCTTGGATAGCGAAGGACTGTCCTCCATTGCCCCATACACGTCATCAGGAAGGTGCGTAGAGTTGTATCCACTTTATACAACTCCAGCACCCGCATGAGCCAAGTATGCGGCACTGAGTCATAGGCCTTCTTATAATCTATTAATCTACTACATATCTATCTATTAATCTATCCTTATTATTATTATTATTAAGGGGTTATCCAACGCAAAAAGAATTTTTCAAATCGGACCAGTAGTTTTTGAGATTAGCGCGTTCAAACAAACTCTTTAGCTTTATATACACGCTGGAATTTAAATGGTTGTTTTCCCGCGGCAGAACGATTTGCTTTAAGGAGTACTTTCGATGAATAGAGTAAAAAACAAAAATGTTTGTATTATAAAATAATTAAAAAAGTAAATAAAAAAAATCATCAACTCGAAAAAGTGAGAAAAGTTAATTAAGCTAGATACAACTTGTAGGTACTATCCGTACTACTCGGAATGTACATGAAACCGGGTCAAACGAAAGCAATGTATTTAATGTTCAAACCATAATAAGCTCCCGTGCGTTTTTTTATCACTATGTTAAATCTGCCATTTCAAGTTTCTAATATTTAATTTCATGATGAAATGATTGTATTACTAAGACAAAACCGTTTCGCTGCGGGAAAACAACCATTAAAATTCCACGCTGTATTAGTACATATACAACGTGTAACATAAAGGGTATATACATAACAAAGGCATGGCATCTTTACATGATATCAAACGATATTGGAAGGGTTTTTTAATCCTATCTCTTTATGTTAGGAAGTTATGAGGAAAAACACCGCCTGTGATAGGCTACTATCATACTAGTCGCACAGAGATTTTGAAGACATTTATCGGATTTTGGCAAGTAACGTGACGGACATACCTATTATTGGAATCAATTGCACATACCTACTTAGGACCCATTAACTTAATCAAATTTTATTCCGTGGTGCTTGGCAATCTGGGCTTCTCCCAGTTGCAATAATATCCCTTTGTGCCGATTGGCCTAGTTCTGTTCTGTCTCCTGCTTGTTATGGAGGGAAGTGGAAAAAATATATTTTTTCTTACTCCTCCGCTATTCTTTTCTGATTAATTTCGTTGCGGGACCCAAGACAGAATCGTTTCTCCGGGACTCGTCGAGCTTCATTGCTCGGCGTTTTTCTGGCGGTCTCCACTGTTGATTCTGGCTTTCAGGAGTTGCAGTGGGTTGGGAACAGTGTGGCGGGTTTTGTCCCATAAAAAAAAAGAAAAAAAGTAATGTGACGGATAACGAGTAGTTATTAACGTATGTAGTGTGCTGCCACGTTTGTTATGATTTTATTTTAAGAAACACACGAAACCGAAAATTTGGTACCAATTTTTTGAGTACTTTATTTTGAGTTGGAACCCTTCCGATATCGTTTGATATCATCTAAAGATGCCATGCCCTTGGTATGTATAGGTATACCCTTTTTGTTACACGTTGTATAGATTACAACAGGTATGGCAGGACTTGTAGCGTTGACCTGCCTACAAGTACTAGATACTTGATAAAATAAGAAATGGTCTACAGATCTAATGTATACAAAACCTACAAAGTCCTCACATTTACAAAATATCAAAGAATCCATCAAAACCAAAGATAAAGTACCTACTCCTGTGCTTTAATAACCTTCCTGTTCCTGTATGTTAATAGACATTTTCATATTTGTACCGTTAATGAGGGACCATGGGACAGTGTAGAGAAGGAATCTTTGGTGCCGATTCTGTTGTTCATAAACCCATCATCATCTCAGCGTTAATCCCAGTCGCGTCCGAAGCTTTTCAGCTTTAGAGTCTGGGGTCCGCTAAACAAAGAAAAGCGGACAGGTTTAAACTGACATTTTGTCTTCTATCCTTTTCTTAATGAAATAGGAAGAAAAAGATGCACAGAACTTAAATTTAATTCAAATGGTCAAACTACCTTGTCTTTAATTTAAATTGTCAAACTACCTTGTCTTTAATTTAAATTGTCAAACTACCTTGTCTTTAATTTAAATTGTCAAACTACCTTGTCTTTAATTTAAATTGTCAAACAACCTTGTCTTTAATTTAAATGGTCAAACTACCTTGTCTTTAATTTAAATGGTCAAACTACCTTGTCTTTAATTTAAATGGTCAAACTACCTTGTCTTTAATTTAAATCGTCAAACTACCTTGTCTTTAATTTAAATGGTCAAACTACCTTGTCTTTAATTTAAATTGTCAAACTACCTTGTCTTTAATTTAAATTGTCAAACTACCTTGTCTTTAATTTAAATTGTCAAACTACCTTGTCTTTAATTTAAATGGTCAAACTACCTTGTCTTTAATTTAAATGGTCAAACTACCTTGTCTTTAATTTAAATGGTCAAACTACCTTGTCTTTAATTTAAATGGTCAAACTACCTTGTCTTTAATTTAAATTGTCAAACTACCTTGTCTTTAATTTAAATTGTCAAACTACCTTGTCTTTAATTTAAATTGTCAAACTACCTTGTCTTTAATTTAAATTGTCAAACTACCTTGTCTTTAATTTAAATTGTCAAACTACCTTGTCTTTAATTTATACCTTGTCTTTGTTAAATTGTAAAAACTACCTTGTCTTTAATTTAAATTGTCAAACTACCTTGTCTTTAATTTAAATTGTCAAACTACCTTGTCTTTAATTTAAATTGTCAAACCTATGTCTTTAATTTAAATTGTCAAACTACCTTGTCTTTAATTTAAATTTTGTCAAACTACCTTGTCTTGTCTTTAATTTAAATGTCAAACTTCTTTCATTTAAATTGTCAAACCTTGTCTTTAATTTAAATTGTCAAACTACCTTGTCTTTAATTTAAATTGTCAAACTACCTGTCTTTAATTTAAATTGTCAAACTACCTTGTCTTTAATTTAAATGGTCAAACTACCTTGTCTTTAATTTAAATGGTCAAACTACCTTGTCTTTAATTTAAATTGTCAAACTACCTTGTCTTTAATTTAAATTGTCAAACTACCTTGTCTTTAATTTAAATTGTGTCTTTAATTTAAATTGTCAAACTACCTTGTCTTTAATTTAAATTGTCAAACTACCTTGTCTTCAATTTAAATTGTCAAACTACCTTGTCTTTAATTTAAATTGTCAAACTACCTTGTCTTCAATTTAAATTGTCAAACTACCTTGTCTTTAATTTAAATTGTCAAACTACCTTGTCTTTAATTTAAATTGTCAAACTACCTTGTCTTTAATTTAAATTGTCAAACTATCTTGTCTTTAATTTAAATTGTCAAACTACCTTGTCTTTAATTTAAATTGTCAAACTACCTTGTCTTTAATTTAGTCATTTATCTTATGATGGCTTGCGAACAAGGAAATTAGTTTCAGTGTGTTGGGGAATTAAAGTGCGAGTTCGATTGTCATTTATTTGGAAATGAAATGAAATGAAATCGTTTATTATGCAAGTAGGATCACTTATCACTTTTACATGTCATATTTTTTTAAACTAGCTGGAGCCGGCATTTTCTGACTACCTCTGAGAAGAAAAGCTCAAAAAAAACTCAGGGGTCATCGTCTTTTTTCAAGTCCAGGCATTAAAAATGAAAAGGTTTACAATAAATTACGTGATTTAAAAAAAAAACAGTGATTAAAATGTCATAATTCCGAATTCTGCTTAATGACATTGCTTATCAGAGCGAGCAGCTCAATCCGAAGCTTTATTGTCTTCTAAGTAATCTGTGATTTTGTAATAGCCCTTTTTGCAAAGTTTGGTCTTAATATAGCTAATGGAGGAGGCGGAGAACGCTCAGGATCGAGCTTGTTGGCGTGCCATGAAGGAGGCCTATGTCCAGCAGTGGACGAGCAGAGGCTGATGATGATGATGATGATAGCTAATGAATGGCCTGCAGATAGTGTGGTGACTTTATATTTATCTCCATTTGAGGTCTATCGTCTGCAATTTTGGGATTATTTAGTATAATATTAGTCTACCATAACTTCTTTTTTTTCCATGGCGGCTAAACTCAACGGAGACTCACCTTCGGCGCGGGAAATCTCTCATGGTCAAATGGGGCAGCTAACCGACACGAACGGAGAGAAATGAGATACAGAACCAATGGCTTAACGAGCTTTCTGGGGCACGTGGGTATCACACCGAAAAACATCCAAACTCTGTACTGTTACTAACCAATTCCTAAAGAAACACGCTCAATAATAGATTTTCCGACATATAAATGTGTCGGGGTACGTAGCGAGGTGTCGGTGTTTTTGAGGAGAAACAAATGTTTATGTTGAACACTATTTATTGACCAACTCACAAACTGTTCTTATAGTTAAAAATGTTAGGAAAATGTTCGAATGCACCCGGCTACCGCGGAGACCAAAAATGCACTGAATGTAATATCTAATAACTTAATTAATAATTGTAGGTCAATGCGTTACGCCGATATTGCTTGCTAAGGTGTTCGGTGAAAACACTGAACAAAATGTAACGAAAGGCCTCTCGAAATCTATTGGGCAGTTTATTATAGTAATATACCATACCAAATGGAAGTTAAGAGCAGCCTGCCGATGTTCTTTAGAATTCATTTTTGAATTTGTCGTACGATTCGTCGTACGGCGAATATCCACGCTTACGTTGTTAACACAACTACGATCCGGGCGAAGCGTCGACTCGCGCCTCCATCGCGATCCTCTTTCGCGGTTAAGCTCTAGTTTAAAATCTATAGAATAAAAAAAAAAAAAAAAATTTTCACCCATCGACAGACCAAGCGCGGCAAAAGTGCAACTGTTGTTACTTAGCCAGAAGTCATTTCTACTGTTAGTATGTTAGGTACACAATCACCTATCAAATTCTTCTTTGCCCCCGCCCTCGTACTTGTCCTCCATGCAGTTAGCTCCATGGTCAGCAGCAGAATTTACGATCCAAAATGACAAGGAAACTAAAACAAATATGCAGTATTTGTTATTCGTATATTTCCTGTTTAATATCGGCGACTGGGTGTCTGTGCTGATGGCCAGAGAAGTGCTTATCATGGTAAATAGGAGACAATTATATACATATTATGATAGTTTTTGTAGAACGAAAGAAGGTTGTTCTTTGTTTTACAATAAGTTTTTGTTCATGTGTCACTCTAATAGACTGAGAATTGGAAAATTAAGAAAAACCCTTGAGGAAAAAGTCGTTTTATAGTTCCCACTTATATGTCGGAGTCAACGACGGCGGAGCGGTAGGGTCGTTACCATCTTGGTGTGGTGGTAAGTGCTTCATTTCGGAGGTAAAATTTTGAATGAAAGCATGAAGTGTAAATATACCCTCCAATCTTGACAATCACAATTTAAATAGGCAAGCCGACAGTTTAGCCCCGGAGAAGTGCCTTGGTCCGCGCCTCAATACAAAGTGACCGTTCGTCAATCCCCACTTTACAAATTAAACGCCGCCGCTATTACAAAATGACGTCACAGCATTTGCCCCACTACTGCATAAACGAAATGATGAGCAACTCTCATCAAAATTATACTGCCATCCTGGACATATATAACTTTTCTAATTCAGTCGGAAGAGGACCACTGCAAAATAATATTGCAAGATGCACAGAGCGTGGAAGCAGCCTTCCCAAGCAAATCCACTTTGACCGATTCTATACGCACGGCGTTGACTGCACGGTTAGCGCAGTGGTCAAGCCATTGACTGCTCCGCTGCGTGTCGCGGGTTCGATTCCCGCACGGCACAAATATTTGTATGACCTACAAGTAGTTGTTCCGGGTCTGGATGTTTGTGTATGTGAATTTATATGTTTGTAAATGCACCCACGATACAGGAGAAATTCAAAAAAAGAAAGAAAGAAAAGATTCCGTAGCATTAACTATACAAAATATACATATAAAAAAACGCTTTAGTAACAAAAAACTCTTTAGCATTTAACTATTTGTTGTTACCTTTCTAGCTACCGTGATTCATGATATGATAACAGACAATGGACTCTTAGTGATAAGTTTCCGTATTTACCCTTTGAGTACGGATCCCTAAAACTTACTGATCCTCTTCTCAGTGTAACCCTTAAGAAATCTGATATGACAGAAGCTTATTCATATCCATAATTAAATCTGAATATGTATTTTAAAAGTCCTCAGAAAAGGAAGTTTAAATGATTCACCGATGGCGCTGGCGACTCCGGTCCGATGGCGGGCGTCTAGCTGTCGCGAACGAAGCTGGCCAAACTACAGTGTTTTTATGATACAAACTATTTTGTATCTGCCCCTTGTACGTACTTGTAGCTTTATTGTTAGACAGGTAACAAGTAATGAAACAAATGAACTGAGTTATGGAGCTGTTATGAAAACATCTTATGGGACTGTGAAGATACTTGTCTCAGTCTGAGATTTCGATAGACATGAGACAGATTACATAGTGTTGAATGACCTCCAAAATACAAGAACCCTAATTGCATAACCCATTCATCATCATCTCAGCGTTAATCCCAGTCGCATCCGAAGCTTTTTCAGCTTTGGAGTCTGGGGTCCGCTTTACCAGTGTAACTGCTGATTTTGGCTAAACTTCGATATTTTCCGTGAAGCGACTGCCGGCTGACCTCCACAACCCGAAGTCGACATCGAAGCATTGTAATTAGACCAATTGTTGGACTTTTAAGGATAGATGTTCATATGGCAACCGGTACGATTGTATCAATCACCATTTGTATTAGGTATTTTGAAGACGAGTAGTGGTGACCAGGGCTATGGGCCGCGACTTAAAACATCTACCTAAGCCAAATACATCTGAAGATAAATTCTTGAACAAAATCAATTGACTTTCGAAAATATTTGCAACAACATTGAGCTAGAGAAATGGTTGAATGCAACCATAGTACGTTTATACCATAAACATTAAAGGGTGTTTCTGACATCGACGCACAAACGAGTACCATGGTTCCAGCACATGATTCTGAACCCCCCAGTGGTGGAATTTTTCGTCGGCTTTTTCATGATTTAAAAAAAATATATGTAGTATTTTTTCACTTCAGACCGTTCACAATTGCTATACTTTTATAACCCAATAATATTTTAAAGTAAAAATTAAATAATTCGCTAATTACATAAAAAAGTGCAATGAAAACAAAACCCGAAAAACTATCTTATCAGCTGATTTAATAGAGTTTCAATTCAATATATAATAATAATATATAAAATTTCATCATGATTTGATCTTAAAAGTCAATTTTACCTTACTGTGATTGTCGTATCGTCATTAAACTTTTTATTTATTACTTAATATGAAGTTAGAAGACAAAGTAAGAAGTATTTTTTTAAACCAGCCAGCTTCGGGATGAACTCATCAAAATTCTATAGAAAAATACTTCACCACCAATCCTTCAAAGAATATACTCGCACATTAATTATACATGTTTTTATGGTAAACGGTGTTATGATTTATTCAAAACATTTCATCGATATTCAGTTAGTTTGATTTACGGCTCGGTTTGAAACAGTCACGGTTTGAGTATCACTCGGCTGAAACTCCACCTACGAGTATGAAACAGAACACGTTTCAGGACATTACTTCCAACATAAGTTATTGAAAATCAAACTCACAGCATATATTCCAATTAGAGGCACTAGTCGTTCATTGAGAAAGATGAAGCCTGTCGACCACTCCAAGTAATAGAACGGGTAAGAATCCCGCTGCTAGGATACGGACCTTCTGTCAGTGAATATTAGTGGACCTCATTATCCACGAGGGCCCAGTGCGTGTTGGTAGAAGACACGTGTCTTAGAACTATTGTTCTGGGATAAGTATACCAGTTTCCTCACTATAATTTCCTACTCCATTTTCGTAGGAAATTACTAGAAAATTACTATTTTTCGTAATCGGTGGTGGCCATAATATCGACCGCCGGCAGTAGTTACCACCCATCAGACAAAGTCTTGCCGCCAAGCGATTCGTCGTGTTCCAGCATGATGTCTGGCGAAGCCGTACGGAGGACGGTTCTGAGCAATTGTGTTGCGATGTGTGCCGGGTACGATGCACCAAATGTTATTGTGTCGGGAATTTGTTCGTGGAGAGTCTCCAGATCAGTCTCCCTCTGGCTCAGCATCGTTGGTCGTGCTGTTGGGTTTAACATTGCATCACCTCGCTGAACAGCCATCTTCCTTCCTATTCACTAAGTTTTTTTAAGTGAATAGGCTTAATTAACTAGCACGCTTTACCATCAACGTTTGCATTACTGCTTAACATCACGCGGGATTGTAGTCAAACACTAGTTTATAATGATTAAAAAAGAATCTTTATTTATTTTCCTATTCTGTGGTTTACACAAACTTAAACAGATATTTTGTCCTGTTGAATGTATTTTTAAGCAATGTATGTTTTTGGTGTACAATAAAGAATACATAAATAAATAAATAAAACGCCTGTCTGGTTTCGAACCTAACACCCATTCGACAAGTTAAACACGGTTGTTACTACTGCCTCCACAGCTCTCACACTCTTTTAAATACAAATATTGGTACAGATGCTGTATGTACTGCAACTATTGGCATGTATGTAGAGATTGTGACACTTTTCAATGATCAAAGATCAATGATGATATTTAATCATTTATCATAATAATAATTAATCTTTCTTTAGTAGAGTTCATTAATAGATAAGATTATAGAAGGTACGTTTGATCATTAGTCGTCCTCCGTGGCGCAGCAGTCAACACGCCTGCCTGCGACGTGGAGGCCTCGGGTTCGATCCACGGCCAGGTCATGATGGAAAAACGATCTTTTCGTATCTATCCCATAACACAAGTCTCGACCTTACTTTGGGGCTAAACAATCTGTATGATTTGTCCGTATATATTTATTTATTTAGTTGTAAGAATAAATGCTGAAACAGCTTATAGATTGATGCAATTTCCAAGGAATATGGCTCAAGTAGTCTTATCATATTAGAAACAGTCACAATTGCAAGAAAGCAGAAAGCAGTAGGTAGCTGTTTCATTTCAATAATAGACAATATGCCATTTATGCATAACGCTCAATAGATAAGAAACTTCAGGAGATGAAGAGCACAGGAGTCAGAATCTTACTATATAGGTTTTTAGCCAGACCCCAGTGTCGCGGATATCATATAGGTAATAAATAAATAAAAACTTTATTGTTCAGAAAAACATTACAATATTTAAATAGCACTAGCCTCCACACTAGGATTCCCTGTGTCGTGGAGACTAGTCTCCTTCGTCTAACAACAGTATTAGAAAGGTTCATACATAGGCATCGGTATTGATTATTGATGTGACAAAACAGGTTGTTCTTCCAAACAAATTTTAGTAAAAAATAAAAAATATGTAACTATTGAAAAATATTGAGTCGATATTTTTCCCACTGCTGAGACACTGATCTCCTCTTGGTAAGAAAGCCTGGGCAGTTATCTACAACATGAGCCTCGGTGCAATTTGGTAGATATCACATCTTCTAATTATGTGTTCTAGCTTTGTCTTACGATGTTTTTATTTCACCGTTTTGAGAGCCACTGGTCTCTCTCTGACATGAAATAATTTACACAGAGTACACCGCCTGTCTGGATTCTTCATCATTAATCAGAAAATAGAAAAAGCAATACAGAAAATAAAATTAATCCTTAGAATATTGAGACGTGCATGTAGCATCGTCCTGAATTCGGCTTGCGATCCGACTTGCTAATGAGGACGCCGTAACTCCTAGCCGCAATGGGATGCTATCAATTATATAGGTAGGTACACCGATTTATCTGCTGTTAAGTGGATTTCAGGTGTGTGAAATGTTTTCAAACAAAAAGGAAAATTTTAATTAAGAATTTTGTGGTTCTTGCTTCTTGTTCTATTAAATACAAACATTTAAAACTGTCATTATCATAGCATTAGCATCACTTATACTGAAATCCGTCGCTGAACATGGTACAAAATTCAATGTGTAATAAATGTCGCTTGCATCCTCACCAATTTTACGCAAGTTTAAGCGTAGTTTTCCACCAAATGTACACTGCTTATTATTTCACAACATCTTTATGTATCTAATAATACTTACCAGCCTTACATCCACATTATTAATCGATAGTAAAACATAACAGAATTATTAGCAGTGGCTGAATTGTTTACGTCTTTTGCCCGCGACGACGCGCCGCACCGACGCTACTTTTTGGCGCCAAATTCAGGCGCCATCTTGACACATTCATATGATTCTTGACAATAAAAATAATTTGGATCGGTAATGTGCTGCCATTGATATCTATTAAGTAGGTAGGGTCATTATGTGATTTGTGACTCGGCTAGCACGACGTATCTGTATCTTGACGTATGAACAGAAAACTAGGCTGAACAACATTGAAATTTAGGGGGTTCCTATAAAGAAGGATGAGAATTTGTACTCAATTATATTATCGACGCTGTCGGCCGTAAAGTTAACTACATAACTACTATCCCTAGGCCCAGGTGAACTATAATCAAGGGTCCCTATTTTCGGATCCGATGAAAAACTAATAATAGGGAACTATTATTTTTTTGATTTTGGAACCGGTGCCTTTGTATAGGACGATTGCATTGAAGTGGTAAAAACATCTGGTCAACTTGTGACATTGTCTTTCAAGATGTGTGCTTTCCATCACCTAAAAATAAATCATGCGATAGTTTTTATTATAAGGAAGGACTCAGATTGGGCACGCCACAATCATCATCGTCATCTCAGCGTTAATCCCAGTCGCATCCGAAGCCGAAGCTTTTTCCGCTTTGGAGTCTGGGGTCGGCTTTACCAGTCTAACTGCTGATTTTGGCTAAACTTCAATATTCGACTGCCATCTGACCTCCACAACCCGCAGGCGATATCGAAGCATTACAGTTAGACCAATTTTTGGACTTTTGAGGGCTCCAACAACCCCCAACGACTGCCATTAGATGTTCGGTGGCAACCGGGACCAACAGCTTAACGTGCTTTCCGAGGCTCAACCAGACCAGTGCAAATATTCATATTCATGCATACAAATATTTACACTGTGCGGGGATCGAACCCGCGTCTTGCACAGCGGCCGCGTTCGCTACAGCTACGCCACTAACGCCACGGAGGCTGTCACAATAGCGGCGGTAAGTCCCCTCTTTGAGGAGTGGTTAGAGAGGCGCCACGGCGCCCTCACCTTCCGCATGACACAGGTCCTTAGCGGACATGGCTGTTTCGGGAGATTCCTGTTCCAGATAAGGCAGTAGGAAACGCCAGGGTGTCACCACTGTGGAGATCGCCCTGAGGATACGGTGGAGCATACGGTGGAAGTTTGCGCGGCTTAGGTAGAGCACCGCCGTGTCCTCATGGCGGCGATCTGTGGCGATCTCTCGCGTCCGGCTCTGGTCCAGGCCATGGTCCGGAGCGAGAGTGCATGGCAGGCTGCCGCCTCCTTCTGCGAAGCAGTGACGCTGGCAAAGGATGAGGCGGAGCGCGTGAGGCAGCGGGAATCTCAGCGCCTTCACGCCTATAACTGCCGCAGGAGACGCCCTGGTCGGAAGATAAGATCGAACTCCCGGCCATCGTAGGCGCGGGCTGGCGGGCGGCGAGCCGGTATGGTCCAGTGTGGCTACCATGAGTGTTCACTACGAGATTCGATCATACGCATTGACCGCGTTTGGCGCTCTCATTGGTTGAGAGTTTTTACAACCTTGAAGCGGGCAAATAGATGAGTCAGACGCGGTCGAAATTGATGATAGAGTCTCCATGATGAAAACTCATTGTAGCCACACTGGCCCGGGTCGACGGCGCGTTGTGTTTCACGGGCGCCGCAAAGCGATGTCAGCACATCATGACGGGGTCTACGATAAACGCCCTGCCCGGCCCTGGCGCACAGGTAAGTGAAACGGGTGGGTTTTAGTCAGTAAAAGTCTGACACTTCCTTCCGCTCCGTTCCAAGCGGGAGAGGTCATTCGATGATTTCCCATCTAAAACAAAAAAAGGGCTCAGATTTAAATTACATAGATTGTCTAATGTCTAATGTGCCTCTTAATTTTTATATATACTATACTATCTTGCTGATCAATGGCTCCAAATATTTGATACTATTTGTGTCACAATATCTTTTTACAAAATGTCCTCTACGGTAGATACTAATGGGTTCGACACCTCTCTTTTGTTAGCTACTTGTATACTTTGTGTTCTTTATCTCACTGTTTACTTTATATCTATATCGCACTTCAATATGTTTTACTCTCTTTCACTTGCACGTACCATGCACTGTCGCTTGCTTTTTACCCGACTGCCAGGAGGGTTATTTGCACAGTTGTTTACTAGGTACTTAACATCGTACGATTCTTGCACTCACGCAAATCTTATTGACTATTACGTCCATTATACTTATTTAATTATTTGTTTACTACTTATTCTACAATACTGTTAATGATATTATTTATTTTAATGAATTACACAGATTTATAAACAATTCTGGTATCGGCTTTTAATGGCTCCTAATTAATATAATGTATAGTAGGTACTCTCAAATATTCGTTTAGTTCTTAACATCATGCTTTTTTGAAAGTAAGGTCTACCGTCAAACTTTCTTCTGCTCAATGATTTTATTATATTAGGTATTAACACTATGGATAACGGTAAGCAGGTTGATGTCGTTTATACTCCTCATATACTAAAACTTATGATCAGATCAACCATGAAATATTATTTTAGCTATGTGTGTATGAGGTGAGTGTCTGTTATAGGAATTTACTTAGATAATTTTCTTCTTACTTTGGAAACAGGTCCCAGGCCATAAAGGTATTAAGCAATTATATGTATTTCTGATTGGGTGCCAGTCCCCAGTAGAGTCCCCTAGGGTTCATTGCTCAGCCCATTACTTTTCATACTGTGTATGAACGCCATCAATCAGAATACTAACAATAGGAACACATAAAAAGATAAAAAGCTTTTTTCTCCCAACCAATTCGGCTTTAGGCACAATAAATCTACTAACAGTGCTGTAATTGAGCTAATTGATCATGTTACGAAAAATCTTGACAAGGAAAAGAAAGTATTATCAATTTTTTTGGACCTAAAAAAGGCATTCGATACGGTTTCGATTTCTGACTTAATAATAAAGTCAGAGGAACTCGGTATTCGTGGCCATTCACTTAACATTTTTAGGGACTACCTTCAAAACAGAACTCAGTGTGTAAAAATACAAAATTACCTCAGTAAAGAGGAACCAGTTAGATTCGGCGTTCCCCAAGGCAGTGTGCTTGGCCCCGCCTTGTTTCTTATTTACGTCAATCAACTCTGTAATTTGAGTCTGGAGAGTGGAAGAATCGTGGCGTTTGCTGATGATACCGTTCTTACCTTCTCGGGTGACACTTGGGATGACACCTTTGATTCTGCACAAAAAGGGCTAAATATTGTTCTGCAATGGCTCAACAGACACATTCTCACAATTAATACCGACAAAACTAAAATTCTTACGTACAGCTTATGAACTTCGACTCAACCTCCAAACTCATACGCTTTGGTAGCGCACTCATGTTTACTGTCTGGCACTGCGACATGTACATGCCCAGAATTAGAACGTTGTCGAACCATCAAATATCTAGGTGTGACTCTTGATGATGGTCTGGGCTTTGCGCCTCATATAGAACTACTGACCAAAAGAATCAGAAAGCTGATTTTTGTCTTTAGTAGTCTTCGCCACATCGCAGAACCTCATATTATTAGGTGTACATATTTTGCTCTCTGTCAGTCTCTCTTAACGTACTGTATATGCACTTGGGGTGGTACACCCAAAACGGTACTCTTGAAGCTTGAACGAGCTCAGAGAGCCGTTCTGAAAATTAGTACCTTTCGGTCCATCCTCTTCCCAACTGAAGAGCTATATAGGAGCTGTAAAGTCCTTACAGTCAGACAATTATTTGTACTGTATGTACTACTATATCAGCATCAAAGAACCTCTTATGAAATAATCACCACAAGACGGATAGACAAGGTTTGCCAACCCTTCCGCTGCAAGTACTCTTTTACAAGAAGATTTCCCTGTTTCCAAGGCCCTCACCTATACAATAGTCTTAACAAAATTCTGAACTTTTTCTTACTCCCTATAATGTCTTTTAAAAAGAAAATTAATACTTGGCTGCAAACGCTTAATTACAACAAAACTGAAAGCTTATTGTTGACTCAATACAGCTCCCGTTAAACTTCATTCTATCATCATCACTCAAACATCGACACGAACATACCCTCGTTTGCTGTATAATCTTTTAAATTACATAATTATTTATTTTGTGTTTTCATTTTTGCATTTTTTTTTTTGTCAATTTTCTTTCATCCCTTAATCTTTGTCATCTATTAGTATTACTAGTATACGTTTGTGTTAGTTGTGACACGACCGTGTAGTCAGGAGGCCTGGAGACCTGTAACACAGGTTGTCCTAGTACAGGCTCCAGTTTCCACTACATCGTTATATCTTGTATACTTAATTTTGTGTTAAACTCATGTTTATTTATGTGGTGGAAAAAATAAACGTTTGTTATTATTATTATTACATATGCCACAATATCATCACATGCGGACGTGATTGCACTTGAGGAAGATTTACGTCATCTGGAGTGAGCTTAATCTTAACCCTGCTAAATGTACGATTCTAACATTTTTTCAGAAGTGCTCAATTATACCATCATTGTACATCTTAGGTGATCAAGTAATATTCCATTTGGTATTTAATCCAAAGTTTGTCTGTGTACTTAGCAAACAGTATTCTATTCTTTTCCTAACGATTTGTGTGCTTAGTGGGTAAGTATATCACGATTCTAATCTTACGTTTGAATTTCATGTCGATGCCATTGTCGCAGAAGCATCTAAAGTACCAGGTTTCATAATGCGGCTATTCCAGAGCTTTACTCAAGCCAAAACTTCGAAAATTCTATACTGTACTTTTGTTAGAAGCCATTTGGAATACGCGTCTGAAATCTGTAATCCATGTTATCACCAGTACATTGATCGTATAGAAAGCATCCAGAAAAGGTTCATCGATTACTTGTGTTATCATCAGAAAGTCCGCCCCTCCTCCCCCCTACCAGTCTGAAGATTACCTCGATCTCTGTAAGAAGTTATATTACCCCTAATTAATCGGCGAGCGATCTCTGACCATTTTTCATTATTTATAATTTTCAATAAGTAATTCTATTAATATGTAGTCATAATATCCAAATTTATATTTTAACTAGAAAGGTCAAAGCGATGGAACGCACCGCTGCGTGTGCGTTCCATCGCTATAGTGTTGAAAGTTGAAACGAATTCATTAACAGTGCGTGCAAGTAGAAACTTTAATGAATAAAAGTCGTGATTTTGACCCTTTCAAAGGGGGGAGAGAGTCTATATTAACTTGTAATGTTTAAAAAAGTCATGAAAATTAAAACCTGTGATACGCATTATAGGTAGTGTTATAGGAGTTCCTCATCTGTCTACATTTCTTCGTCTCTACATTTTCACGTTGTAGGATTAATGACTTATAACGAAAACGCAAAGAAGGACGTCTTCCACGCATCAGTGAGTCTAAGTGATGCGAGCGCCGGAACGGAAGGGAGACTATATATTTCCTTCCGTTTTGGACATTGTGGACAAGTTATGTGAATAATGTGTGTGTATACGTAATGGTCAATTTATAGCCCATTTCCAACACTTCTGTTTGGATTGTTTGTTAGGTAAATAGAATAACTTGGATAGAGAAGTAACGTAGGTGATGTCAGCAGGATTCTTTTATAAATTGAACATTACAGTTGAGTAGAGCTGTCAAAAATGAGCTCTTTCATCCAGGAAATATCACTCTACCGATAGCCTGTGACTCAGGAAAAAAAATTACAAGAACACCTTTAACACGTGTGCTCTTGAATTACCAGATTCATGATCAGGTATAAATATCCTGAATCTGAAACATAGATATTCTAAAGCATTTACATACGTACTTCTTTTCTTTGTCGATAGGCAAAACCACAAAGTTAGGATATCTAAAATTTACAAATATTATAAAACTGTTTAATCCCACTTAGCATAAGCCACTAAGTATTGGCAGGAGATAGAAGGCACTTCAATAAGAAGATAAATGTTGTCGCAGGTCATAAATAAGAAAAGAAAAAATCTATATGACTGCTCTGAGAACAATGCGGAAATAGGTTAAATCGAAATACCCAGACAATGAGTTAAAACTAGTTGGCAGTACTTAATGCCTTAGTCATAGTAAAATCAAGATTTTTTTATAAAATATCATAATATTATGCAAATATTCATTACCTACTGTTTGGTCAACGAGAAAATACATTCTTGGCGGCAAAGTTTGTGAAGTTGTAATCTATATTCCGATCTACTATAACGATTTTGAAAATTATTTCTCAATAGAAAGTCGCGTTATTTGTAAGTGTCACAGGCGTTAACCCGCAAAATAGAAGACATTTTGTGGTAATTAGATCATCACAAGTAAAATTGTCTACCACCCAACGAGGAGGGAGGCCGCGGTGAGATAATGTGAAATAAAATATTTTGATGGTGATGCATACATATGCAATTACAATATTAATAGTAAATGTTAATCGCATGATTAACACATCAACCACATGATTAATCTCATTATTAATTATGTCAATCAGAAGGAAATTTAAACAATAATAATAGTAATAAAAGGAAAATTTGCCCATTCGGGGGTGGGTGATAAATTCTTAATTAAGTAAAAGTAGTAGAACAAGTACATTGCCAAAGTTAAAACTTAGCTGTACCTAAGTTAGACAGATGGCTTGTTAGATTACGTAGTGTTTTCTTCCTCCGAGATAGTTAGTCCTAGTTTTCAACATGCTTCTGCCTAAGTTCAAAGTTTTTTTGTGAGGAACTTGTCGTTATCACTTGAAGTTATCGCCGTAATAAAATGATAACTTAGACAAGTTCCTCACAAAAAGCTACACCGCTATTCAAAGTTGTTTGATGATTGTTAAACAGTAACTTAACTGTCTTATAACACAATTAAACTGATACCACAGAGTATATATAAATATCTATCATATGTTATGATCGGCTAGATCAAAAAGAAATCGCCGATCGAACAATGAGAGAAGTCATCTCTATTTTTAGCGATGACATTCGTTCTAGTCGAGTGTGCCCGAGGATGCCCTTAGGGGATGACTTCCATCCCCCTGGCGGCACATCAAAGAATCAATAAATCCCCCCCCCCCTTCCTAATTTATATAATAGTGTCACAATGCAATGCAAACATTCAAAAACTGTTGGACAGCGATGTGCGGGCCAGGAAATGAGCGGGTAGGGGAAGTGTTGTGTAATGTGTAATTTATAGACGAGAAACACTATAAGATTTTTTACTTTTCTTTCATCCCTTTTGAACTCAAACTGGATAAAAAAAAAACTAGTAAAGGGTTGAAGTTTTCAATTCTTTAGAAAAACCACATTAATTAGTAATTATTTGAAAAAAAACTATTGAATTGATTCCAGAGTAGGTACCTATTTCTAAACTACAATTTTGTATCGAAAAGACGGCAGAATTCAAATTAGTAATTCACAGTCGCACCTCCAGGAACAAAGAAAATAAGCATTTCTGTAAAACATCATTACAACCCACCGCTCGTCACCACACACGAACCCCTTAATTGAATTCCTTGAAGCAGTTACTTCATGATCTGTACCCAGAAATCGAGCTACATCCGGTAGTTCAGTCATCAGTGTACCACATGTAAGTAGTAACATATGAACTGCAAAAACCATCCTTAATGCTACGCAATACAGACGCAGTTGGTGTCAAATTGTTGCCATGGTTAGACGTTCATTTTCCGCCGGTTTCCAGGCCGCGCCACAAAGCGCCGCCGCGCTGCGACGCAGCCGGCGCCGGCGGCGGCGCCATCGCGACGCTACGATCACTCGCCGTTTATTATAAACAACTACACTCACCTAATATTGATTATTTTGGTACATTAACCATTGGGAACATGTGTGACAGAAGATGAGGGGTGGGGAAAGATTTCCAGCCAGTTATGGAGACGGATTACTTTAAAAATTTACCTTTAATAGATTATAATAGCAACCATGTTTAAACTTACTTTTTAAGGCCAGCAATGATTCTTGTAATATTTAAGTAAACACCCAACCCAAGAATAAAGACTGATTTACACGGTGCAATTAATGTATCAGATAACTTGTATCATCTAAATGGTGTTTAGACAATGCAACTTTTATCGTTGCTTAGGCAATTAAATTGCATCGTGTAAATCAGTCTTAATATTAGCACCTGGTACATTGGTCACTCACAATAATTGCACTATTTATAAAAAAATATCCCAACAATATAATATTAATGAATCTATTTTATTTTATTTTTTTATGATGGTCATTATCAAAACAGTTAACCTCACTTTTGCCGTCTAGGAAAACCACTTGCAACCATTCAGGAATCGTTTGAATACCTATAAGAAAACACAATTGAGAAAATAATGGAAAACGTCCCCCCGCCCCTCTTCTTATCGTCCTAGTTATTAACTGTAGAAGTAACAAGACTTCCATCAATTCTCATACAATTAACAAAACACAACGCCCAGGCCGTAAGTGGAGTACCAATATTTAGTCGCAACAGAACGCTTGGCATGACACCACGTCCGCATTCCTCGCAGCAGTGTTACTACACCCCGGACAGACCGGTCATTTGCATGTGTTCCTTCCTTGGACATATTTATTAAGACTGCCTGCGCATACGCAAACACTGATAATGAATGAATTATAACTGGTACGAGCTTACTTAACGCTGTAGGATTTTGTTTATGGTAGGCTCTTATCAACACCGGGCATCCAAATTGCACAACACTCTCATACTCAACAAAATGGTCTCCAAAGCCTGGAGCACAGGCGAAGAGTAGCCAGCCTGTTGCTGTTATATAGGATGCATGTTGGAGAGTGTGAGAGGAAATTGCATGACTTAATTCCCCCATCTCCTTTCCATCATCGGCCGACCCGTCGTACGGCGAGTATCCACCAGTTGTTGACACCACTACGATCCGGACAAATTGTTGTTTGTGTTTCGCCTCGTCTTTTATACGGCGTACATCGAGGGACCAGAACACTTTGCCAACGGAGGTGTTTCTGTCTGACTACAATTTAAGTGTCTTCAAGGCCGGGGCTCCGAGTCAATAGGCTCTTAATAAACTAGCGCACTCTGCCATCAACGATTGCATTACTGGTTACCATCAGGCGGGATTGCGGTCAAGCGCTAGTTTGTAATTAAAAAAAAAAACTCTATCAAATCTGAATCATTTTAAAAGATATTTGGTAAAATATGACAGTTCAATAACAAAATGAACGCAATGAATGTTGTTGAACTATCAAATGAAGCACATTTAATTGTTTTAAACATTCAATGATGACCCCGCTGGTATCCTGCTGGTGTGTAGAAATTTTCTCCTTTGCCCTTTGTCCTTCCAGAGGCCTTATTATACTAACTCGATTATAGTAACTCGTCAATCGCTTTTTTAACATATTTTAAATAAATTATACTACAGTTGCGCTTTACTGTGAGTAAATTATATCATCACGACATCACCACTGCTCTCGAAACGGTGAAGGAAAACATCCTGAGGAAACCGACATCACCTAGAGCCAAAAACTTGTCGTGTTAGACAGATAAGAAAAGGGGAGGAGGGAGACAAAAAAATAATTTATTAGAACAATGATAAGCAAATAAAAGTAAAGATAAAATATAAAAATGATAATGAATGAATGGGTTGGTGAGGTGAGGATACAAGTCAAAAGGTAAACAGTAAAATAAAAAAGGCAGCGCTCAGTCGGGTAGCAGTAAGAGCGACGCCTTCAGAGGCGGCAACAGGCAGCAGGAGCGGCGCCGGGAGCCGAGACAGCGCACGGCAACAGGAGCGGCGCCGCCATCAGAGGCGGTACCAGGCTGCAGAAACAGCTAGTAGTAGGAACGGCCCCGGCGACGGAGAGCCGGCAGCAGCAAAGCGGCCAAGAGGGCCGGCAGCAGCAGCGGAGGAGCGGCTCCGGCATAGTACCTATGAGTCAGAGGAGGTTCCCCTCTCCGCGAGGGAGAGGATACCTCTAGGAGGGCTCTGGAGGAATAAAATCACACAATTAATATACTGTAACTAATATAGAAGCCAGACCGAGACTAAAGCTCAACTGTCACTGCTCAGCGAGGGCTTCCGAAGGAACCTCGGAAAACAGCTTTTCAACGAATATTTGAAAAATTATAAGCAATATGAAATAACGGATTTCGTAATATATAAAGCTGAAGAGTTTGTTTGTTTGAACGCGCTAATCTCGGGAACTACAGGTCCGATTTGAAAAAATCTTTTTGCGTAGGATAGCCCATTAATCCAGAAAGACTTTCGACTATATAACATCACGCTGCGATCAATAGGAGCAGAGCATAATTAACTCCACGCGAACGAAGTCGCTGGCGGCCGCTAGTATTTTATATTACACGGTTAAATGGCAGGGGTCACTTGCACACTCCATATCGAACCCTCGAAAAAATTTTTGCTAACACATAGTATACGTAGCAACAAGCGGGCAACGTGCGTCAGCCGCGGTGTGTTCGAAAAAGATACAAGATAAAACACGGATTGCATTTAGTCAGTAAAAGTCTGACAGGCCCTTCCCCAGGGGGTTCATTATTCATTATCATTTTGATAATTTCCCCTAAAAAAAAAAATGGGGGCAAGGTGCCTTGAGGTGCTCATGAAGGGTGGAGAGGTATTCCATGGCAATCAGAACAATCCCACAGCCCGAATGATGGTCAGCACCCTACGAGCACTTACTGGCATACTTCCTTCCCCCAAGCACGTTTACTCTCGCGAATCTCCACTCAAGCACGAAAAGGGAAGAATGGGGTCGAAGCTCGGTTCCTCAGCAGTGTTCACCCTAGCCAGCCCACAAAAGCTAACCGGAGGTGAAGATCAAGACTACTTACGGGAGATAGGGTCCATGGGTCGCCACTGCGAATTTTGCGTCTCTCTTGATCTGGCTCCCCATCACGATCAGGTGTTACGATAAAGTAAACTGCCGCCGTAAGCCTAGCGTTCGGAGTACGCAAGCCCCACCACGATGTTGACGTAGAAATACAGCGACAGCGTTATTATTATTATTATTCCCTTATTTTTCTATATGTACATATTGTTCTACATTTTTTAATATTTATATAAGTACAAAAAAAACATTTATAAATATAAAAAATAGTAGCCCACCGGTATCGGCAACAGGGTTTAAGCTACCGGCGGTCAGGGCTCCAGAGAGAGGAGCTTCCTTACGATGCGAGCCGTGTCCAGCAGTACCGCTTTCTGAATCAAGCCCTTGATCCAGCTGCCTAACAAGAGCCTCCTGAGGTGTTGGCTGGCTCATTATTATTATTATGTAATGTAGTTTACACTGCAAATTTTAAATAGGGTTTGTTTAACAGCCAGAAGCGGAACAGCTAATTGTAGGCCATACAAATATTTGCTCCGTGCAAGACTCAAACCCGTGACACGCGGCGCAGCAGTCGTTTGCTCAGCCACTGCAACAACCGTGTACACTGAAATCAACTTAATAAACATTCAAATAATTCAAATAAGTAGTAGGTAAGTAGTTGATATTTGTTTAAATTGAAATAATTAATTTGAAACATTTGGAATAGACTTTAACTAAAGCACTTTACCTACCTTTATCCGAGGAAGTTTTAACATCCTTTACAAGTTTTGTGGCTTAACTTTACAACGCAAACATTGACAGAGATAATCACAGCTACACGTGTCAAATTTAATTGTTTTGAACTAAAACAGAATGGAAAATGTTTTACTGGACATAGATTGATATCCGTGAGACATGTATTATTTTTATGAGTTCCATCTCGAGTTGCAAATCTTTCACACACAGATAATAACACTAGTTATTTAGTATTGCGTAGCTTGGGTGGATTCGTCACACATGCAGACAACAATTCATAAACGTGTCGTGTGATCGTGTCCACATAAATAATTGGGTTGTACTTGTATCGTATTTGGTAAACTTCGTCAGGTATTTTCGTCGCCCATACCCCAATGTTTGAAGACTAAAATCTTCAACCAGTGCGTCCTACCCATCATGACTTACGGAGCCGAGACGTGGACACTAACGGTCAGACTAGTCCATAAATTTAAAGCCGCTTTATTACGATTTCTGTGGACGACATCAAAAAGGTGGCTGGTAGTGGCTGGCGGAGAACTGCTCAGGATCGAGCTTGTTGGCGTGCCATGAAGGAGGCCTATGTCCAGCAGTGGACGAGTAGAGGCTGATGATGATGACCCTAAAAATAATTTAACGGCCATCAAATAGATTTATAAAAAATATTGAACATGTATTTTTTATTTTTTCTTTCATTCAAATACTTAGGAAGATATATTGATAGGAAGATATATTGATATGAAATGTCCCGTGGTACAAAATATACCACGGCGTGACGTAATTAGCCCCCACTCCGTAACTTTAATACGTAAATATATCAGTAGTTTTTGGTAATTTCGACGAAATAAAAAATATGGGTCTTATTTTTTTTTTATTAGGTATCTATAAGACGGACTAATTATCCCTATTGTGACGGCACGGTTGACGCAGTGGTTAAGCCATTGACTGGTAGGTTGTATGTCACGGGTTCGATTGCTGCACGGAACAAATATTTGTATGAGAATTTGTTGAGGGTCTGGCTGTTTGTGTATGTGTGTTTAAATGTTTGTAAACACCACAAACACACCATACACGAGAAATTCCGAGTGTGAGGCAAGGTTTAAAAGAAAACGTGATTTGAGGCAGGCATTTATAGATTCCGCCTAACGTAAACAGTCATATCATAATAATTGCCATATTTGTCATTCTCATCAGAAAATAAACAAAACCTAGGTTTGTGCGAAGGTTTCACAGTAACATAGCGCCCTAATTAAGTAACACAGTTTTAATTACAGTGCAAGGGTTCCAATGCTTCATAGCTTATAAAATATATCTGCTCCGCAACGTTAAAAACGTAACGAATGTACGTAATTTTACGTAATTTTTACATGCGTTTCAGTCTCAGTAAGTCAATTGCATCCCCGCGCCGCGACTGATCCGTATCCAATCTGCAGGGATCAAACTCGCAACCAGCGCAGAATCGTTTAACCGCTGCGCCATTGCGAGTTGGCACAGTTGTTTGATGTTTCATTTAGCTTGCAAATACATTTAAGTTTCTTGATATTTATGTTGATTTTAAACTATCCAACATAACATAACATCAAGCTTGTATTCCTCTAGGGGTTAAGCAGAAGCGTATCTATAAAAATTACCCTCATATCCATCAGGTATACCTATGTATTTAAATCTCATGTGATGAGGGGTGAACTCGTTGCCATGGGCCGGGGGTTGTACATGCGTAAGAAGGAAGTAAGAAAGGAACACGGGAGGGATTTAGTCAGTAAACGTCTCATACGCTCTTTCGCTTTGCTCAGAGTGAGAGAGGTCATTAGAAGATATCCCATCCACAAAAAACCCCTGTTGCCATCAGCCGGACACAAATCCAGAATTCAGGCTGCTATAGAAAAATTCCAGATGGCAAACACCGAAACCCAGGACGTCATGTTAAGCCCTCCCAACAATTTAACAAAAATTTACTTTTAATTTAGCTTTAGATTGTAGATAAAGGTCGGTGTTCAGCAAGGCGCATCTAGTGGGCAGTGAACAGAAGTACATAACTACCTAATGTATTTAAATTACATCAGCTGCTTACAATTCTGCTCGAGTTCCCCTCGTAAAAGGAGGGAGTGACTGGGAGACGCCGATGGTTGTAACAATCTATTACGGCAATGTTATTGTCTTCTTTAAACTCAATAGCTTATGACTGGACGTGGAAAATATATAAATGTCGATTTTCCAACACTAGAACATACAACAAATGAATGCTTGAACAAAAGAGCAATTTTGGAATTACCACGCTCGGCTCAGTGCCGAGAGTTAAAAGTTCTACCACAACAACACGCGGTTCAATTAAATTAGCTAACTAAAATTCTCTAAATAAGAGGAGTCTGTGAGAAGAATTGGCATTTGCGGTGGCCGAGAATTAGGACAAACAAATAAATACCTACAGTTGTAAAAGGTTAATAAGTCTTGTTAAGATAGAACAGGTAGATAAGTACTTAATAAGAGTTTGCAGGCAATAAAAGGACTAGGATTTGGAAGACAATTCAAATAAATGTCAAAAGTACTAAACCCATTCATTATGCGGTTAATAGCTCAGTAGATGTCCAAACAATTAGTTGTGTAGTGTAATTTGTTTTTAGCAAACTCAGTCTTAATAAACTTATTATTCTTCATATCCAGATTCATTCATGTGGTATTTAAACGATGCATTTCTGAGAACAAGGCAGCAGGTTGGGTCCGGTTGTAATTATTTACTTTATTTGTTTTCTTTTGAACGGCGCGGTCGCTTAGGGTCAATCAAATCTTTAGCAGTAACCTTTTTCCTTTTTCAAAAACATTTAGATAATTCGCTAATTAGTGTCTTTATTTTAAAGTGCCTGCATCTGCTTAAAAGGCGATAGCGTGTGGTAGGTACCCAACACACTCTGCTCTGATTTAAAATAGGTATACCTACATTTGTCTTTTATTGTCTGATCTAATGTGTAGAACGCATCTCAATAGACTAATTTAAAAAAAAAATGAAAATCCGACGTGCTAAGAAATACTACGAATAAATAGATTTCAATTAAAAGACGTCGTTTGTTGTTTGCAGTTTAAAAAAGAGACTATGGTTCCCTCATCCCAGTATTTGAACCCGCAACTCGTGCGTAGGTTAGCAGTTTACAAGATGATAGCCACCACATAGTAGGTAGGTCATCTGATAGATACGTGAAACAGAATTCAAGAACTCTCAAAGAGAAATTCCCTGTCCAAGTAACACCGATGTAGTTAACATCGGCGACTTTACCTAATGATTTTCCTATAAGTGATTGACTGCAAACTACGTGGATATATCTTGGACAGTGGACACCAATGACTGATTATAAGGTGAAGGAAAACATCTTGAGGAAACCTTCACCAACCCGCATTGAGCAAGCGTGGTGATTACGCTCAATCCTTCTCTGTATGAGAGGAGACCTGTGCCCAGCTGTGGCACGATAAATAGGTTAATGATGATGATGATGGACTGCGAATGTGAAGAAACAGATGACCTAGTACTACTGGTCTATTCTGTAAGTCTCACTGTGATTTATGTGAAGAGAGCTCAGTGCACCTAAGTAAGTTTTAAAATTGGCAGATATAAGGCACCGCTGGAACCATAATGCAACGAATCGATAAGCTACTTTTTTTAAAAATGATATAAATTGTAGGCAGTGACAGGCGATATCATATTGCCTCTGGTTTATTAGGTTCTGATTCTCAAACTGTTTGTTACCAAAGCGAAGTACAGACTGTTTATTTAGCTGAAAGTTCATGTAACAATATTGAACAGAAAGGTAGTAGCGCGATGCCTTGTCCGAGTTGCAGGAACAACACTAGCAACTAACAACAGTGCGTGGCGCCTAGTTATTTGAGCGCGCCGGTGCCGACATGCCGCGCCGGGCCGCCGCCGCCGCCGCCGGCGCCCCGCGGTCCACGCGAATGTTGGGAGGCTGAGACGGAGATGAGAGGTAGCGGGTATTTCGAGAACATGTTTATACAATATGTAAAGAAAACCCTGTCCGATCCGTGAAGGTATTGTTAGGTATCGATAACTGATTCTACTAATGCCTACAAAGCCTAGCTAAACTTAAAAATATTTGGCGTAGAAAAATAAATATTATTTCGCAAAAGGAGGTAAATTAATACATGCGAAGGGTTACAGGGCTCGCGGCACGCGGTCGTATCGCTATTCGCTCATATTAATACCATCAAAAATAATGTTGTCACTTTTTTAAAAATGACCAAATTTTGGGGAAGTTAATATTAATTAGCGGAAAAAATATGTTTCCAAATTCATTAGTATTGTTACTAATTTACTATGATGATTATGTAAAATTTCATATTTTATTTGGTCATGTGTTTACCTAACCTATATTATCCTTATGGCTCGGATGGGTTTTTTTTTTACATATTGTAGGTATATTCATTTTGTATGGCACAGTTAAGAGAAGATCTCGTAGAGCGAGATAGCAGGTCCTCGAATTCGGATGTGATTTGGGGTTGCCAACTGTTATTAGAAGAATTAAAGTATATCTGATTTCAAAGAAGGGAAGTAAGAATACGGACTGAACATTAGACAACATTAAAACTGAGAAATAAACAAACGTGTTTGTGGTAAGTTGAAGATGCTTGAGTGAAGATTTAGAAACGAGTAGGTACTGCCAAGGACGACTTATGGAATTGAGACGTGGTCGCTAACAATGGGTCATAAAAGAAGGCTCAAAGTCACTCAAAGGGCAATGGAGAGGGCTATGCTTGGGGTTTCACTGCGCGATCGAATCAGGAATGAGGAGATCCGCAGAAGAACGAGAGTAACCGACATAGCCCGAAGAATTGCAACACTAAAGTGGCAGTGGGCTGGACACATTGCCCGTAGGACCGATGCCCGTTGGGGCCGACGGGTTCTCGAGTGGCGACCACGAACCGGAAGACGCAGCGTGGGTAAGCCAAGGTACAAAAAAAATACAAAAATATTTATTTCATCCAAACATTGTGTCATACATAAATTGAGGCAGTTCCAGTAAGTTACAATAGTACTTGTGTCGGAGCTGTCTCGCTCTTCCCTTATGTGCTATCTTAACAATGGAAGGTGGACCGACGACCTGGTGAAGGTCGCGGGAAACCGCTGGATGCGGGAGGCGCAGGAGCGGTCGTCGTGGAGAACCTTGGGGGAAGCCTAAGCTATGTCCAGCAGTGGACGTCTTTCGGCTGAAATGATGACTGCCAAGAACCATGTTACTTTTAGATCATGTCTCCTACTTTAGAACAATCGTTACATACTGGTAAGTAGAATTGTAGTTGCGTAACACACCATCCAACACAATCTGAATTATTTTGAAAGGTGTTGCCTATCCAGTGCTTCGTGTTATAACATTTGTCTGTGCAAAAACGCAATGAAACTTATTCAACTAACTGCCAAAATGAGAGCTACTGATAGTCACTACCCCGGAGATTAGCAATTCTGGAGAGCACCGAGCACCCATCTGCCAACTTACTGCTGATGCAGCAAGTTATTGGTTGTTTACACCCTCGAAAAATAGAACAGTTATCATACACCTGACTGCTTCAAATTCCCATAAGAAGAGTTATCTTTATCATAACCGACTGTCAGTGTAAATTTTATTGTTCTGAATGTTCTCAAACCCGCTACCTCCCCCGCGCCCGCTCCGCTCACCACCAAGTCGCGGCCTCCCAAGAGCCCCACTAATGATTGCTCATGATTTATTTGCCCAGCTTATTTTTATAGTCGCCTGATTCCACACGATGATGGAAAGGTGAACGTCTCCATTCTTATTACTTGTCTTCAAACAATTTGTGGTAGCGTTTTGTTGGACGTCATAATATTTTGTAAGAATTTACCTAAGTAAGATGTTAGTAGTTAGGTATTGTTGTTTAGTTTGGGACGGAGTTCTTTCTAAGTTTGGTACCCCATGCGGTGTTTGTACGCTTTTTGGATTTTAATGGTTTTTAAAGTATGCTGCTATGGTAGTAATGGTGACTCAAATTGGTGGGTGGGCAGGTTACATAGATCACTTTACACTTGTAATAATAAACTTAAGCTTTCGTTGGGGGTGAGTACTAAATGCCAATGTTCTACGTGACTTAGGTACACCTTTTATTTAGATAAATACTTATAGGCAGGTACTGTTACTTGTAGAGACGTGTAATTGCAATAAATTGTTAAGTACATACAACATACGGTTCTACAATCTGTCAGATTTCCTTATTAGATTTTCAACTTTATCTCTAAAGTATTAAGGCTCAAGATTGATTGGGAATATTTGACAGTTCCGGGTAGCTTGACCTGCTGTCGTCCGCAACTAGCGATTAGCGAGGTACATAATTGTTAATGTTGTTTTCTGACTTCAATGGGAAGAGCTATTATTGTACAGTCAGAATCAAAAGTACCTACACTTAATTTTTTTTTTAGCGATATAGGAACAAGAATAGTAAAAAGATGTATTCCCTCTTAGCTGCTACTTATATCATCAATGCTAAAAAAGGAGATGAATTATACATATACGTAAATGATAAGTAAATGCTCACTGACCGTACCTAAACATTTTTTTTTAAACTTGCCCCATACTAAGAAAACTCCTGTAGGTATCGTGGGTGCGTATACATACATTTAAATTCAATGACACAAACAGCTATGCCCGTAACAATTACATGTAGGCCATACAAATATGTATTTGTTACAAGCGGGAATGGAACTCGCTACACGCAGCGCAGTAGTAGATTGCACAGCCACTGCGCCAACGGTGTCGTGCCAATTAGGTGGTTTTACGTCCCGGTCACCCCGGATATTGTAGTCATAGGCGTATTCAACATAGTATTTAAGTATTATTGATTTATTTATGTACTAGCTTTCCGCCCGCGTGCAATTCGGTTATATCGTGCTTTTTGGATTTCCCTCGGGAATATTATTTTTTTCTGGGATAAAAGGTACCCTATGATTTAATCCGGACTACTAACTTTACGTCTGCAATGTTTCAAAGCAATCGGTTCAGTAGTTACGGCGTGAAAGCGGAATAAACAAACAAACTCACTTTCCCATTTATAATATCAGTAAGGACTAGCTTTCCCTGCCTGGAATTCGGTATTTTTGTTTTCCCTTCTTCTTCAGCCCACAGATGTCCACTGCTGGACAAAGGCCTCCCCCAAGGCTTTCCACGCTGACCGGTCCTGTGCCGCCCGCATCCAAATAGCTATGCCCGGAACAATGGAATGTTTGTTTTCCCTAGGGAATATCAATCTTTTTCGGGATAAAAAGTACCCTATTATTTAATCTGGACTAAGTACTTTACGTCTAACTTTACGGCTGTAAAATTTCAAAGCAATAGCTTCAGTAGTTACGGCGTGAAAGCGAAACAAACAAACCCACTTTCCGATTTATAATATGAATAAAGATTAGTAAGGATTTCATTAGTCGGCGCCAAAATTGCCCTTTCGCATAGCCATTCTCGGTTGGCCATATTTGAAGATCCAGATGGAGATTATTTAATAGGTCATCCACAGTTAGCTGTCCAAAATTTGATAGAACTCATGACTTAGTGTAATCATACCGGTTACTGTCAGTTGGCAATATACGATCTTCTCCGATTTTTAGAAAAATAGCTGCATATTGCCCGGCGGCGTAAGAACGCGTTCATGATAAATATACCTACAGAGAGACGATTATAGATTATTACTAGTACAGCGTTTATTAGAAGACGTTATTAGCACCTTAAATTATCAAATATATCTTCATATATATAATTCTGCGGTACGTGTGTATGTCATTGAACTCCTCCTAAATGGCTTGACCGATTTATGTTATTTTTTCTGTATGCGTTTGAGTGGCGCCCTGGATGGTTTAGATTCACAAATCAGTCAGGCAGATGGCGCTGATTGCTTGAAAAAGCATGTGATCTCGGAAACGTTTTGTGCTACCCTGGTACCTACACAAACTACCTCTACAAACTAGGCACAATAAAAGTTTTTCCATGTAATTATTATGGTTTAATGATGAATGAGCTCCATTGTTTCGGCTTCTTCTACACTTTTGTGCTACCCTGGTACCCTGCACCTCCACAAAGTAGGCAAAGTAAAAATTCTTCAATGTATTATTTATTATCCATAGGTACTAATATTTTATATGCGAAAGTAACTCTGTCTGTCTGTTACGCTTTCCCGCTTAAACCTCTCAACTGATTTTGATGAAATTTGGCACAGACAATCTTTAGACCCTGAGAAAGAACATAGGCTACCTTTTATCCCGGAAAAATTGATGTTCCCGAGGGAAATCTAAAAAGCGCGATATAACCGAACTCCACGCGGGCGAAGCCGCGGGCAGAAAGCTAGTTATCTATAATTATTATACAAAGTTATTTTTCAAGAACGGCTGAACCGATTTTGTTGAAAATTGGTAGGGAGTGAGAGGTAGCTAAGAGGTTGCTAACTGGGAGAAGGACATATGATACTATTTATCCCGTTCCCGTGGGAATGAATGAGCTTCATTGTTTCGACTTCTCCTACAGTTTTATGCTACCCTGGTACTTTGCACCTCCACAAAGTAGAGAAAATTAAATTTACTCTATGTATTATTGTGATTTAATGATGAAATGTTACAAGCTCCATTACAAGGTGAAGGAAAACATCTTAAGGAAGTCTGAAATCGCCAACCCGCATTGAGCAAGCGTGGTGATTACGTTCAGTCCTTCTCCTTATGAGAGGAGAGCTATGCCCAGCAGGGGGACGATAAAAATAGATTGATGATGATGAGCTTCATTGTTTCGACTTCTCCTACACTTTTGTGCTACCCTAATTATCATTTATCCTAATTTAAAATGTAAAAAATAAGATCATATGATATTGCCTTCAAGGCAGAACTAAGTTCGCCGGGTCAGCTACTGTACCTAAGTATAGATTTTTCAAAAAACAGAACTGAATTTTTCGAACAAAATAAATAGTGCATTTTGTACGAAATTATAGTTCTTTGATAATAAGGCTCACGCACGGGCCGGTGGTCTCAACAAACCAACACAAACATTAAGGAAGGTTTGCTACCAAATTAAGTTAAAACGATAGAAGGTAAGTACCATGACTAGAATTTTAATCGTTATTGTATATTTGGAAAATACGTAATGTAGAATACGTGGTTTCAATTAATCGCCAAACTGCAGGTAGAAACAATCTCCTATAATGTTCCATTTGCTGGGACACAAGCCGCATCTCGGTAAGAGGTTGCGGCCGCATACGCCATGCGGGCCCAGTAGTCGATGGTAGATGTGACATGTGTCACATGTCTCCTACTGTCTTTTTTAGGAAAAGCTGATTCTTCACGATGTTTCTCTTCGCGGTCTTGAGAGCACTATACTCCATTTATTATAGCATTAGACAGAAGTTAAAAAAGGCTCTTTTAAGTGCACAGTTTGCAAAAAAATACAATAAACACTATTACAGTCAAGATTGATGTAGAGTTAAATATTATCAATTTAAATAGCAACTGTCACACCTAATTTGTACTTATTTAAGCCATCTACGTTCTTAAATTACATCTACGTTCTTAAATTACATGTCCTTCATTTAATATTATTTATTTTTTAAATAAAATAATGTCGTGTCAATGCTTAAAATCTAAAAGAAGCAGAGGCAGACAACGCCCGAAACGTTTTTTCATGTAACTATAACTCAACCAAATCTAAAATGTTACCTATTCCCTTCCTAAGTTGTGGCAGCACGTGTTTTTTAATTTTGTTGGTTTATAATATCATCTATCTGCAATTGTCAATATTGACATACCGTTATTCGCTTGTGGATACTTGTGAATGCTACGCCTTCTCTCGTTGTTATTGTTGAATATTCGTGGTTTAGTTGTCATTTGTTACTGTTTTTCTGTTTGTTATTGTTTTGTTATTGTTATTAGTGTTAGTTTTGTGTTGTACATACAAAACAGTACGTTTTGTTGAATTATGAACACGGACTATCTCGGTGCAGGTCCAAGTGGCTTGCAAGCACAACATGTACGTTCTGAAACTGCTGGTAAAGCTGAGCAACGTCAACAGCGAAAAAAACGTGGCCCCAACGTTGATCATGAGGTTAAAATATTGTCTCCCAAGAAAAAGCGATCAAAGCAAAGACCTCTTTGTTCTGCAGAAACAACAGTTATAATTAGCCCCGCACGATGATATTGCGATCGGCGGCCATCTTGGTGACGTAGTCGACCTCGCACCGTCAGTACCGTTCGCAAGTTCAGTCCGCGCTTACCCACTTACGCACATCGAATATTTTTGTTAGTTTTTTGTTTTTGTTATCCTGTTTTATTGTTGTTCTTGAGTTTTGTTGTTTAGTTTTGTTAGCTGTTACTCGTTAAAATGAGTAAGAAATTAATTCACAATCGTGCTCGTGAAATTATAATTAAAGTGGACAATTATTTTGTTAAAGAAAAAGAGGACTGTAAGTTAGTTCTTGAAAGTATAAACCGTGCTTTAAAAAGTACTTCGGACACTACTGAGGACATTTTAATACCGAAGCAACAGCTAAACCAAAGTCACGGAGCGTGTGGCATGTGCCACAGGCGTTGCAAAAAATACTGTGACTAAATTGCGACGAGAGCATGAGTCGGCAACAGCCAGTGGCAGCAAAATGAGAACTCCTACTAAAGGAAAAAGACAAAAGAAGGAATATTTCGACGGGTTTTCCGTAACAGCTTTAAGAAATATTATACATTCAATGTATACGGTGAGGAGAGAAATACCAACAATGCGCAAAATCTTGGCGGCTTCAAAATTAGACCTTAATTATACCAATAGTGAAACTACATTAAGAAAAATAATTAAATGTGATTTAGGCTACCAATTTAAACGATGCTACCAAAAAAGACTGGCTCTAATTGAAAGACCCCAAATTCAAGCGTGGAGGGCTAGATATTTATGACGTATGAAAGAAAATGACTCGCTTGCTAATAACAAAAGACTCGTTATTTATCTCGACGAAACGTGGATACACGCACACTACACGGTAAAAAAATGTTGGCAAACAGCAACCGATGTCGGAGTGAGACGGAACGACAGCCCCGGCCGCCGATGGATAATAGTTCACGCGGGAAGTGAAAGCGGTTTTGTTGACAATGCCCTTTTAATGTTTAAAGCAGACACCAAAACGGGGGATTACCATGATCAAATGAATGTTGAGAATTTCACCAAGTGGCTTACAGAAAAATTAGTACCCAACATACCACGCAACTCCATAATTGTGATGGACAACGCCCCTTATCACAGTAGGGAAGAGAATAGGCCACCAAGTATGAACAATAAAAAACAGTTGATGGTTGAGTGGCTACAAGCTCACAACATCGACTTTCCCAACGACAGTACAAAACCTGAACTGTATTTATTAATTAAACGGCACAGACCGCCGAAAAATTATAAAATTGTCAATTTATTAGCTGCCAATGGCCATGAGGTCGTTAGATTACCACCCTACAACTGCGACCTCAACCCCATTGAGTACATCTGGAACCTGGTAAAGATGAGGGTGTCAGAAAAAAATGTGGAGCAGTTGGAAAGTCGCATTGAAGCTCTGACATTGGAGGCGTTGGCGTCAATAACTCCAGATGACTGGCGAAAGGAAGTCAATCATGTTAAACGGCTTGAAGAGGAATATTGGAAAAAAGATCGAATAACTGACGAGT
The DNA here is from genome assembly GCA_017933935.1 of Sesamia nonagrioides. Classification (NCBI taxonomy): domain Eukaryota; kingdom Metazoa; phylum Arthropoda; class Insecta; order Lepidoptera; family Noctuidae; genus Sesamia; species Sesamia nonagrioides. The sequence goes on from JADWQK010002442.1 coordinate 744,981, forward strand.
TATTTATCATAAATACGGCAGACGACAGTGAATCGGAAACGACAGACACAGAAAGCCGTTCTGATTCGGAAGACTGTATGAGTGGAATTGAATAAATAGGGTAAGATTATATTGAATTATATATAAAAAAAATTTTACATACTTTCCTGGTGTTATTTGGTACTCTGGTTTAATTCCCGCTCACAAATTAACAGAAATGTAGTTAGCAAAAGTTAATAAACATGTAAGAAAGATATACGAATAAGTATATTTTTCTTACGTCTACAAGAATTATTTCCTTGAATTTTTAATAATGAAAGTTTATTTGTCAGAATATGGATGAGTAGGTATGTGTATGTATAATAAAATTATAAAATACAAATAAATCCTTAACCCGAAAGAATGTTAAATGCAAAATTAATAAACTATAATTTTGCATTTAACATTCTTTTGCTAGCTGTCCTTTCGTGTGACAGATGACGTCACAAAGCTGTTATTGTGACAAGGTTCCGTCGCAATATCATCGTGCGGGGCTTATAAATATTCATAAAGACGTCAAGGGATCCATGCCAGAAGGTACCCCTGCTTATAAGACGCAGTTAATTAATAAAACTGCAGAAATTGCAGGTAAAGATCATATCCAATGCAGAAATTGCAGGAATTTAAGGATTTTACTATAAAAAATAAATATATTTGAAAATAGCATGCTTTGTGAGGTACTAATATACACTATTAATCATTTTATAGGCATATCTCGTGCAACGGTCTATAATATCCTCAAAGAGTACAATATAAAAGGTCGCCTGCAATCACCCCCTCCTCGCCAACGGAAATACTCAAAATCTGATGAATATGATGATATAACATTAAGTGGAATACGAAGAAAAATTCATTCTTTTTTCTTTGATAATGAATTACCAACATTGGATAAGATTCTGGAAGCCGTAAATAGTGATGAGTCTCTACCCGATTTTAAAAGAAGCACTTTATATAATTTAATTAAGAACAAATTAAAATTTACATATATTAAAAGAAGTAGAAAAAGTGCCCTTATCGACAAACAAGAGATTGTGTTATGGAGGGTGAAATATCTTCATGAAATTAAGAAATTAAGGAATGAAGGAAAAAAAATATATTATTTAGATGAGACTTGGCTAAATGAAGGTACAGTGCTGCTAATATTTATGAAGTCTGGAAGAAGGGGGCTTTACATAACTCGGTAAATAGCTTATCAAGTTATGTAAAACCTCCTTTATGCAAAACAATACAGTGAAGTATTATTAGTTCAACATAAGTTGAATTAATATTGCATTTACATCTACAACTTTAATTATACAAACAGGACACACAAAAAGCAAGGTATGGCAAGACACCACTATTAAGTCTTCAAAGGAAGCACACCGAGCAGGCTTATCAACTGGTTTAAAGAACCCAACTGGAAAAGGGAAACGTCTTATCATTGGCCATATTGGTAAAACTTTTATTTTATTTTTAATTCATTAACAATTGTCACATTACCAAAACATTAATAAAATGACCACTGCATTTTCGGTCACTAAAACTGGTTAAGTCTTAATACTTTCCCTCGGAGAAAGATGTTTATGGTTTTAGAATCATCTGTTCAAGGACATTAATGATGCAATTAATTTCGGTTGCTATTTAAAGGTTAAAATCTATTTCCAGCAATCAAGTATTCTATGCCACCGGTACACAATTATTGATTTGTTTTTATTTCATTTCACAGGATCAACAGATGGGTTTTTAATGGATGGTGAACTAATATTTGAAGCCAAAAAGTGTGATGGAGACTACCATTCTGAAATGGATGCACACAATTTTGAAAAGTGGTTCAAACTAATATTATCTAAAATCGAGAGTGGTTCAGTTATTGTTATGGATAATGCGCCATATCATTCAAGAAAAGTGGAGAAGCTGCCAACTACAGCCACACGAAAGGCAGATATTCAGGAGTGGCTGAAAAACAAAAGTATTCCTTTTGAGGAAAAAGACCTTAGGGCCACTTTATTAGAGAAAGTGAAACAAGTAAAACATTTGTACCAAAAGTTTGTAGTAGATGAGATGGCTAAAGAAAAAAATGTGTTAGTGTTGCGCCTCCCACCTTACCACTGCGAGCTCAACCCAATCGAATTAGTATGGGCTCAAGTGAAGGGATATGTAGCACAAAACAATAAATGTTTTAAATTAGAGGAAGTGAAGCAGTTGCTCCCTCAAGCACTCACAAATATAACTGCAGAGAAATGGCAATCTTGCATTGCTCATACGATTAAAGAAGAGGAAAGATTTTGCCAACTTGATGGTATAATGGATAATGTTGTAGAAAGATTCATTATTAACGTTGGTGAATCTTCTTCATCATCATCAGAGGATGATGAATAAAGAATTCACATATCTATCACATCCATTAATTATATCATTAAGGTGGCAAAACCTTTTCCCTTATTTAATAGCCTTAAATAATAGTTTTTAATAAACTGATTGTTACTATTTTTTTTCATTTCATGTATCTATTCCAAGCATCGTCATGAGTAGATACATAGAATACGCTTTGCCATACATAGAAGTCATACACTTACATTAAAATCACATACATTATTTGTTAAAATTGTTCGAACTTGACTTCAAAATAAAAGGTTTTGTACTCCTGCTTCTGCGAGCCTCTTTTTTCTAATGTTATAATAAATGGAGTATAGTTTATAATTTTTTATAAATTATCAACTACTCGTGTCGTGCCTGACCCTAATCCCGCCTGATGATAAGCAATAATGCAATAGTTGATGGTAAAGCGCGCTAGTTTATTAAGAGCCTATTCACTCTAGCCTTGAAGACATTTAAATTGTAGTCCGACGGAAACACCGCCGTTGGCAAATTGTTCCAGTCCCTCGATGTACGGGGTATAAGACGAGGCGAAACACTTCGTTCAGATCGTTGTGGTGTCAACAACGTAAGGGTGGAAACTCGCCGTAAGACGGCAAAGCGAAGCGCCTATCAGGGTTCGAACCTGCCTTTGGGTACAATTCGTACCTAAGTGGCGGCCATTACCATCCTTATACTAATATTATAAATGCGAAAGTAACTCTGTCTGTCTGTTACCCTTTCCCGCTTAAACCTCTCAACCGATTTTGATGAAATTTGGCACAGACAATCTTTAGATCCTAAGAACGAACATAGGCTACCTTTTATCCCGGAAAAATTTGATGTTCTCGAGGGAAATCTAAAAAACGCGATATAACAGATAGTACATAATTATAATGATTATTGGATAAGGTCCATTAGTAGTTTCAAGGATACTAAGATGGTCCACCGGTAGAATGAAGGAACAAACATCCGCCAATAAAAGTTTCTGCCCTTTGTTTTTTCTTTTCGCATTATTTAACCTGTGTATAGGATTTATTTATACCACAAGAAAACAAAGAAACCGCGGGACTTAGTTAACCGTCTACACGTAATACCAGCACGGTAAATGCGAAACACTCAGTAGCAATGGATTTATTTTTTTAGTTTTAAATGTTAAATCTTAGGTATGCTGTAATATCAATAAACGCATTTTTCTTTCTTTCTTTTTTTTATTTAATTTCGACAGTTCAACAACATTCATTGCGTTTTTTATGTTGTTGAGCCGACACATTTTTCAACCATATGGAGTAATGGATTAACAATCATCATCATCTTAGCGATAACCGCTCCAATAATTTATCATATATTATACAGGGTGTATCTGACATCGTAACGTAAACTTTGCGAAATGGCTAGACCGCGTGCCATTAATAAAATTATGATTATCATTAATGAGAGGTTACAGAAATCAGTGTTTAAAAAAAACTGTCGGCTTGGCCTTTATCTGTTGCAAGCGTGCCGCCGTGCGTGTTTGTAGGTATGACGTTGACCCTTGATGTGAACTCTATTAAATCAGCTGATAGGATAGTTTTTCGAGTTTTGTTCACATTGCGCTTTTTTAAGTAATTACTTTTTTTTTAATTTTTATAAACTAGCGCTTGACCGCAATCCCGCCTGATGGTAAGCAGTGATGCGATTAGCGAATTAATTAATTTTTACTTTTGAATTAATTTTTAAATTTGAATAATTTAAATCTTATTGGGTTATAAAAGTATAGCAATTATGAACGGTCTAAAGTGAGAAAAACTGGATTTTTTTTTAATCAGGACAATCATCATCATCATCAACAACCTTTTTATCGTCCCACTGCTGGGCTCTGGTCTCCTCTTATACAGAGAAGGATTGAGCGTAATCACCACGATTGTTCAATGCGAGTTGGCGATTTCAGACTTTAAGTCCAGGTTTCCTCAAGCTGTTTTCCTTCACCTTCAGTCATTGGTGTCCAAGACATACTTAGAAAGTACATATAACTTTAGAAAAGTTACATTGGTACTTGCCTGACCTGGAATCAAACCCGCGCACTCATACTTGAGAGGCTGGTTTTTTTAGCCACTAAGCCACCACGACTGAATCACGACATGACGAATCAGAACAATGCCGACGAAAAATTCCACCACTGGGGGGCTCAGAATCATGTACTGTACTGGATCCATGGTACTCGTTTGTGCGTCGATGTCAGATACACCCTGTATAGCTGCTCCATGGTTTCACCCGCATAAGTTTCCCGTAAGGATCATCATCATCTCAGCGGCAATCCCAGTCGCATCCGAAGCTTCTTCAGGTTTTGGAGTCTGGTGTCCACTTTACCAATTTAACTGCTGACTTCGATATTTGCCGTGATGCGAGTGCCGTCTGACCTCCAGAGCCCGAAAGCGATATCGAAGCATTGCAGTTAGACCAATTGTTGGACTTTTGAGGGCTCCAACAACCTGTAACGACTGCCATTAGATGTTCGTATGGCAACCGGGACCAACAGCTTAACGTGCTTTCCGAGGCACGACCAGAACAGTGCAAATATCCATATAGAGCAAGATTACAGAAATCTAGTTGTTTACAAACCAGCTCTGTAGGACTGCAGGCAACGATGCAGATTTTTACAATATTTCAGCGCATGTATATGCGCCAACAAAACGAAATATTTAATACTAGCGACTCCGTCCGGGTGGACTTCACTTTACAGCGCGCGGTGGTTCCCGTCTCCGTGGGAATATCCATTCCGAAAAAAACTAAAAATAGCTCTTCTTCTTCTTCTTCAGCCTATAGACGTCCACTGCTGGACAAAGGCCTCCCCCAAGGCTCTCCACGCTGACCGGTCTTGTGCTGCCCGCATCCATCGGCTTCCCGCGACCTTCACCAGGTCATCGGTCCACCTTGTTGGGGGCCTCCCTACGCTGCGTCTTCCAGTACGTGGCCGCCACTCCAGAACCTTACTGCCCCATCGGCCATCGGTTCTACGAGCAATGTGCCCTGCCCACTGCCACTTAAGTTTAGCGACTCGCAGAGCTATGTCGGTGACTTTGGTTCTTCTGCGGATCTCCTCATTTCTGATTCGATCACGCAGAGTAACTCCTAGCATAGCTCTTTCCATTGCCCTTTGTGTGACTCTGAGCCTTCGTATGAGGCCCATTGTGAGCGACCACGTTTCAGTTCCGTAAGTCATCACTGGCAACACACACTGGTCAAAGACTTTAGTCTTGAGACACTGTGGTATCTTGGACGACGAGAAGATGTAGCGTAGCTTCCCAAACGCTGCCCAACCGAGCTGGATTCTCCGAGACACCTCTTTCTCGAAGTTGGACCTACCTAGTTGGACTGTTTGTCCCAGGTATACATACTCGTCAACAACTTCGAGTGCAGAGCAACCAACTACAATTGGAGTGGGTGCGACATGAGAGTTCGACATGATCTTCGTCTTATCCATGTTCATTTTAGACCCACTTGTTGGGAAGCTCTGCTGAGGTCATTGAGCATTTTGCCCAAGTCTTCCAGGGTCTCAGCCATGACCACAATATCATCTGCGAAACGGAGATTAGTGATGTACTCGTCGTTGATGTTGATGCCAAGTCCTTTCCAGTCCAGGAGCTTGAAGACATCTTCCAACGCAGCAGTGCACAATTTAGGAGATATGGCATCTCCTTGTCTCACTCCACGCTGTAGTTGGATCGGTTTCGAGTCCTGATCCTGGAGACGGACTGACATGGTGGCGTTTTTGTACAAACACTTTATCACCTCAATGTATCGATGGTCAATTTGGCACCGCTGGAGAGACTGTAGCACCGCCCAAGTCTCAATCGAATCGAAGGCCTTCTCATAGTCCACAAACGCCAAGCATAGTGGTTTGTTATACTCCTCGGACTTCTGTATAACTTGCCGCTGCGTATGAATGTGGTCTATGGTGCTAAAGCCTTTTCGGAAGCCTGCTTGTTCGGGAGGCTGGAAGTCGTCGAACCTGCGAGCGAGACGATTCGTGATGACCTTAGAAAACAGCTTGTAGACATGGCTCAGGAGGGATATCGGTCTGTAGTTTTTTAGGAGGGTATTGTCACCTTTTTTGAAAAACAAAACCACCACGCTCCTGTGCCACGCCTTAGGCGTTTCGCCTTTAAGAATGACGGAATTAAATAGCTTCTGAAGCGCTTTAAGAACCGGTTTGCCACCCGCTTTCAGAAGCTCAGCCGTAATTCCATCATCTCCAGCCGCCTTATCGTTCTTGAGCTGTTTCAAGGCCATACCAATCTCGTACAGGCTGACGTCCGGGATATCGTCGGTGTAGTGTCGGGTTAGTCTGGCTCTGTATAACTCTCCGTAGAATTTCTCAATCTCACCCAAAAGCTCGGGCTTGGAAGTGACGATCCTACCATCCCCAGTCTTCAGCTTCGCAAGTAGACTCTGTCCAACAGACAATTCTCGTGCGAATACTTTGGAGCCTTTGTTCCGCTCGATAGCCTCTTTAATACAATTTGTATTAAATTGGCGTATATCGCGAGTCAGAGACTTTGAGATTTGTCTGTTAAGGCATCTGATACGCGAAGCGTCATCAGGGGATTTTAAGATCACCTCCCGTCTTTCTTCCATTAGCCGGCGGGTGGGACTGGAGATCTTCTTCTGTCCTTTTGAACGGAGGGTTTTGTAGAACTTAGACCCTTCCGTTTGGAGAGTTTCCACAAACCTGTTGTTGTAGTCGTCCACATCTACGCATTCACCGAGGCATTCGAAGCGGTTTTGTAGTTTGATCTGAAAGCTCTCGGGGTGTTGGTTTGGAGTTGTGTTGACGCTGGACGGAGCGTAGACTTCATAAGTCGAGAGCGTTCGAGCCTAATGTTGAGGTTCAAGATGCCTCTAACAATACGGTGATCACTCCCGGTTTTTACCGCATGGATCACGGAGACATCGTTGAACACTTGCCTTCTCGTTGACATTATGAAGTCTATCTCGTTTTTGGTCTGACCATCGGGGCTGAGCCAGGTCCACTTGCGGTGCAATGGTTTCTTGAAAAAAGAATTCATCGCAAAGAGTCCTTCCCTTTCCATGAAATCCATTAGCATCTGACCTCTGGGATTCCGATTTCCAACTCCAAATTGCCCCACTTTCGTCTCGTCCGCCTCTCGCATGCCCAGTTTTGCGTTAAAGTCCCCCATGACAACGGTGTAGTGGGTTTTAGAGGAATGTATGGCTCTACTGACGTCCTCATACATAGCCTCCACCTCATCGTCAGAGTGTTTAGACGTCGGGGCGTAGACCTGTATAACCTTTAACGAATATCGTTTTGTTATTCTGAGTACAAGGTACGCCACCCGAGTCGAAAAGCTCCCGTCTTTAACAACGTTGTTCACGGGGGACTTGTGGACAATAAACCCGACGCCACCCTGGGACAGCTGGTCTGCGCAAAATAGCTCAGTTGATATAAATTAAGCGCCTGTTAAAATAATGAGAGCAATATGTACGCCCGCGTTTGCTCCCGTTTTCGCAACATTTTTTGTTACTGCTCTGCTCCTATTGGTCATAGCGGGATGTTATATAGCCTATGTCCTTTCTCAGGCTCTAGACTGTGTACCAAATTTCATTGCAATCGGTTCAGTAATTTTGGCGTGAAAGCCGGACAGACAGACAGACAGGGATACTTTCGCATTTATAATATTAGTATGGATTAAAGAACAAACCACTACCAGTGGTCCACATTAGCATTGGAATCTTGTCCATATCGAGGCATGGATCTGAATCTAACAATACAATACGATAATGCAACCTAACGGTAACGACGAGGCCCACATTAGACCAGCTGTGGGATGATACAGACTAACAGTAACTTACTTGATGTTAGCTTGGACCAGCCAAACTGAACTCAGTGTTTATAAAAAGAATAGTGTTTTTCAATATTTTTCATGGTACGGCTACTTAGTACCTACTTAGAGGAAAATATCCTTCCCTCCGCTGCCTCCAACTTGAAATTGTAATCTGTCACTTTGAGTCCCTTTAGGTAACTACAACGAGACGCTCATGATGTTCTAGTGTATCATCCTTTTACGAACTAAGAGCTCGTTCAGACATGCGGGAATCGTGCGTTTACGAATCGCGCGGTTTCAAACCGCAAAATTGTGAAGCTATTCAGACACGCGCGGTTAGTATGCGATTTCGTGCGGGTTGTTTCAAAATGGAGGTCGACGAAGAAGTGTGTTTACTGTGGTTGCTCCTTAAAAAAAAGAAAAGAAAAAGGCGGTATTGGGTGCATCCAATATTACGTGACCGACTAGTACATGGTCAGTTCGTAACATTATATCCCAAATTAAGAATGTATGATAACAAATTTTTTGACTATTTGAGAATGTCAATAAAATCTTTTGATGAACTAATTGAACTGATCAGGCAAGATATTTCATGCTCTGAAACGCATTTGAGGCCAAGCGTGTCACCGGAAGAGAAACTCGTAATAACTATATGGTAAGATTTATTTATTGTTCTTCAAAATCAGCATAAATATTTTCTATAACTGTAGAGGACTGAGAGCCAGAACTAAATTGCGATGGTGACGGTGACGGTGCCGGAACAGGAGGAGGTGATCCAGATGTAGTAAAATATCCTTGCGGGCTTGTATACTATTGTCCTTGCCAATACGTAGGTGTGATCTGCTGAGTATTGTAGCGAACAGGGGGTGGTAAGCTTTGTCCTTTTTATATCACTTGAAGTAATTCAATTTTGGTTGCTAAACGCCTATTTTCTGGTACTTTTCTGAGTTCTTTATATAACGACAAACAAAAGAGTTTGTCGTCATCTTGCTTGGTAATACTATTTTCTTGAAGTTCATTCTGAAAATGTTTTCGTGACTCGATACTTTTTTCTATTAAAACAGCTATTTTTTCTTCTGGCACTTGTGTTTTCTTACGTTTAGGGGGACGTATTTCAGTGGCTTCGGTTGCATTGGCGTTTAGTTCACTTGTCTCCTCCCTTTCATTCTGTTCTTCAATATTAGTTGTAGTGTCTTTATTACTTACACTATTCTGCAGGAAAGATAATCTTGAAAAATACATATATCGGGCTCCTTTACGAGCACCTGAACCAGAAGGAGTTGTTTTTTCTTTTTTGTATTCTTTATTGTAGCAATCTCGTATGTTTTTCCATTTTTTTTGGAGTTGTGTACCTAAAAATAATAACATTATTAATAATATTCTTGTTTCAGATATCTTGGTACGGGTTGTTAATTTGGAGAACTAAGCTACAATTATCGCCTAGGAAAATCGACGATTACTGGAATTGTCCGCGAAGTATGTAAATCATTGTGGAATAAGTTGGTTAACATAGTCATGCCCGAAGCGACTGAAGATATCTGGAAGACAATAGCACGAGACTTTGAGATATATGCAAATTTTCCAAATTGCATTGGTGCTATAGACGGCAAGCATATCCGAGTTATAAAGCCTGTTGATTCGGGTTCTTTGTATCATAACTATAAACATTACTTTTCCATAGTGCTCTTAGCACTTTGCGACGCCAACTATTGCTTTACTTAATATGTTGATATTGGGGCTTATGGCAAAAGCAGTGATTCTGATATATTTAAAAATTCGGTTTTTTATAAACGCCTGACAGAAAAATCATTAAACATACCAACACCTAAACCAATATCTAATGTAGACCTAACACCAATGCCTTATGTTATAGTTGGAGATGAAGCCTTCGGCTTAGCAGAAAATTTAATGCGCCCATATTCAGGCAAATGTTTACCATATGAAAAAAGGATTTTTAACTATAGATTATCGAGAGCCCGACGTAATATTGAGTGCACTTTTGGTATTTTGGCTAACAAATGGCGCATCTTTCATAGGCCTATAAATGTAAACATAGATTTTGCCGAAGATATAATAAAAGCTTCTTGTGTTCTACATAACTATGTGCGGACTAGAGATGGTCTAAAATTTAAAGATACTTTATATAATGCACCCATGACTAATCTCAATACCTTGCATGCGGGAAGAGGGACACCGTCATCTTTGAATATCAGAGATAAATTCGCTCATTACTTTGTGAACGACGGGCGTGTTCCATGGCAAGACACAAAGATATAGCTGCAACTAACATACCGTACTTAACGTACCGTACGTATGTTTAGGTACATAACTAAATGTAAACAAACGAAATATGGTAATACCGTTGTGACCTTCATTTGAAAAATGCTCGAAATGTCTGCATAAAGCAGCCGAAGTTTGTTTATATTTATTTAAGTACCTAAAGTATACGGAGAGTATAATATACGCTTCATAACAATAATTATAACATAATTCTGTAAATTATTTTTTGGTGAATAAACCTACTTACTTAAAATATTCTTTTTTTCCACCGTGTCTTCGCAATTTCCAAATATCTCTACCAACTCTTGCCAAGCTCGGTTCTTGATAATTTTATTTGAGTAATCATCACACTGAATGTCCCATATTGCAGGTATCTTCTCCACCTCATCAATAAATAGTTCAGTGTCGAAACGATCCATGGCGAACTCACGAACAGTGACGTGCTCACCGCGCGGTATCCGCAACGCAACTGAACGCGAAGTAAAGACTCCATAGTAATAGAAACGCGCGGGAGCAGCGCGATTCTATTTTCTGGCGGTTGGGTTGCGGTAACCGCGCGGCTTGATTAACCGCGCGGTTATGTCTGAACGATTACTAACTAACTCATATAAATAAGACCCCGCGCGATTTCCATGCGATTCTTTAATCGCGCGGTTCCCGCTGTGGCTGAACGAGCGCTAAACGTCGAGTACGCTCGCCTCTTTGTTACAAACGAACGAGCATATTGGTGTAACATTTCGTCGAGCCACGAGTGCGAGCAAATAATGTACCTACGCAAGGTACAACCAAATGTTAGTAAATGCACTAGCTGTGAGCATTTCCCCGTAATGTATCACAGGAACGTTACATTAGATGGAAATGCTTTGGAAACTGAGCTTTTGCCCGTATTCTACCATTCGTAAGAACGTTAAACAGAAAAGCTCCAGAAAATCTTGTAGTTTATACTCGCCTTTTTGGTTAAATAAAATCCCATAATCAAGCACTGACACTTTTGAATGGTTTCAAAACATTTGGAGCCTCATATAATTTTTAAACAGTAGCGAGCCCACGTATAAAACACTGAGATAGTGACACGTAAATTATAAATAAAAACACCCAAATAAGTTTGTTTAATTTATTAAAAGTAAAAATTACTTATCTAGTAAGTATACCACTAAACAAATTCATTCTCCTTTAACTTCTGTTCTATATAAAAAAAAAACGAAATTCTTTTCGGTATGCAGACACTGCGACGAATGATTAGGTCTGGTTCACACTTGCGTTCATATTGCCTCGACAAGACAACATAAACAATAAATTGCAGTGCAATTGTAGTATTTTCTTTGTTGCTGTCTGCGCAAGAGCAAACAAATTATACGCAAGTGTGCACCAGACTTTATTTAAAATATTACACTTTAGAGTATTCAAATCTTCGTAATAATAAATACATATTTTACTAGAATATTAAGAATTAGTTTTACATGTTTAATATAAAATGCTAATACAACCATTTTCTTTTCGTTATTATATAACTTTAAATAAAACTGTTGAGGCAGATAACGAACTTTTTTATAATTATAAACTAGTGTTTGACCGCAATCCCGCCCGAGGGTAAACAGTGATGCAATCGTTGATGGTAAACCGCGCTAGTTTATAAGACCCTAAGTGAATAGTAAAGAAGACCGCAGTTGAGCGAGGCGATGCAATGTTAAACCCAACAATACGACCATCGGTATTGCGCCAGAGGGAGATTGATATGGAGACCCTCCACGACCAAACTTCCGACACAATAACATTTGGCACATCGTACCCGGCACACATCGCAACACAGCTGCTCAGACCCGGCCTCCGTACGGCTTCACCAGACATCATACCGAGACAAGACTTTATTTTAACGTCACAATTATGTCATTGAAAAATAACCGTACTTAACGCGAATTTAAAGTGTCTGTCTATTACATTATTTACCCTACCTTATATACTTTGAAAAGTAAAGCCGCAGTGCCAATGATATTCTCGTCACTAGTGGTGGATAATACACAGTATTTTTGTATATTTAAGATTAACAGACACACACAACTGAAACATTTGAATGGTACAAAAATAACTTTGGACCCAATTCACTCCAACGCACATTTATATAAAGGTTTTATAGTTAACTAATTAAAATTTAATTATTATATAAATACAACATCTATGTACCAAATTCTAATGAAATAACTTTTCTTGCATTGCTAATTGATTTTCCGTGGCTGGTTTATTACATACTTAGTACATATATGTTGTTTTAAGACTACAAAGTATAGACGATAATTCGGTACAAATTTTACAAGGTGTAAGAATGATATCACTCTTTAAGAAATATTGATTCCAAGTGCAAAGAAAGGACAGAGCTATTGGTTATGTACAGCTCCGTCTCTCAAACTAGTGGAAATTAACCGCCATAATACGGCACTAGTACGGTCGGATCATGACCAGTCTGTTATTGGTCAGCCTTCTGCGCCAAGTTCTGACCGAGACCATGATTATATACCGTTATACCGGAACTGTATTAGTGATGATCACGTAAGAATTTTGTCTGATTATTCGTCTATTTACTTCTCCGCCTTTATTTAGTCTTTTGTGGGTTTCTCCAAATTATCTATTTCGTTGTAGAAGATATATTTGTATAATAAAATATATTTAAAATTAAGTACAAGATAATACATAGTTTCATTACGGGAATATGTTATTTAGTCATAGATTTACTCCTTGGTAAAGATTGTTTATGACAGATAAAAATACTGTTCATTTGTCTATCTATGGTATATAAACCCATGTAGGAAAAACTCACAAAAGAAACATATCCGAACTACTAACTAATAATATCCTTTATGGAAAAGCGACTTTTATTCAATTGTCTTTCGTACTAATCGTCACCAATATGGCGTTTTTGTCACAAAAATGTAGTAAATATCTCAAACATGCTAATGTCATAAAATTGTGACGAGCGTAATATATGAAATGAGTAATGTATGCTAAAAAATATATGAAAAATCGAACTTCGATGTTAGGAATATACTCTTAATAAAAAAAATGTGATATTGAAAGAAGCGTACTATTAGAGACTATTCACACTTATACAAACATGCTTTTTTCCATACAAAATAACGATATTGTATGGAGTACGTACGCATCCGTAACAATGAACGTATGCGTACGCATTCCATACAAAATTGTTATTGTCTATGCACAAAAGCTGATAAGTGTGAGTAGCCCATTAATGAGATTTCATGTAAATGAGGGCACAGTTTTATCTAAAGGTAATTTATTAATGATAATAATTATTTATTGTTTGAGTGGTGTTTGTTACTTTTTTAACCAAATGCACGACAGCTACAACTGGGTTGATTTTATCGTCCAAAATACTTCTAGATGTCGTTTATAGATAAACGTACATTACTGATGAATCGGGCTGAGGCCCCATATATTTTAATTGTTAAAAAATGGGTACATACACAATGTATATTAGTGATGTGAGGAAGATTTATCAACGCAGCGGGACCGGCCCAGTTTACATCAGCCTTCAGAATACAATTCGCCATATTTGTACTCAATATACCTATTGACACAAGAGCACACGACTGGGAAATTGTATTCATAAACGATGATTTTTAATGAAAAATGTTTGTAAAACTGCAATATACAGGTTTTGTATACCAATCGTAGTTTATTCTAACGGTAAATGTACTTCCGAAAGGACATTCAAAAAGCTATACGAAGGGAGAGTAACTGGCAAAACTGTGATACAGTGAAGCTCCATTGACAGTCTGACCGAAATAGCTAAAAAACACTAAAATAGTTAAAATTGGTTTTATATTCAGACTTTACTTCAGACAAGTAATAATATAGTGTCCAAATATAAAATTTAAAATATACATAAAACATTATAGTTATTTTGGCTTGGCTTTAAATATTTCTTCAATATGCATTACCTACTTTTGCTACAATCATTTAATACACTTAAAAAAGGTTTTGTATTCGACGCGTACTGTGTTTTTTCCGTATTGCTTTTTTGACCATGTCAGTGTGGCTATCATGAGTTTTCATTACAAAGACTCGATCATCGATTTCGATCGCGTTTGACTCATCGATTGGTCCGCATCAACGTTGTAAGAACCTTCAACCAATGAGAGCGCCAAACGCGGTCGATGTATATGATCGAGTGTCGTAATGAAAACTCAAGGTAGCAACACAGGAGTGGTTGATGTAACTATTCTCCTACAGCATTTTGTCAGTTACTACCCTATCCGCATTAAAGTGAGTTCAGTAATTGTTCCTGAAGTTCCTGTTGGGCTTGAAGTTGCCACCGCCGCCGCCGCCGCCACCTCCGGGCGCGGTGGAGTTGAGGAACAGCTCGATGTAGCGATGGTCCATGTTGTTCTTGTCGCGTCTCATTGCCTGCGGATTAATTTAAAGAAATACTATGTTGCACTAATACATTAATACATTGGAATGCTTAAAGAGCGGTTTTATGGTTTAAAATTAATCAAATGTCATTGAATCAGGTATATCTTGGAAACCAATGACTGATTGCAAGGTGAAGGAAAGCATCTTGGTTTCTTGAGGAAACCTTTAGGTCTGAAATCGCCAACCCGCATTGAGCAAGCGTGGTGATTACGCTAAATCCTTCTCTGTATGAGAGGAAACCTGTGCCCAGCAGTGGGACGATAAAAAAGGTTGATGATGATGAATATCATTGAAAGTAAATCTTGGGCCAGTTTTGTGCATGAGCCACAGTACTGCACGATTTGTGCAGACGTATATGGAAAAAACTTTGTTCCTATACAATATGTAAAGAAAACCCTGTCCGATCCGTGAAGGTATTGTTAGGTATCGATAACTGATTCTACTAATGCCCACAAAGACAACCTAAACTTAAAAAAAAAATCCCCCTAAAAAAATAAATATTATTTCGCAAAAAGAGGTATCTTAATACATGTGCTGTAAACAACCCTTTCTGCGGGCGGCGGGGGGCAGGGCACGCGGCACCTGTGACGTGGTCGCGTCGCTATTCGCTTATATTAATACCGGTGTTGTCACTTTTTTAAAAATTACCAAATTTCGGGGAAACTGGAATTAATTCGCGGGAAAAAAAGATTATTTCAAAATTCACTAATATTGTTACTATGGTGATTATATAAAATTTCATATGTTATTTGGTCATGTGTTTACCTAACCTTTATTATCCTTACGGGTCGGACAGGGTTTTCTTTACATATTGTATAATAAAGTTTAGTTTCTGCTACAACTTCAAATGTTATTACAACTTTCTCAATAGTGGTAGTCAGTGTGTATTAAAATAAATTTGATATATTGTTACTAAATGCATCTTATGCCGATGGCATAGGGTTCAATATTGCGGGACATGCAGTACGTAAATTTTAAGCCCTATTTCTTGAGACCTAAGCATTGTCAAGGTACGATATAACGCATTGCTAGAACTAGGATGGCCTATCGAATGATGCAAAACAATTTGAATTGCAAAACGTCATGAGTAAATTTAACTAATATTATGACGCTTTATCATCAAAACGACCTTTTATAACATTATTCTCATTTTTTACAAACGGTATCGTTCGAATGACGTCACAAACAGAGCGAGGTGCACAGTTAACTCGCGCGAGATATACCATTTTTTTTTGGGATGGGTATTATGGGTAATCATCAAATGACTTCTCCCGCTCTGGGCGGAGCGGAAGGGCGTGTCAGACTTTTACTGACTAAACCCACCCGTGTTTCTTCACTTGCCTGTAGTTTAACCAACCCGCAAACCTGAACCAGGAGGCATCGGTCTTCGTGGACCCCGTCACGATGTGCTGACATCTCTTCATTGCCAATAAACTTTGAAACCCTTAACCGGCATTTTGATACCCCCAGCCCGTAACAATATTTTGTTTAACTTGAACTAAGGTAAACTTGAAATATTAATACAATTTGCATATAGTTTGACTATATAAATTTAAACTCACTCTCATGGCATCCTCGTGGCATTCAAACTCGACGTCAGCTTCTCCAGACGGCCTGCCACTGTTGTCATACAAGATGTTGATATTCATCGGCCGGATTGGTTTGAAGAACTGCAATAACATATTATAACAGTTAGACATAGGACCAAATGACAGAAAACAGTTTTGAATTTTTTATACACTACATTAGATATATAAAAAAAAATCTCACACATGTAATATAAAGTCTTAAGTTATAATCAGCTTTTAATCAGTCATTATCATATCGAACCCGCATACTCTTTGAGAGGCTGGTGTTTTAACCACTAGGCCACTATGACTATCAAAATTCGAAAGATAATAATTTACTCACGTATGCGATATCTTGGGGAGAAGCCTTGAAGGGTAGTCCGCGCATGTGCACACAGTGTAAGCCGCCACCGCGACGGAACCCACCGCGACCGCCGCCGCCGTATCCGCCACCACCACCTTAAGATATTCAATTATTTATACTTCCATTTCTAAGTCACAAACAACAGTTTTAAAGCCATTTAGTTAACCGCCTAGCTGGACTCAACAGAGGTCGTTCACCGACCTGAAATATTCATTCAATAAATTATAGTTTAAATTAGAACTGAGACCAATCCACAAGTGAGCCAAATTGGTCGCAATAAATAAGCCAGAACACCCCAACCAATTCGGTAAGGTTAGAACTGCGAACAACCGCCTGCAAGCCTAGAGGGCTAAACAAGGTGTGACCACTACTTTCAAACACCAGACAGTTTACTAATCACCTAATTTAACCAATTGGCTGCGATTTTATATTCTTAACAATAAATTGAAAGAAGCTTGTTCTCATGCATGAGCATGACTTAATTTTTGGATTAACCATAGAGCAAGGACGAACACTAATTTGGATAGTAATTTCATAAATAATTTGCAACAAAAAAGAAGTGATAGATATCACACAAAACTACTAAACGGAATGTGGACAAAATTTGGCATTGGGTTTATAACTAGGATTGTTAACTGTTGATTTTTCTACGGGAGCTAAACTTAGATGGGTGAAACCCGGTGGCGCAGCTAGTGGTTTTCATAAAACATAAAAAGTAGAGTTACTCAACTTTACTCTTTCTCTACTCACAACACCAATACAAAAAGCAACAGAAAGCATAATAAGCCGAATGTGCCAAGGTTGCAAGTGAAATACATTTATTATATCATAAATGTATTTACATAATTGTAATAATCGGAATCGTGAACACAATTTAATTATATTGACAATTCCGATTTAATGAAATATTCAATAGTGTAATATAACAATTACCCTATTGAATGACTATATCATTGAATCATCCATTTGAGACCAATTCTACTTAAAACAGTGATATTGATTATTTCAATTCTGTAAATTAGTATGTAACATATTTTAGACCAACAATTTGCAAAAAAAGTAATAAAATATATAATTCGCTGGCTGCCTTGACGCTTCCCGCTTAAGCCCACTATTCTTCAGAAACCCAGTAATTGTAGTCAACCCACCACCAGAAAACTCACCCCTACCAAAAGATCCTCGACCTCGTCCGCCGAATCTGCCGGAGAAACGGTCGTTCCTGTCATAGGGGGTCGGTCTGTACCCCCGCGAGGATCGGAACCCGCTCTCAATGCGAGCGGTGTAAGCTCGTACCTCCTCAGCGGAACTCAGGAACACTTCTATGTATCTGTTGAGGGAATAACTTCGCTATAACAAGGTTGGAGTATTGTTTTCTAGGTTGATCAGGTGATCATTTTGAAGAGTATATTTCGATGTGATGGTTATCGTCGATCGATTCCAGTCGGGTAACAAACGTAGAGCGATATCTCTGAGGTGGCGGGATTTTCTCGTGCATTTTTTAAAGTAGGTATTAGAAATCATCCACAGATAAAAAAAAAAATGATGGATTTTTAACTGTAGTCGCTAAAATGAGCATAGAAATGAAAAAAAAAAATATTTACAAACAAGAAACCTGAAAACGGCAAAAGCAAGTCGAACAATCGCTGTTGGGGGACCTCTTAGCTCAGTGGTTCCTAACCTTTTCAATGTCACTACCCCTGTGAAGAAGTATGGGAATTGAATTTACCCCTAGCTAATTTAAAATAATTAAAACCACACAAATTCGAACGAAAACATGTTTATTAAGTAAGAAATTGCACGTTTAGGTAACTAATATAGTAATATATAAATCTCGGAGTTAACTAGTGTAAAGGTTTAAATTGCTTTTGCATTCGCAAGTTAGACAATATTAGGTTCGGTTTCACTCAACGCGCATCTCATGTCATGTTCAACATTCAGACTGTTTCTGGCTTTTGTTTTTAATGTGTGTAACGGTGTTCCTCAGGGATCTGTTCTCTCTGCAACTCTGTTCCTGCTGCATATTAACGATCTGCTGAAGCCCGGCATCTATGGGTATGCAGATGACAGCACAGTTGTGGAGAAATACCTGCCGGAAGCTCGGGCTAGTAAGGAATCACTTCGGTCCGAAAGAGGTAGAGGTAGAGCGTACGAGTGCTGCACTACAAGCAGTCTCCGAATGGGGCAAAGCCAATCTTGTAGCATTCAATGCCGCCAAAACACAGGCGTGTCTTTTTACCGCCAAAAGCAGCCCGTTTGCCTTGGCTCCTACTTTTCAGAATGTATCCTTGGAGTGCACCGACCGCCTTCAGCTTTTGGGAGTTGAGATTTCCTCGAACCTAAACTTTGGACGGTTCATTGGGTCCAAGGCCAAGGTGGGTGCCAGAAAACTTAGCGTCATCGCAAAGGTCCGGCGGTACTTCACACCGGGGCAGCTTCTGATGTTGTACAAAGCACAGGTCCGTTCGTGTGTGGAGTACTGCAGCCACATTTGGGCTGGTGCTGCGAAATGTCACCTGGCTACTTTGGATTCAGTGGAGAGGGGTGCGAAGAGGCTAATTGGTGACCCTGATTTAACTCGAGACGGTCTCCAAAGCCAGGAGCACAGGCGTAGAGTAGCCGGCCTTTCGGTGTTCTATAGGATGCATTTTGGGGAGTGTGCAAGGGAATTGCATGATTTAATTCCCCCATCGGACGATCCGTCGTACGGCGAGTTTCCACCCTTACGTTGTTAACACTACTACGATCCGGACGAAGCGTTTCGCCTCCTCCTTTATACCGCGTACATCAAGGAACTGGAACAACTTGCCGGCGGCGGTGTTTCCGTCGGACTATAATTTGAGTGTCTTCAAGGCGAGTGCGGCTCTTCATAAACTAGCGCGCTTTACCATCACCGATCGCATCACTGCTTACCATCAGGCAGGATTGCGGTCAAGCACTGGTTTTTTTTTTATATTATATATAAAAAAAAAATGTAACAAGAGTTGAGAAACCAATTTCACATCTGTAACATGTAGCAATTTAATACTATTTTGTGCCTGCCATCCCATGTTACCCCCTAAAATCTCCGTTTTACCCCTGAGGGGGTAATTACCCCCAGGTTAGGAACCAGTGACTTAGCTAAACAAGTGTTCCATGGAACAGTCCCCAACTGCGATTGTTCAACTTGTTTCTGCCTTTTCAGTTCGTTACATTTTTATGCAGTCGGGTTTATTGTACATAAATAATATTTTTTTAATACAACTTATTGCTGTGTAAGTAATTATAATTATGTATTTACTTTTACAAAGATTGTTACGTAATTTACAAAGCGGAGGAAAATAAAGTGTTGCATTGGTTAAGTACACGTTATTTCTTTTTACATACATTTCTTAATTATGAAATTACGATGTGTTGTGTTTTATTCTTCAACTTAATTACGAAGAAAACCATTTCATTATTATGGTGGTGTGTAATTGTTAATTGATTAAATATTTGTAATGAATCATTTAAGTAATTAAATATTAGAAACAAGCGATAATAACAAAGTCAAACAAATTGGAAATGAATTATTTCCATAAATTCGGTATTGAAATAAGTACTTAATGCTAACTGGCTAAGACCCCACTGTCTGTCTGTCACCAAGCTGTATCTAATGAACCGTCAAAGTTAGAAATTGTAGCTAATTGTGCTAGTTGAAATTTTCACAGATCATTTCATTCTGTTGCCGAGGAGCTACTGCTTCTAACGCCGAGCTATAGATACGACCTAATTAACTAAAAAATTAGCTTCTAAGGATATATAGCAAAAACAAAACGGAGCGCTCCCTTCATGCGCGAATCCGACTCGCACTTGGGCGATTTTCTGTATGCTATTTTATATAATTCCTCGCAAACGCAGCATTTACAGAGGGCGATGTTTTGGACACACATATTATACAGTCAAAGAAAATTAACGACTTTTATAAGTATGATCCTGGCATACCTACTTACTGTCACGTCATTTTTTTTTTTTCAAAATTGCTGCCTCTATTGAAGTCTTTATAACTCTATAGCTGACAACAATGCAAATGGATGATACAATAGTACTAAACGTCACGCGTCCACTCGCAACACGACACGTTTTAAAGTAGAGTTTTGACGGGAAAGCTAAGATGAATGTCACGCGCATTTTTCATTGGACTTTTAAAATTATTTATAGTGTCGTTTACTAAATAAAAGCGCGTGATTTATGTAGTAAAAAGTGCATTCAGTAAATAATTCATAAAGAATATTGAAATATCGCAGCATAATGGCCACATATGTAAATAGTAGTCAAAGTCATTACTTTGCCTAAAACCTTCCTCATAGATGGTTCACGCGGCCGCCTTTATCAACTGTCGTTGGCGATATCCGCCATTATTGTGAAATAATTTTTTTAAAGAATTTCTATAATTTGTGTTATTGGCAAAATGGTGGTATCTATTCCACAGATCTCACCTTGAAAAATGAATAAGAATCATTTAAAGTAGATCAGGTAACAATAAAACAAAATGACGGACAAGTAAGTATGCCACCTGTAAAGGCCATTTCTAGGTGTGGATTTGTTCGCGGGCAAAGGCCTTTTTGTCAAGTTTTTTATTTTGCATTACTGTATCAGACAGGTTTTTTAAACTTATAATAAATTGTAATTGTCTACTATTTCTAAAAATACTACCATTTTTCACCTAAAAATATTTACACATTCTTATTTCGAAGAGCTGAAAATAATAAAACACATAGATAAGATGCATAGGTATTTTTAAAAGTATTTTCGTATAACCTGAAAACCCTTATTTATATTAACAAATACCACGTTATAAGTCAGAACGTTATTTTGTCGATCCCGCAGTCCATGTTGCCCGCTTCGTCTCTTCTCCCCGCGCCCCGCTTCCTGCCCAGTGCTCTCCCAACCTTTGACAACTCAACAACCAATCACTAATATCACTCCTGAATGCCACCTTTTGAGGATTAGTCGTGAAGATACGGAATTACATTCAATACCGTACCTATGTAACTTGAAACTAATCCAGTAGAACACTTTTATGTTTAAGTCATTGTGGTGGAAATAAAATTAAAATAAAATAAAAAATCTATAAAATTTGAAACCCAAGAAAAGCAGTTAGTTATTTGTCTGTCATTTTTATGACGTTCACTGCTATGTAACTTAAACAGAAAAGTGTGACTCAAAGGTAGCATTAAGAGAGTGTGAAAATTGAAAATCTTTATAGAGAAGAATATTCTTCATGTTTTATACATTTTCTTCAATATAGAAATAATCCCATAAATTCAACTATTACACCCACCATTCTGTTACTGGCCATTATCATTTTTACCATTCTCATATTCCATTAAAATATCACCAAAGTGTTTTCTTTTTTTTCACCATAGATAAAAAATAAAACCATGAAGTAGACCAATAACATAGGAGGTCCCAAACTTATCCCACTACACCAAATATAATATTGCCTTCATGGTTTGTTTTGCTGTGGTGGGCAAATAGGGCTCTGACCATAATGATAATGACCCTACTGTCAAATATTACTCTTCAGTTTACCCCATTTTCTCAGTTATATAAGAGTACCAGAGTAACAAATTTATTGCCTACTAAAGTTCAATTCCATCAATAAAATTTCATTTAAATCATAAATATAGAGTACTACCAAATGCAATCCCACCAAACCATAGTTTTAGAAAACTGTAAATAAATATCAAAGGTAAGAAGCCATGTGTAACTGACAATGCAGTATTCACACAACACCTCTTTTAACCCTAGATTCCCACCACAGCACCATCTCAAACCGTGGGCACATTGTAAATAACTTTTCCCCCCACCTGTGTCCTATTTTCTCCCTGTCCCTGTTGAGAGCCTCTTGTGCACTCTCCTTGTCTACGAAGTGTACGAACGCCTCGCCCGAGGCCCGCCCCGTGACGTCGGAGAGCAAGTGGACCCCATCCGTGGCGATCGTCAGCCCTGCCCCATCCGACGTGCAAATAAAGATCATGTTATATGCCTTGGGGTAATGGTAGCCAGCTGAGGGTAATGACTGACATCAAGGGTAAAAGTGGTCAGATATTGTGTAACGTTCTTATAACATGAGGTAAATGATTGACTATTATTAGGATTTTTAAATAAAAAACATACAATAGAAGCGGCATTCCTATTTGCTCGAGTATTTTACTGTTGCATCAATGTGATTACAAATTAAATACAAATTTTAAGCATTCCTTCTGTCATGTTATAGTTAAATACAAACTTTACCCGCAGCACAGCTACCAAAAATGCCTAACAACCCCATAAAATGTAATAATCAAAAAAATCCATTATTCTTACCGTCAAAGAATTGGATGACTTCTTCTTTGTTGCAGCCAAATGGAAGGCCCCGTAGCTTGACAATACCCATGTCATCAGATACATTGGGTATTGGGCCATCAAAACTACCACCATTGTCAGATTGACGCATTGCACTCATGGCCCACTCCATGTCCGTTCGGTCAGTGGAGAAGACTGTAACAAAAAAGTTTATTTGAGTCAATTATAAACTATCTGTCTTATTCATTAAAGACTCGTTAATCACTCGTTAGCGACTGTTTAGCTAACCATTTAGTTAGCTCTTAATCAATGCTTAACTTTTCTTTATTCATAATAGGTAGTTAGCAGATGATTAGTTGCGATACGAACTAGAGGTGAAACTATGCGTTTGGCACAGATTATAATCAAAATAGTTGACTAAAAAATGGATTTTTTAGAAAAAGCTTGTCAAAACTACAATTTTTTATCTGTTGTGTTTGGCAGAGAAATGTCAGAAATTTCATCGGATAATTTGAATGTAATTAAAATGATTTATTACAATTAAATAATTGTATTTGTGATAATAGTGGTGAAAGTAATAAACTCCAATAATATTATAGTAAACAGAAAAAGGTATTTATCTCTGTAATTTTATATGTAATTACTAATCTAAACTCGCGAAATTAATGTTAAAGCAGTAGCCGATAATAACTGTGTATTTTCCTGCTCTTTATGCTTGTAAACCTCCCTGTGCTATTTAAGAAATTTAAGTGGGTTCTTGTGTATATATTACATTACTTCCTACTGTTTTGTACTGCTTTTATATTATACTTGTTTACAGGCACACATTTTATTGCTATAAACGAAGCCACTATTAGCAACTAGCGGCAATATTATTCAACCTCGCAATGACGGCGAAGGAGAAGACCATGCTGTGAGTGAAAAAGATGAGGAATGAGGGTCGCGTGAGTCAAGAATGGCTCTCATGTTTATGGAAGAAAAGTATTGGAAAACAAAAACAATGAATTATTTTTAGCACAAAAATGTAAACACTTTTATTGCGTTGTTGGAGCTGCTGAACCTTGGAGAAAACTATCATTGCATTGCGTAGATTCAATTTCTTAGTATTGTATAATTGCATGGCACATGTACTTGCTGTAAAGCATCTATTTGTTGGGTTAGTCTTATTTTGTTGTTGTTTTTTTTTTGTGTTGTCCATAATGGACGCTCTTAGCGTACAATATATTTCTGCATCGTTCTCACACGGTTGATTTCAAATCGAATGATGTAATCAAATCTTTGTATCAATAGCTTGACAATTTAAAAGAGTGTCCATGGAGTTTCTTGCACGTTCTTCTCCATAGGTACCTACTCTTTGGAATGGGCGACTAGCTTCACCTTACTGACTGACCGACCTTCTGGCAATTCAAAAGTGCCTGTAGCTGGTTTATTTGAAATAAATGCTTTGATTTGGTTAAAATAAAATATTTTAAAAAAAAATGTCTTATTATTTGTGTATTGCTGCCACAACATGACTTTTTTTGGTCCTGTGTCTTAAATATGACATCATAAGATAACACAAGGAAACATAGGATAGCATCCAAAATTACAATTAAACAACAATACAATTGTAGCACTATCTTTTTTATTATTACTATTATAAACCAATGCCTGACCGCAATCCCGCCTGATGGCAAGCAGTGATGCAATCGTTGACGGTAAAGCATACTAGTTTATGAAGAGCCTATTCTCTTAAAAAAACTGAGGGAATAAGAAGGTAGACGGCAGTTGAGCGAGGTGATGCAATGTTAAGACGCTGTGAATAGCAAACTTTTAGGTATTTGAGGGGGTGAAGCAGACGAAGTGGGACACGACTAGCCCCGCCCACTGCGGGGCGCGGGGCGCTCCGCGCGAGTACATCGATGCGTGAGGCGTCGTGCATCGAGAAATACGCACGTTCTATTAAATCTATACCAACCATTCTCTATTCCATCTAAATTTAGAAGCCTAATTTCACAACCCAACCGCGAGCATGGCTGGCTCTGTTCGTCACAGTCCCGGTTCGCATTAGAAGAGCACCAGGTTCAAATCCCAACATCCGTTTACTTTACCTTGCGATTTTCGAAAATGTATATTTTATACATATTTTCATTTTTTATTATTTTTTTTTTTGTTTTCTTTTTTATTTTTATAATGCGCTTTGTCCGTTCTGCTTAAATTTTTTGTGTTATGTCCTTTTTTCATGAAACTGTTAGAAATATATCATTTCTAGAAATTACTATTTATAAACAGCTGTTTAGAGTAACTGTTAAAAAAAATGCATTTTCGGATATTTAAAAAAATAAAAGATTTCTTCTTCAAAACTGCAACTCTTATCGAAATCGGGTTTGTACGAGTGAAATAGATGGAGGCACTTGGAGGAGGCCTATACTGAAAGGGGCCATGAATAATGCAACAAAATGAAATCTAAATTTACTGTTTTGAACTATTATCAAATTAACTGTTATTTTTATTGTTTTTCTTTTGTTAAATTATATTATGAACTAAGAAATTCATGGTTAAATAAAGGCTTATTATTATTATTTATTATTAATTTCTAGAAATTTGTAGAAAGAAAATTATAACGAATTGATTTTAAATATTAGTTTGCATTATAATTGTTACAAAAAGAATATATTTAAAAAGATGGAACAATTACTACAAAAATACAGAAAATCGGATAAATTAATAATAATTAAAAAAAAAAAAACAATTGCAAATAAGAAATCCAACAAAAAGCATACAACGTAAAGCTGGGGTTTGAACCCGAACACATACAGGTGAAGAAAAATTTGCCGCGAAAAAGTAAAAAGAATAATTACAGAAAAAAATCAAATAAAATATCGGCAAAAATACAACAGTAAATTAAAAAGCATTTATTTCAATTAAAATCTACAAAAAGCATATAATGTAAATCTGGGGTTTGAACCCGGGCAAAATCGAAATATGATTACTCATCAACAAACAGACACGTAAATATAATTATTTTCTTTGCGGGGTAAAGCAAAAAGTGACATAGGTCCGACAGGCAGCGCGCCTCAGCGGTCACTGTCGCTAAGCATAGAAGTGAAAGAGAAGGCAATGGACGCCGCGATGGAGCGACGTTTCGTTCACGTTATTTATCATTAAATACATTATTTATTTTAGAATATCTTAGTTAAATCGATAAACAAAAACAATGGTTTCATTTACTATTATATTTTACATTGCTCTTCTCAATTTCAAGATTTGATGATTAATAATACAGTTACAACTGTTATAAATTCAATTTTAGGGGTTACTTTAGGATTTTTTTCTATCGAGAAAATTAATTCAAAACGTGTTTTGAAAACAATGGTTTCCTGCTACATATAATCAAGATTAACATATAAATTTTTGGCTGCTCTGAAATGTATACATTTGGCTAAAAAAATTGTTTTTTGAAGCCTATTTTTACTGAGCACAGCGCCTTAAACCCAACACGCCCACCTAGGGTTGCCAGATAGGAAGTTACAAAATCCGGGACAGTCGTCGACAGAGACTCTCTCGGAAAAAGATTCGAAATCAAATCCCGGAAGAGTCGGAGGAAGAACGGCTAAAAAAAAAAAATGGGACAATTACCGCTCATTCCGGGACAAGAGGCAAGATTCCGGGACAATCCCGGATTTCCCGGCGGTCTGGCAACCCTACGCCCACCCCACGATCAACTATGCTGCGCAAGAGAGAGATTGAACTGGAGACCCTCCAGGACCAAACTCCCGACACAACAACATTTGGCGCATCGTACCCGGCACACATTGCACCACACCTGCTCAGACCCGTCCTCCGTACGGCTTCACCAGACACCATGAACACGACAAATCGCTTGGCGGCAAGACTTTGTCTGCTGGGTGGTAACTTCTGCCGACAGCCGATGTTATGCCTATCCCCAAGTCATCATCATCCCAGCGTTAATCGCAGTCACATCCGCAGCCTTTTCAGCTTTGGAGTCTGGGGTCCGCTTTACCACTGACCTCCACAACCCGAAGGCGACATCGAAGCATTGCAGTTAGACCAATTGTTTGGATTTTTGAGGGCTCCAACAACCCGTAACGACTGCCACTAGATGTTCGTATGGAAACCGGGACCAACGGTTTAACGTGCTTTCCGAGGCACAACTAGACCAGTGCAAGTATTCATATTCATGCATACAAATACTTGCACTGTGCAGGGATCGCGCCACCTTGCGCAGCGGCCGCGTCCGCTACCGTTACGCCACGGATGCTGTCAACTTGAAAACTTGATATCCGGATATTCTCACTGGATCGGTATTTATGCGGTTGAAACAGCAAGGCGTAGCTAGTAACTTATACAATGTTTTGTTTATGCGAAATCTAAAAATTGTTCAGAATAAGCAACCGAATCGATTCCAATCATTTTTACACCATGTTATATTTTTTCACAAATACATTTAGGCATTGTTGCACGGTGATTACCGAGCGCGCATGGTAGATCAAAGTATTGCGCACGACGCGCAACAGCTGACGCCAGAAGTCAACGCCCCCGACCATATTTTTGTTGGGACAGCCAAGTAGGATAACAAGCTCTTAACTTTGTGTTTCAGGATATCTTTTTGAAATCTTGTACATAGATTCTTCACTTAAAAATACTGGACACGTGTTTCAGGTTTCGCATAAAATACCGTTGTATAGACTTATTACAGGCGTATAGACTTAGTATAGACTTATTATTCATATTCATGCATACAAATACTTGCACTGTGCGGGGATCGAACCCGCGCCACCTTGCGCAGCGGCCGCGACCGCTACCGCTACGCCACGGAGGCTGTCGATAGCCTATCCCCGAGTAAAGCTCTCAAATCAAGCATATACAATATGTAAAGAAAACCCTGTCCGACCCATAAGGATAATAAAGGTTAGGTAAACACTTGACCAAATATAATATAAAATTTTACATAATCATCACAGTAACAATAATAATAAATTTTGAAATAATCTTTTTTTCCCGGGTAATATATAATTTAATATATAATATAATTCCAATTTCCCCGAAATTTGGTCATTTTTAAAAAACTGACAACACCATTTGTGACGGAGCGAATAGCGATGGGACCACGTGCCGCATGCCCCGCCCCCCTTCACCCGCGCATACATGCGCGGGTGAAGGGGGCGGGGCTATCGGGTTGCCTACCGCACATGCATTAAGTTACCTCGCTTTTTCGAAATTAATATTTTTTTTTTTTAACGATACCTAACAATACCTTAACGGATCGGACAGGGTTTTCTTTACATATTGTATAAAGCAATCAAAAAAGTTTCAAAGCAAATATAACTTTACTACGTCATTTTGGAAATTCAAAAAAAGGTTTTCAACATCAATATTTACGCAATATTCGATATTATAAGTAAAATAACTTCCAAGCATAATGATCATATGAAATCAATCAGCTGATTCAAGTAAAATCCGCCATATTGTTGCCTCTAACCATCCTCTTAACAGCGGTCCGATGATGTTTCATTTTGACAGCTACTAATCAATTGCTTAGCATCCTCTTAGCGCTAAACAGCTTTTATGAATAAGAATTTAGCTAATCAGTTGCTTAGCAATTGATTAAAGTTTTATGAATAAGACGGATTATGTACATATGTATAACCCGCGCAGATAAAGAAAAGATCTGAAAATGGCGACGGATACTTATGGTACGGTTGACAAAACATGCCATTGCTCAATCACAAACCAAAAGCTAAGATAGTAAAATGTCAAATTTACGTTGTAAATATTGTTATTTACAACGTAAATTTGACATTTTACTTGTTTGTTGTTGTGTTTGTTTTTATTGTTGTTTCTTTTTGAGTTTGAACAATCAAACTCAACAGAAACAACAATATCAACAAAAACAACAAACTAACAGAGACTTTAGCGGAACGAAATTAACGATAACTCGGATTGCGTCAAAGTAGTTTCAGTAGTTTGGAAAGCGAATCCTAAATTCCTGACCGATGATTTTTTTTTGCAGCGCTTACTTCACTGTGTGAGTATAGACAGCGATAGAGAGTGAGTGAGAACGCATGCGAGCGGACGCCATTTACAGATCTTTTCTTTATCTGCGCGGGTTATATATTGAAACAAGGAGAAATAATAATGATGAAACCAGTGCTTATAATTAATTAATGTTTATTTTATTTTTCTTTGTTAAATTTAATGGGATCAGAGTTGCTAAAACTGATTTTGTTATGTGTAGCAATAATTTATTGTAAGCCGTTTTAAATTTTTTTATTATGTGAATTTGTATTTCTTTAAAGGAAATTATTATAATAAATGAATGTGGGAAAATGTCACTACATAATTTGTTTGAATAAGCATATGTCAACAAACATCAGCTTTGTATAGATAACTTCGTGACTTCAGTCAATATTTTTGTACTGAGTGATGCTAAAAGAAAAAACACATATTCAAGTCTTTTGGTGCCAATGAATTTAGTAATAAATTACTATTCCAAACACAACTAGCATCACAGGTTGGCTTAAATTAGTGTTCTTAAACAATTTTTTTTTTTTTCATTACAGCTTATCATGTAAAGTAATCTTTGTGAACTCAATCAGAGAAAGATAAACCCAACCATGATTTCATTAATTACAAAACATGTCAAAGGTGAGATTTGAGTTTTGTATTTGGTAGAAATAATCAAGATTATCTGGAAATCATTTCTATTTAAATTGAAAACTTACTTTCAATATACCTCTTCCCCATGTTGTTCTTGTCTTTCTTGAGAGCTTCTTCCACATCCTGCTGGCTTTCTACTTCTACAAAACATTCACCTGATGGTCGACCTGGGCGTACTTCAGTTAAATGCACACCTGTAACCACAGTATTTAATACTTATTCAGTTTTTTAGAACCTTCTATAAGACTGTATTTATATTTATTATTCGCGCAAGTTAGATGTGCACTTTGCTCTGTGGCGACATTTGAATGGTACAGTTTGCAAAAATTGAGAATTATGTTAAAAAAGGGTTGTTTTATTGATAAATCGTCATAATACTCATTATGTTTTGCAATTAAATTGATAAATATGGACTGAAAGATAATGTGTGTAACCAACAGGTCTAACTAACATGTCGAAAATGTAAAAAACTTAATAAAAAAAAAAACTTAACAAAGCAAAAACTCCACAGGAAGAGTAATAACAACACGGTATATAGACAATTGTAACAAAGATGCTAATGCTATGGAGTGCTTATTGAGAATGTGGGGCGCTGCGCAGGGCAGCGGGAGAAGCATCGAATTCCAGCGAGGTGCACAGTGGAGTTGTAATTAAGATCTCTAACAAAGGATATACACAATACATAAAAAATAGCTCCACCATAATACTAATATTAATTTACTAATATAATAAAAGTGAAACTTCATTATGAAATATAGTGTGTAAGAACAAGAAGAAAAAATATTAATTTCAAAGTAATAATACTAGACTATATATATATATATATAATGTATATAATACATTTTCACAATATAGAAGAAAGATCTCTCAATTTTAATTCATAGTATTGACGCTACTTTCCATTATTGGTGTATAGTTTGGTTTGTAATCATTTTTATCAAAAAAGTCTTTAAGTATATATTGATAATAATATTAGTTACATAATGTACAGGATTTTACAAATACAGGATAGTTGTTAATTGACTCATACTTAATGGTTAATAAAAGTTTTAAACCAACATCAACAAAGGCCAACATACAACAATGTGCCATTGTGAGAAGATAACAATACTAGAAATGTTAGTACCTAGCATAAAGTACATTGTAAAAATAGGCGTGGGCCGAAATTTCTGCACGACTCGCTCATGATCATGATTACTTAAGGATCAGGCAATTTCCTAAGCGGCACGTTTCGCTTGCCTGACTACTCGAAACCGGCTGGAAAGCTTTCAAAATAACAGTCCTAAATTCTATATTTGGTATCATAGATGTATTGTTTTCATAATCCTGTTTCGCAACGGTATGGGCTTTATAAAAGAAATAGCCGGTACTGAAGCAGCGACTGTGTGCTGTTTTAACAAAGAATTATATTCACTGACTCTTCTCTCCGTCTTTGGAAAAGATCACAAATGCGAGGGACAATTAAAATTCGGAACAAAAAGCTGCCATCTTGAGATGACATCGCAGAGAACTGCCCAAACTATAATTTATTAACTTGCTTACCTTCTTTGCCGTTACACACGTTGACGCCCCTTAAAAAATCGACGACGTCTTCCACGGTGGTGGTGAAAGGCAAGCCCCGCAACTTTATTATGTAGCTACCATCCCCGGATCCCAACATTCTTGCAGTTTAATACAACCACTGCACGAAATAATTCTAAGCCTCGATAAACTTAGAGGAACTAATGTAAAGTATCAGCTAGAATATTATGATACTTCATAAAAAAACGAAAATTGAAAATTTTGCAACAAGCTACGATCACCCGCTTGGCTAGTCGGCCATATTAGCATTTTTTTTTTTTTCAAATAATATTTATTCATGACCATAGATACAAGTCTTTCAGTCGAATACAAAGAGTATAATAATAATAAGGTAAGTCGAATACATAAATGGATTTTAACTTTGTAACTTATCTTTTTTTTTTTGACGCTGTGGAAATGCATTTACGCACCATACTCCGAAGGGCGTGTGTAAGACTCGCCCAGCCGAAGCCGGGAATACCCACTAAACCCACAGCGACACAACAACATCGCCTGAGTGGCGGGGTCATGGGAAATCGGCACAGCCTGAACAACCAATCCCCCGCCGGCGATTCCCGCCAAAAGGCGGGCCCACAATGGTCCCCCCATACGGAGGGGCCGGACTGGGTACGTCTTCTAGTGCGAGAAGATGCAGCAGCCAAGGGTTTTTTAGCGAGATGTCCATCCTCTTAGCCCCACTCATTTGCCCGAAAGCAAACGGGGCCCCCAGCTCCTCTCAGTGAGCACACCATGAGTTAATCATAGGTGGTGCGGAAATGTGTGCATATTATGTAAAATATGAATTTTCTAATGCTGCTTCTCATCCCATGCAGACTAAAAACCGGTCGAGGGAATTGGCCAAGTTTAAGAATCATTTCATTAAGCGATGAGGTTAGCAACCCATCACTATTTTGATTCCATTTTCTACCTATGTCTATGCACCTACAAACGCGCTAAACGTGGCTTTTGTTCTTATAACCTCAAGCTCTGTCTACCCCGTAAGGGATAAAGACGTGACGTTATGAATAAATGAATAAGTACTTTATCTAAGAAGCCGACAGAAAACGAGAGAATTAAAATAATTATATAACAAACAGACTATATTAATAAATTAAATAAAAAATTATGATAATAAAAAATAATAATATGTTAAAATTTTTGGAAACAAATAAACAGTGACAGCCCTAGAAAGAGGCGGCCATATTATGTTCCAAACAAATGTCAAACGATGGCACGTTTTTTTTGTAGGTATTTCCATTGAGATAGAAATATATGGAGATGCTGTTGTCAAGCTATACAATTTTTCATTATACATATATATGTAATTTAGGGTACAAAACCGTAATACATTATTTTGTCTCTTTTTTTCAACAGTACATTTGCATTTGGCAAAAGAGACAAATATATTTTTCTTACTGCGGAATTATGGTAACACTATTAAAATGAACTGACAGTTGTTGGCAGCGTGTCAACGCCGGCCATCTTATGTGACAATTTCGTGGTAGTTGTGCTGTCAACGGGATACGTAACTTAACGAAAATTAAGTTTTTTGATAATATACAAAACATTTTAAATTGGATTTGTTGTGTACCGTGTGACAAAGCTATTACTTAATATGCCTGCGTGCTGTATTGTTATGTGTGGTGCCAGAAACAACAGAAATCAAGCTCAATTGACGTTTCATAGGTTAGTTAACTCTTTTCTAGCTAAATCACCATTTATCATTCTAATTTTCAAACTAAAATGAACCATGATTACTTATTAGTCGTTAAATTACTAAATACACACTTATTTACACTATATAAGCACGTTTCTCTTTATTGTAAATGTTTATTTGTTTACGTAATTTGCTGACATATGTTAGGGTTGTCAAAAATTTTTTTTTAACCGACTTCATAAAAAGGAGGTTTTCATTTCGAACTGTTATGTATGTAATATTTTCAAAAATGCCTTGTTTTCGGATATGTTAGTCTATATCAGCGTTTGAACAAATGTGCCAAATTGTATAAGTGTAGTATGTAAATATGTATGTATGTTTTTATGTTTGTGTTCGCATATCTCTGCAACTATTAGTCCGATTTCGGTATTCTTTTTTTTAAATTAGACATTGTTCAACTTAGTGAATACTGCAAGTTTCATCAAAATCGGTTCAGTAATTTTTGAGATAGGGCTTTTTAACTATTTCGTATAAAATGAAGAAATAAAATATTTTAAATAAAAATAAAACAGCTTTCAAAGTCGGTGCCAATATGTTAGATGCGCAGGATGTAGCGGGGACCAACATATGTACTTGGCTTAGCACCGATTTCAATTATCTATTATTGGGTGTGTTTTGAAGGCGGTTTTATTTTTATTTAAAATATTTTTTTTTAATTTGTCACTTTAAAGGAAGAAATATGATATTTTAAATAAAAATAATTTAATTATCTATCTACTCAATTATTTTGATAATAGATATTGATTTTATCTTTTGTTTATAGATTCCCTAAAAATGAGCGGCTAAGAACCTAAGAAGAACATATAATACATGTTTACCACATGCAAGAAGATTGTGCAAGCGGCATGTTACGTGGGTAACAAATGTCTTGCCATGGCGCCTCCGCCGGGCCGGAACAAGCAGGTTAGACCAAAGAAGTGCTGGCTTGACATTGTAAGAGATGACATGCGTGCCAACAAGCTCTTACCACAGGATGCTAAAGATCGTGCGAAATGGAGGAGAACGTGCAGGAAAGCGGACCCCGGGCTCCAACGCGAAAGCCGCGGATGCAACCGGGATAAACGCTGAGATGATGATGATGATGACGACGGGATACAAATGACGTCATAGATCACCTTTTAAAGGCAGGCGAACCCGCTTATGGAAGCTAGTAGTTTAATAAACGAATATATTTAAAAAATATAAATGTATTTTATTATTATTGCACCTTTTGCACTTAATAATGTCTATACAATATAATTACACTTAGATACTTTCAACCAAGGATCATAATTGAGAGGAGGGAGAGGACCCTTTTATCTAGTAACCCAGTCAAAATAGACATTTGACTTAGCCAAAATTCAAACTTTCTTTATTACAATAGATCGTGGAGTATAGCTACGGGGGAAACCACGTTATAAAAATGCGCCAAGTGCACACATTTCCGCACCACTTATGAGTTAATCAAAGGTGGTGCGGAAATGTGTGCATATTATGTAAAATATGAATTTTCTAATGCTGCTTCTCATCCCATGCAGACTGTAAAAACCGGTCGAGCGAATTGGCCAAGTTTAAGAATCATTTCATTAAGCGATGAGGTTAGCAACCCATCACTATTTTGATTCCATTTTCTATCTATGTCTATGCAAATACCAACGCGCTAAACGTGGCTTTTGTTCTTATAACCTCAAGCTCTGTCTACCCCGTAAGGGATAAAGACGTGACGTTATGAATAAATGAATAAGTACTTTATCTAAGAAGCCGACAGAAAACGAGAGAATTAAAATAATTATATAACAGACTATATTAATGAATTAAATAAAAAATTATAATAATAAAAAATAATAATATATTAAAATCTTTGGAAACAAATAAACAGTGACAGCCCTAGAAAGAGGCGGCCATATTATGTTCCAAACAAATGTCAAACGATGGCACGTTTTTCTTGTAGGTATTTCACGTCTATATACTAGAAGTCTATGGGTATTTCACGTCTGTTATACACTATAAGTCTATGATCACCCGCTTCGTTATTCGGCCATAATAGCGGGTTTTGGCGGGAAAGTCAAGATGAGTGTCACGCTCATTTTTCATTGGACTTTTAAAATTATTTATAGTGTCGTTTACTAAATAAAAACGCGTGATTTATGTAGTAAAAAGTGCATTCAGTGAATAATTCAAAAAGAACAGTGAAATATTGTAGCATAGTGGCCACATCATGTCTTTACGCTAAACCGCTCCTTATCGTCCAAACGCGTAAAACGAAAGGAGTTAGTTTAGGTTAAGTTATGCTAGGATAAGTTAGGATAGATATTTAATGAAGAAAAAAAATTACTGAAGACTTGGCTGTATGGCGTACTATGCCTTTGCCTTTTCCATTCGCCCGAATGGAAAGAAATGAACCAAAAAAAAGCATTTTTTTTAGAGCCATTAACTCCAAAAAGAAGAAGAATAGCATTTTTTTTTTAATAATATTTATTCATAACCATAGATACAAGTCTTTCAGTCTTCTAGCAACACAGGGAAGGGACACATCACAACATCCCTCTGTTGCTCGAAGCTTTCAGTCGAATAAATAAATGGATTATAACTTCGTAATCAAAACCTAACCAAACTTAACTTATATCCTTTTGTTTCCCACGTGCGCCAACTAGGAGGGAGGTTTTGGGTAAAGTCATGATGTGGCCACTATGCTGCGATATTTCAATGTTCTTTATGAAATATTTACTGAATGCACTTTTTACTACATAAATCATGCATCATAATTTTAAAAGACCAATGAAAAATGCGAGTGACGCACATCTTAGTTTTCCCATCAAAACTCCTATATTTTATTCAACAGCACGAAGAAAAACAAAAATATTACTTGGGTAAAGCTAAAGGTCTAAAGGGGCAACACCGACCACAAAAAAAAATGACAGCAATTTTTTTTCTGTTCTCTCGCCACTCGCCAGTCGCCAATCCAATCGTCGAAGATTGTTTCCATTCCGTGGTTTTTATATCGTTTGTGTTTTAGCGTGTTATACGTGTGCTCTTTTCAGAAATAAACGTTTGATTAGTTCTTGTTATTTTAACTTTGTGTGTGAGTGATTGAAAGTGTTAAAATGACGGTGGACGGTGATGAGAAAGCGGTTCGGTGTCGCGTGTTCATGGATATATCGTTAGGGGGCTTGCCTTCTGGCCGATTAGTTTTTGAGCTATTCAATGATGTTGCTCCAAAGACTGCGGAGAATTTCCGAGCATTATGTGCCGGTGACATGGGTATCGGGAAAATTACGGAGAAACCACTGACATATAAGGTTAGACGAAGTAGGTTTACTCTACGGGGCTCCGTAGAGGCTTCTTTTCTTAGCGTCCAGATAGCGTTACCTACCTTCTTGGTTTGTGAACACCACTTAGTACAGTTTTGATAACAGGCAAAAGTGCCCTTAGTATTGAAAAAAGGTATTAGGATTTGGATCACTGTTCCATTTAAACCACTTTGAATGTAAACAGAAAAATATCTTTTAATAGGGTTTAGCATAGCGAGTGTTTTTAAAGGAATAAAAAATCCATAAGACATGCTTTGTTGTGTACATTATTACACACTTAACCAGACTTCCAACATATCCTTATCCACAGGTGGATTCGAATAAACAGGTGTTATGCAAGCAGTGCATATTTAAAAACATTGCCACCAAAGAAATATAGATTATCAAATTTCTATCATTCTAGTTTTCTAATCTATTAACTATTATTTCAATTTCAACAGTTTCTAAAGCTATTGTTTCTTAAAGTTAAAATAAATAAACTTTATTAAAAACAATAGATCACAATCCATATTAATATTATAAATGCGAAAGTAACTCTGTCTGTCTGCTGTCTGGCTGTCTGTTACGCTTTCCCGCTTAAACCTCTCAACCGATTTTGATGAAATTTGGCACAGACAATCTTTAGACCCTGAGAAAGAACATAGGCTACCTTTTATCCCGGAAAAATTTGATGTTCCCGAGGGAAATCTAAAAATGCAATATAACCGAACTCCACGCGGGCGAAGCTGCGGGCGGAAAGCTAGTAAATATATAAAATCGCTTAGTTTTAATATAATGTACACTAATAGATAATATAACGCAAGAAAGTTAAAACTAATGTTGGGTGAGATCACCCGAAGTAGTTTCATTGAAACCTGTTTCAGGTTATTATAGAAGAACATGTCTTAGAAAAACATATATCTATCATATTTATAGTCAACATAATGTGTATCTACACATTACCACATACCAACACCTGCGTGTGGCAATCAGCTAACAGTTGTTATTTTTATTTATACCGTTATCTTTTTTTGGTCAGGGTATGGTGTTCCACCGAGTTGTAAAAGACTTCATGATCCAAGGAGGAGACTTCACTAATGCTAATGGGACTGGCGGCGAGTCTATCTACGGTGGCACCTTTGAAGGTATGTTCTATGTTATAGTTTTGGTTTCCGCACTTCAAGTGGACTGTTGTACGAGTCCTTTGAAGGTAATTGGTTCATTACTTACTACACTATGGTGCGTATTACAGAAGGAAACTCAAGCATTGATCTCTGCTTAAGCATTACTTAAAACTAGTTTCAACCAATCATTGGCTTGAAACGAGACTTAAGTAGAGCTTGAGTTTTGAGTGACGTTCTGTAATACGGACCTAGGTAACAGATTAAATATTACATTTTATTCTTTTTTTTATAGATGAGACCTTCGAGTTGAAACATGACCGGCCTTATTTGTTGTCTATGGCAAACAGGGGCAAAGACACAAATGGTTCACAGTTTTTTATGTAAGTAATTGAGGACATGGGTAAGATGGTAATATACTACCAGGGCCATAGTTAAATCATCTTTTCATTCTGATAAAATCTTTGATAGAACTTTGTTTTGTAGTTTAAGATAAATAATGAGGTTCTTATTTACTTTAACTACAAGATAATTATTTAAGTTTAACATTTATAAAAACAATTTTCCATATACTGACATCCTACATTATCCCACTACTGGGCACATAAATCGGCCGCAGGATGGTAGCACTGGATTGATAAAACAAAAGGCATTTTCCAGAAATGAAAATATTTTTAATGCAAATTTCTGACCTTCATAATTTGTGACAATGAGACTAAATACTAAATAAATAAATGCTTGTTTGCTTGTGTATACAAGCATATTGATCAACCATTGATAGCAATTTGCTGACTAAATGCAAATGTTGAGTTTGCCATGAATTGGAAATAATATGAAAAACATTTGTTTTAAGATATTTTACATATTTAGATTTAAAATAATGCTCTTGCATTTTTCTGCATGAAATGCCATGATTCAATAAAAAAAAAAAAAAAAAAATTGAGACAAGGAACCAACCATTCTGCTCTGTTCTAAAACTCAGTATTGTTTGCTATTAATGAAAGGAAAACAATAAAATAATTTTACAATATGGAGGTATTGTTGGTCCCAACAATAATATTTATGGTCAGCAACTAAAGTCAATTAACATGATATGATTTGATAATGTACTGTTTGGCATTGCATTCCTAACTTCTATTATAAGAAGAGAAAGATAGAATCAGAGTGCTGTTCTTTAAAGTCACATTGCAGGCTAAAGTGTTAATCGATTTTTGTAGCCATTTCAGCCATTTGTACAATAAAATTAAAGTTGAAATAGCAATTCTCTACAGTTAAACTAAATAGCCACATAAATAACAGCAAATATGCTCATATGTTAACATAATGGATCTTGAAGTGTTTAGACATCATTTGATGCTTAATAGTTGAAATATATTTAAACAGCAAATTTATTTCGCCAAAATGAAGAAATAGCATAGGGTCAGCTGGTTCATTCTAGAGATCATCTATAGCTGGCTTATACATCCACTGGTGACCATAAAGCCAGTCTAGCTACAGTGTACCTTGCAATTTTGATTATTGCTACGTCATCTATTTTTCACATGAAGAAGATTTTAGAAGATTTTTGGAGATATTATTATTGGAATCAATTGTATCAGCACATACCTACTTAGGACCCATTAACTTAATCAAATTTTATTCCGTGGTGCTTGGCAATCTGGGTTTCTCCCAGTTGCAATAATGTCCCTTTGTGCCGATTATTGGCCTAGTTCCGTTCTAACTCCTGCTTGTCATGGAGGGAAGTGGAAAAAATATATTTTTTTCTTACTCCTCCGCTATTGATTAATTTCGTTGCGGGACCCAAGATAGTTGAATCGTTTCTCCGGGACCCGTCGAGCTTCATTGCTCGGCGTTTTTCTGGCGGTCTCTACTGTTGATTCTGGCTTTCAGGAGTTGCAGTGGGTGGGAAAACTGTGGCGGGTTTTGTCCCAATAAAAAAAAAAGAAGATTTGTCACTTTTGCCAGTACCCCTTTACTCTTCGAACTTCAATCTACTCTAATAATTCCTGGGTTTGTTTCCCAGGTTTTATAGTGTCATTAGGTTTTGCTTTCACAAATTTCTCAGTAACAGCCTGTCCATACTCTAGTTTGATTTGTGCCAGGCATATTTATTTAATTAACACAGCCTCCGTGGCGTAGCGGTAGCGAACGCAGCCGCTGAACAGGAAGGCGTGGGTTCGATCCCCGCGGAGTGCAAATATTTGTATGCATGCATATGAATATTTGCACTGGTCTGGTCGTGCCTCGGAAAGCACGTTAAGCTGTTGGTCCCGGTTGCCATACGAACATCAAATGGCAGTCGTTACGGGTTGTTGAAGCCCTCAAAAGTCCAACAATTGGTCTAGCTGCAATGCTTCGATATCGCCTTCGGGTTGTGGAGGTCAGACGGCAGTTGCTTCACGGAAAATATCGAAATTTTGCCAAAATCAGCAGTTAGACCGGTAAAGCGGAACCCAGACTCCAAAGCTGAAAAAAAAAAGCTTTGGATGCGACTGGAATTAACGCTGAGATGATGATGAGGATGATATTTATTTAACTAACCACAATCGGCAAGCAACTAATACACAATGTTTTTCTCCCAAGGACCACCTATGTTACTGTGTGACCATATTGTTATGAAATGTGTTGTGTATGCGTTGTGTAGAGGTCGCTGTCGGCGGCCGGCGCGTACGCAGCTCGCCCGCTATCATTGTTGTTGTGTTCTGTGTGTTGTAGAACCACACAGCCGGCGCCGCATCTCGACAAGTAAGTATACATTCATTTTATACTATTATATTGACTTTAGAGTACTATATCGAGCTTAGAGTATGTACAGATTAATACCAGGTTAAACCTAACCTAACCTAATAAAAAAAACCCTTTTTTAATTTTTTTCTAAGGCTCGTATTAACTTGTAGATCTGGCACATATGTATCAAAAGAAATAATTTTACGTTACATAAATTTGTGTTAGTGCAGACAACCAACAGTCGTAACTAGATTTTTTCTTTTAACATTTTCAAAAAGAGGATTATTACTATTTTCATAATGAACAAAAAAAAATATTTGTCAGAGAAATGTTTGACTACTCCATTATTTAATGGCGCTATAGTTATATTTTTTATGTGTTACATTAATGTCGCCATGAAAGCGGCACACGAGTTTCTACAGTTTTTGATATTCAAAAGTGAATTATGTGCCTATAAAGAAATGTTTGGACATTTTTGAGCCAAAGCCATTATCTATTTTATTCTCTGTCTCGGCCGCAGTAGTTAGGTATACAGAGCTAGTGCTAGAGATGTGGGTAATAGTAGCGGTTGTTTTGTTACTGCATGGTTTTATGGATTCAAAGGCTCTAACGGTTCTACCTTAGCTCTGATGAGGTTGTTGCTATGCTTTATGTTTCTATAACAGTATTTCCTTTGGCCGACAGTGTGCACGTAGTGTTCGGCCACGTAATCGGCGGTGCGACCCTGGTGCGGCAGCTGGAGGCTCTCCCCGTGGACCGCAACGCGCGCCCCCTGCAGGACGTGAGCGTCACCAACTGCGGTCAGCTTGTGCGACTCAGTGAGTACAAGTTATAAGTTAAGCTGCTGCGCTGCGTGTCGCGGGTTCGATTCCCTCACGGAACAAATATTTTTATTACCTACAAGTAGTTGTTCTGGGTCTGGATGTTTGTGTGAGTTATATGTTTGTAAACGCACCCAGAATACAGGAGACATTCTTTTATACAAAATAAATAAAACATACACACGACATTAGTTTTAACGAACGCCCGTCATTCCTTACTGACTAGACAAATTTGAGAGATAAGTAACTCATTTGAGACCCTCTTTGTTTTTCTTCCCAAAGTATGAAACAATCTCTCTCCGAAATAATCTCTGGGAATCTTTAATTTCCGAATCTTTTCTCGGTGGTAGGCCATAACATCGATTGCCGGCAGAAGTTACAACCCACCAGACAAAGTCTTGCCGCCAAGCGATTCGTCGTGTTCCGGCATGATATCTGGTGAAGTCGTACGGAGGACGGGTCTGAACAGTTGTGTTGCGATGTGTGCCGGGTACGATGCGTCAAATGTTGTTGTGCCGGGAGTTTGGTCGTGGAGGGTTTCCACATCAATCTCCCTCTGGCGCAGCATCGTTGGTCGTGTTATTGCACCACCTCGCTCAACTGCCGTCTTCCTACCTATTCACTAAGGTGTTTTTAAGTGAATGGGCTTAATAAACTAGCGCGCTTTACCATCAACGATTGCATCACTGCTTACCATCAGGCGGGATTGCAGTCAAGCGCTAGTTCATAATTATTAAAAAAAAAAAAAACTGGTTTTTAGGGGTTTGTACCCAAATGATAAAAATGGGACCCACACACATTACTAAGACGTCACTGCCTGTCTGTCTCCACTCTTCCGGCGCTGCCATGCTATATCTCATAAAACATGATAGCTAGACAGTTGGAATTTTCAGAGACAATGTATTTCTAAGCATGTAAAAAAAAAAAAATTGCTTATTCTCAGACCTATCCGATATGCACACAATATTTCAAACAAATTGCTCCAGCGGGAACTGGTGGAGTTTGGTTACAAACACCGTGACTGGAGAATTTTATATATTAAATACATATTCTTTGTCAGAATTATTGTAATAAAATTGTCTTGTCTTATCGTTCAACAGCAAAGAAACGTAAGCAAGACAAGGAAGAGAAAGAAGCTAGCGGTGCAGAATCGGACCGTTCTGAGAAGAAAGATAAGAAGAAGAAGAAAGACAAGAAGGAGAAAAAGAAGAAGAGGTAAGGTCGAAGTGATGGCATTTCGCCATGTTGTTCGTTTGGAACTTCAGATCACTGTCTGGTGGATTCTGTATCGTCCTTCATGGGGAGAAGATTACGACTCACTCAGTGAACGGCGAATGTGGCGAATCAGTAGATTGGATGAGATGCCCCACTTCTTTGCGTCTTATTCTTGGTAGCAGGTCTGCTTCTCTTCTGAAAATCCATCGAACTGTGCGGACGCTATATCCGATGTAAGGCTAAAGTGAATAGGCTCTTAATAAACTAGCACGCTTTAGAATAGAATAGATAACTTTTAATTCAGAAAGGAATTCATAAGGTTAGTAACAATTTTACTTAATATCTATTTTTAGTAGATTACACTAGAAGTTTACATGGTTTATCATCAAAGTTTGCATCACTGCTTACCATCAAATCAATTCAAATCAAATCATTTATTTCAAATAAACCAGTTACAGGCACTTTTGAATTGTCAGAAGGTCGGTCAGTGAATAAGATGAAGCTAGTCGCCCATTCCAAAGAGTAGGTACCTATGGAGAAGAACGGGCAAGAAACTCCATGGACACTCTTTTAAATTTTCAAGCTATTGTTACAAATATTTGATTACATCATTCATGTTGAAATCAACCGTGTGAGAACGATGCAGAAATATATTGTACGCTGAGAGCGTCCATCAGGCGGGGTTGCGTTCTAGTACTCAAACTTGCCTGGGAATTATTGAACGAAATATCTACGTCTCACTGACTAAATACGCATGTAATAGGATACAGGTATTATCACAATAACTTTTCCTCCACCATTTTTACCACCTGGC
This sequence comes from Sesamia nonagrioides, assembly GCA_017933935.1. NCBI lineage: Eukaryota > Metazoa > Arthropoda > Insecta > Lepidoptera > Noctuidae > Sesamia > Sesamia nonagrioides. The sequence continues at coordinate 788,008 of JADWQK010002442.1, forward strand.
AAAGCGGCAGACTTTTTCTAGGATACTGAACCTGCTTCTATTATTTAACTATGTGTCCCAAATCAGTTGACAACGTAAACAGACGGACCAGAAAAAGAACCCGTGGATGCCAATTTGTAGATTGATTATTTTAGTAGTCAAAACTGAAATTTGCATTTGATATCGCCTCAAAGTTGTTATTTATTTGGCAAATGAATTTAACTCTCTAGATTTTTCAAACCATACACTTTAATACTGCAGTCCAAACCATTATTTATTGATAGAAGAAATGGTGAAATATAGGTGATGATGAAACCTAAATATAGATGAATGTGTTAGTAATTCCTTTTAGCAATTTGTGTAAGAATTTGTTAATTTACAGACACCACTCTGGCCCATCAGGCGATGAGGAAGAGACTCCCGAGGCGCCTTCTCATCCCCTCGTATCTACCTCCAAGATAGACCCTTCGGAGATACCCGATGTGCCTACGAATAGGTTCCTGATGAGGGGCGGCAGGGACCACGACGATAGGGGCGACCCTAGGAGGGATCGGGACAGGTAATGGTTGAAAGAGGTTGTAGGTTGGTTATTAGGAGAAAAGATGTTCAAAATCAACATGGCCACTTGTGAAACTTCAGGAGCTAGGTGCACAGTTCCAATTGGTTGTTTTGTATAGAGAAGAGCCGACAAGAAACTCAAAGTTTAATCTATAAAAAAAAAACCGGCCAAATGCGAGTCGGACTCGCACACCGAGGGTTCCGCCGTACAAACGAAGCGGTTTACAATTTATGACGTACTAGCTTTCCGCCAGCGGCTTCGCCCGCGTGGAGTTCGGTTATATCGCGCTGTTTAAATTCCCCTCGGGAACATCAAATTTTTTCGGGATAAAAGGTAGCCTATGTTCTTTCTTTGGGTCTAAAGATTGTCTGTGCCAAACTTCATCAAAATTTGTTGAAAGGTTTAGGCGGGAAAGCGTAACAGACAGACAGAGTTACTTTCGCATTTATAATACTAGCATTGATTTAGAATTTTTCACAGTTTAGAGGCAATTAGATTTAAAAAGTGTTTGATATGAATTTCAACTTTAATATCTCTACGCGTTCATGTGAAAAAAGGTAGGTAGTAAGTTTATAATTATTAAAAAAATATTTTATGTCATGTAAGCAAAAATAATATTTTAATATTTTATGTAACTTCAAATTTATCATTTTCACAATTTTTCCTTTATCTGTCGGTACTATAATATAACGTTGCTTCGTGCCGAATTTCAAGATTCTGAGTTCACGGGAAGTACCTTGTAGGTTTTGATTCCCTAGCATGTGACGGAAATTCGTCTAAGGTGTCGGTATAAACTGCTGTATCTTTTGATCGCTTTAACTTAGAAGTTTGATTTTTTCACTGCCTAAAGAGACAATAGACCTAGGTATTTGGTATAAATTTCAATTTGATACCTTTATTAGTTCGTGAGAAATAAAGTAGTAAGTTTAATTTTATTAAAATATGTTTATTATATTATATAACTAAAAAAATGTGATTTTCGCAATTTTTCCTATATTTGCATTATATGACAATCCTTCCTGCCAAATTTCAAGATTCTGAGTTTACGGGAAGTATCCTGTAGGCTTTGATTCCTTTGCGAGTGTCGAAAATTTGTTGAAAATATCGACATATCGGCTGTATCTTTTGATTGGCTTGGTTTAGAAGTTTGATATTTTCACAGCTTAAAGGGACAACAGACCTAGGTATTTGGTATAAATTTCAATTTGATAACTTTATTCGTTCGTGAGAAATAAAGTAGTAAGTTTCATTTTTATTAAAATATGTTTATTACATTATATAACTAAAAAAATGTGATTTTCGAAATTTTTCCTATATTTGCATTATATGACAATACTTCATGCCAAATTTCAAGATTCTGAGTTTACAGGAAGTATCCTGTAGGTTTTGATTCCTTTGCGAGTGTCGAAAATTTGTTGAAAATATCGACATAATCGGCTGTATCTTTTGATTGGCTTGGCTTAGAAGTTTAATATTTTCACAGCTTAAAGGGACAATAGACCTGAGTATTTCCTGTGAATTTCAGCTTGATACGTCCACGCGTTCTTGAGATAAAGGGTCTTGACAGACAGACAGACAGACAGACAGACGGACGGACAAAAAAGTGATCCTATAAGGGTTCCGTTTTTTCCTTTTGAGGTACGGAACCCTAAAAATAGCTTTAACAATGATTTCAAATGATAGTGGGTGTGGGAGGACTGCAAGAAGTACCAGGAATTTGATAAAATAAGGTATGCTTGACAGATCTCGTCTTCGGCTGAAGCTCTGAAAAGTGAAATTAAAAGGCCAAGATTGTCCATGCGAATGAAATTTTTTTGTATGGTTGTTTTAATAGATACCTAATCACTATTCATCAGTTTAATTAATAGTTTAATAATCTTCTTGTATAGTATGTTATTAAAATCTTTTTAATTTTATTCACAGTTTCTGTAGTTTTGTGATGTAAGTTGCATGCCAATTTTGTTATATATTTAAGGGTGTGCTTCGAAACTAGTCTGTTACTACAAATTAATATTTCTGGGTTACTTTTAAAATGTTTTTAAGTGTTTGGAAAAACGAATACGTAAGAATACAGGCTGGTAGAGGCAGCGACGCGAAAACTGAAAACAATGAATTCAGTATTGATTATAGACCAAGGCTGCTCAACCTTTTTAAGAGTCGGGCCAAAAGGTAGATGTCGTCGTTAATGACGGGCCACTTACATTTCCTATTTCAGTTACTCTCACGAAAATCGCAATAAAAATTATTACGAATATAAAATAGAATTATTGTTTATTAGGAATATGTCCTTTATTTCACAATATTTACATATTAATTTACATCTTTAAATAACAAACAACACAACACAACAATATAAAAAAACAAAAGAATATAAAAAAAAAAAATAATGGCCCACCGGTATCGGGAACAGGGTCCAAGCTACCGGCGGTCAGGGCTCCAGAGAGAGGAACCACCTGACAATGCAAGCCGTGTCTAGAAGTACTGCTTTCTGAACCAAGCCCTTGATCCAGCTGCCTAACGAGAGCCTCCTGAGGTGTTGATCGAGGCTTTTGACTATTAAGCCATTGGCTGTCACGACTATCGGTACAATGATTCCTGGATCCACTTTCCACATGTCGACAACCTCGTGAGCCAAGTCAAGATACTTGATTTGTTTATCTTTCTCAGCTTTCACAAGGTTCTCATCATGTGGGATGGTTATGTCAACAATCATTGCACCCCGCTCTGATCGATCCACCAGCACTATATCAGGCTTATTGGCAACAATAGTCCTATCAGTGATGATGGATCGATCCCAGTACAATGTAATATGGCCATTTTCGAGAACTGGGTCGGACATATACCTGTAGTACGGCACCTCCGATTCCACAAGGTTGTATTTGAGAGCAAGTTGCTAATTAATTATTTATTTACGAATATTATTATTACCTAAATAAAGAAACAAATTTTGAATTAGGTGAGTACCTATGTATGTATCTTCTCAAATCTAAATCAACGTTTTGATTCAAAGTGAAAATCAAATTTTTAAAGCATAAGTACTAGTGCGGGCCACTCAAAATTCTTTCGCGGGCCACATTATGGCCCGCGGGCCTGAGGTTGAGCAGTCTTGTTCTAGCCCCTATAGTGTAGCATATTAGGCCCTCCACTCTAGTATAGCATTCTAGACGGTCTACTCTAGTGTAGCATCCTAGACGGTCTACTCTAGTGTAGCATTCTAGACGGTCTACTCTAGTGTAGCATTCTAGACGGTCTACTCTAGTGTAGCATTCTAGACGGTTTACTCTAGTGTAGCATTCTAGACGGTCTACTCTAGTGTAGCATTCTAGACGGTTTACTCTAGTGTAACATTCTAGACGGTCTACTCTAGTGTAGCATTCTAGACAGTCTACTCTAGTGTAGCATTCTAGACGGTCTACTCAAGTATAGCATTATAGACGGTCTACTCTAGTGTAGTGTTCTAGATCGTCTACTCTCGTGTAGCACTTCTTATCGATTATAGAGAATAATGCCACGGTTACATAGAAAAGTAAAATATCTACGCGTTCAAAATGTATGGTTAACCTTTTTTTAAAATCTTTCATTCGGAAGCATGTACTGAATATATGGTAACAGGTATACCTGCCAGCCAGTATATATTTTCTACTTACTGATCTATTCGATGGGACATCTTACTCTTTTTGTTGTCTTGTGTGACTATTTTTGTATTGCTAGCTGTACTTAAATGTTCTTGTGTATTATGTTTGTATCCCATAGGATGAGGTATCGCGAGAGAGGGGAACATCGTGCGTATACTCGAAGTGGAAGGGTCATAAAAGGCAGAGGCGTATTCGTAAGTAGTTTCATTATTCTAACAACTTACATATTATTTAATCACCAACATTAATGATGGTTAAGAGGTGTTGTGTTACCCGTTTAATGGATTGTGGGATCAGAGGGGTAAATCTCGTAATTTTAGAAAAGTTCACAGTCAGAAGCCCAATTCCCTTAATTCAAAATGTTCAAAATCTAATCGCGGTCTCGTTTCTGCGACAAACGATTGTCAAAAACTTTTCTTATTGGAAAATAAACGTATGTTTTGGCACTGTGAATAGACTGAAAATTATCAAAGTTACGAGAACCACCCCTCAGGGGCTCTATTCTGCTATTACAATAGTGACAGAATGGAATCAGTGATCTCATAATGATCGATTTTGACAAGTTTTGTAACCTACTAACAAAATGGCGTGGAAAATTTATTTATTTATTTAATAACTGACACGGAGTGGTCCATATTAATAAATGTTCAAATAGAGTACTGGTTTTTAGAAAAACGTTTGTGCTAATGGGTTTTATAATAATGGCAATACGGCAATGTCATTCCATTACCATTTCGTTACGAGACTAGTGACCGATAGAATTGATCGATCATTATGAGTTTAGCAAATTACGAACTTTTAACACAATGACAATGGAATCGTGTTGGAATGACTGATTTATGAAAATGGCAGACTAGGGCCCCTGGTCTCAGTCTCAATCTGTTAAAAATACATATATTTTTTTTTGTAATTTTATATACAATGTTATATTTTTTATGTGCGAAACGCAAAACACTTTTCCTTTTATATAAAAAAAAATATGTACAAAATTTCAAAAAGCTATGATGAAAAATAACAAAGTTATAAGCTTGTTTCCTGGTTGTCTCTACAAAAATATGGTCAACTCGCCGCTCGCCAATCCGCGCCTTCAGCGGCGCGGCGTCTTCTCGCGTTTATTGATAATAATCTCTGTTGGTATTGTAATTAACCAGTGATAACAATTTCCATCACACTTGCAGGCTTTGGACTGCCGTAACGGTCAAGTGTAGATAATTATATATTATTATGTACTTTACTCGTAAATGCAGCTGTAAGTTATAAAATCATGTAATTTTAATTAAATTATACTATTATTTACTTAAAATAACATGTTTTCGGTAAATTATAGTACATTTTATTTAACTTAGAACATATTGTATTCCTCTACAACGAGGCGGGGACCCCGTCCGCACCTAGGAACACTGTCATCTGCAGTGATCTGTGTTGTGCGCTCGGTAACCATACTGAAACAATTTTTAAATATATTTGAGAAAAAATACAACATGGCTTATTCTGAACAAACTATATTCAGGTTTCTTATAAAGTAAAAATAACGTTTTATACAGGGTATATCTGACATCGTAACGCAAACTTCGCGGATAGGCTACACCGCATGCCACTAATAAAATTATGATAGTCATTTATGTCGTTAATGAACGGTTACAGAATTCACAGTGGTTAAAAAAAAGTATCGGCTCGGCACTTGAACGTTGCAAGCGTGCCGCCTTGCGGGTTTGTAGGTATGACGTTGATCCTTGATGTAAACTCTATCAAATCAGCTGATAAGACTAGAGTTTTTCGAGTTTTGATTTCATTGCGCTTTTTTGTGTAATTAGCGAATTAATTAATTTTTACTTTAAAATCTTATTGGGTTATAAAAGTACAGCAATTATGAACAGTCTAAAGTGAAAAAAACTTCATATAATTTTTTTTAAATCATGAAAAAGCCGACGAAAAATTCCACCACTGGGGGTTCAGAATCATGTACTGGATCCATTGCATCGATGTCAGATACACCCTGTATATGTATATAAAATAAAAGTGATTTAGACGAGTAGTTATTTAATATTGATTGTTTACAGCGTTACCGCACCCCATCTCGTTCGCGCTCTCGATCCCGCTCGGTGACGCCGCCTCACTGGCGACAAGCGCAAAGGCGTATCATTAAACTGTCTGAATTTGAGGTGAGTTTTCTAGTAATACAGCCACATATGGGCTGGTGCACCAAAATGCCATCACTAGATTACGAACTCAATGGCGAACGAACTATATGCAGAGAGGCTAATCTTCAAAGCCAGGTGTAGGGTAGCCAGCATTTCGGTATTCTATAGGATCCGTTTTGGAGTGTGCGCAGGAATTGTATGTCTTCTTTCTGCCATCACTGTTCCATTATCAGACATTCCATCGTACGTTGAGTATCCGTCTTTACGTTTCTAACACCACTACGATCCGGACGAACTATCCGAAGTTACTCATAGTTGTTTATATCACGTACATCAAAGGACTGGAACAATTTGCCTGCAGCGGTAGTCTCATCCGATCATAATTTAAGTGTCTGCAAGGCTAGAGGGAATAGGCAAATAATAAACTAGTACATTTTACCGTTACCTAATCGGTTTTACGGTGATACTTAATCGTTTAATCGTCAAAGATTGCATCACTGCTTAACTTCAAATCAAATCGGTCAGTCAGTAAGGTGAAGCCAGTCGCCCATTCCAAAGAGTAGGTACCTATGTTGAAGAATGGGCAAGAAACTCCATGGACACTCTTTTAAATTGTCAAGCTATTGATACAAATATTTGATTACATCATTCGTTTTGAAATCAACCGTGTGAGAACGATGCAGAAATATATTGTACGCTAAGAGCGTCCATTATGGAAGACACACAAAAAAAAAACAGCAACAAAAAAAGACTACATCGATTTCCAACAAATAGATGATTACAGCAAGTCATTTGCTTACAATGTGATGAATTACAGAAATATAAAAACTGAATCTACACAATGCAAAGATAGTTTTGTCCAAGGTTCAGCAGCTCCAACAGTGTTCCCGAATACTAAGTTTAGCTCCTGTGTAGCTGCACCAGTGCCGAACAACCTTGTCAGCGATGCAATTCCGTAACGTACAATATGCTTAGCTACATAGTGTGTACTGGCTTTGAGTAAAAAAAAAACAAACAATTACAAATTAAAACTACAAGAGGAAAAATCAAAGAACAATCAGTGTAAGTATAGAAATTGGACGCAGCTCAAGCCCAAGCCTTTTTGTCCTCAATATAACCCTTCTTCCCCTCAACTATAGATGTCCACTGCTGGACAAAGGCCTCCTTAACTCTTTCCACGCTGACCGGTCTTGTGCTGCCCGCATCCATCGGCTTCCGCGACCTTCACCGATCATCGGTCCACCTTGTTGGGGGCCTCCCTACGCTGCGTCTTCCAGTACGTGGCCACCACTCCAGAGCCTTACTGCCCCATCGGCCATCGGTTCTACGAGCAATGTGCCCTGCCCACTGCCACTTAAGTTTAGCGAATCGCAGAGCTATGTCGGTGACTTTGGTTCTTCTGCGGATCTCCTCATTTCTGATTCGATCACGCAGAGAAACTCCTAGCATAGCTCTTTCCATTGCCCTTTGTGTGACTCTGGGCCTTCGTATGAGGCCCATTGTGAGCGACCACGTTTCAGTTCCGTAAGTCATCACTGGCAACACACACTGGTCAAAGACTTTCGTCTTGAGACACTGTGGTATCTTGGACGACGAGAAGATGTAGCGTAGCTTCCAGAACGCTGCCCAACCGAGCTGGATTCGCCGAGACACCTCTTTCTCGAAGTTGGACCTACCTAGTTGGACTTTCTGTCCCAGGTATATATACTCGTCAACAACTTCAAAGACTTTAGTCTTGAGACACTCTGGTATCTTGTACGACGAGAAGATGTAGCGTAGCTTCCCGAACGCTGCCCAACCGAGCTGGATTCGCCGAGACACCTCTTTCTCGAAGTTGGACCCACCTAGTTGGACTTTCTGTCCCAGGTATATATACTCGTCAACAACTTCGAGTGCAGAGCAACCAACTACAATTGGAGTGGGTGCGACATGAGAGTTCGACATGATCTTTGTCTTATCCATGTTCATTTTTAGACCCACTTGTTGGGAAGCTCTGCTGAGGTCATTGAGCATTTTGCCCAAGTCTTCCAGGGTCTCAGCCATGACCACGATATCATCTGCGAAACGGAGATTAGTGATGTACTCTCCGTTGATGTTGATGCCAAGTCCTTTCCAGTCCAGGAGCTTGAAGACATCTTCCAACGCAGCAGTGAACAATTTAGGAGATATGACATCTCCTTGTCTCACTCCGCGCTGCAGTTGGGTCGGTTTCGAGTCCTGATCCTGGAGACGGACTGACATGGTGGCGTTTTTGTACAAACACTTTATCACCTCAATGTATCGATGGTCAATTTGGCACCGCTGGAGAGACTGTAGCACCGCCCAAGTCTCAATCGAATCGAGGCCTTCTCATAGTCCACAAACGCCAAGCATAGTGGTTTGTTATACTCCTCGGACTTCTGTATAACTTGCCGCAGCGTATGAATGTGGTCTATGGTGCTAAAGCCTTTTCGGAAGCCTGCTTGTTCGGGAGGCTGGAAGTCGTCAAACCTGCAAGCGAGACGATTCGTGATGACCCTAGAAAACAGCTTGTAGACATGGCTCAGGAGGGATATCGGTCTGTAGTTTTTCAGGAGGGTATTGTCACCTTTTTTGAAAAACAAAACCACCACGCTTCTGTGCCACGCCTTAGGAGTTTCGCCTTTAAGAATGACGGAATTAAATAGCTTCTGAAGCGCTTTAAGAACCGGTTTGCCACCCGCTTTCAGAAGCTCAGCCGTAATTCCATCATCTCCAGCCGCCTTATCGTTCTTGAGCTGTTTCAGGGCCATGCCAATCTCGTACAGGCTGACGTCCGGGATATCGTCGGTGTAGTGTCGGGTTAGTCTGGCTCTAGGATCATTAGCCAGGCCTACAACAGGTGCGTGTGTTGATGTGTATAACTCTCCGTAGAATTTCTCCATCTCACCCAAAAGCTCGGGCTTGGAAGTGACGATCCTACCATCCCCAGTCTTCAGCTTCGCAAGTAGACTCTGTCCAACAGACAATTCTCGTGCGAACACTTTGGAGCCTGTGTTCCGCTCGATAGCCTCTTTAATACAATTTGTATTAAATTGGCGTATATCGCGAGTCAGAGACTTTGAGATCTGTCTGTTAAGGCATCTGATGCGCGAAGCGTCATCAGGGGATTTTAAGATCACGTCCCGTCTTTCTTCCATTAGCCGGCGGGTGGGACCGGAGATCTTCTTCTGTCTTTTTGAACGGAGGGTTTTGTAGAACTTAGACCCTTCCGTTTGGAGGGTTTCCACAAACCTGTTGTTGTAGTCGTCCACATCTACGCATTCACCGAGGCATTCGAAGCGGTTTTGTAGTTCGATCTGAAAGCTCTCGGGGTTTTGGAGTTGTGTTGACGCTGGACGGAGCGTAGACTTCATAAGTCGAGAGCGTTCGAGCTTAATGTTGAGGTTCAAGATGCTTCTAACAATACGGTGATCACTCCCGGTTTTTACCGCATGGATCACGGAGACATCGTTGAACACTTGCCTTCTCGTTGACATTATGAAGTCTATCTCGTTTTTGGTCTGACCATCGGGGCTGAGCCAGGTCCACTTGCAGTGCAATGGTTTCCTGAAAAAAGAATTCATCGCAAAGAGTCCTTCCCTTTCCATGAAATCCATTAGCATCTGACCTCTGGGATTCCGATTTCCAACTCCAAATTGCCCCACTTTCGTCTCGTCCGCCTCTCGCATGCCCAGTTTTGCGTTAAAGTCCCCCATGACAACGGTGTAGTGGGTTTTGGAGGAATGTATGGCTCTACTGGCGTCCTCATACATAGCCTCCACCTCATCGTCAGAGTGTTTAGACGTCGGGGCGTAGACCTGTATAACCTTTAACGAATATCGTTTTGTTATTCTCAGTACAAGGTACGCCACCCGAGTCGAAAGGCTCCCGACTTTAACCACATTGTTCACGAGGGACTTGTGGACAATAAACCCGACACCACCCTGGGACAGCTGGTCGCCTTCCCGGAAATAGAGCAGGTTGCCAGACTTCAGGATTATCGAGTCCTCTCCCTCTCTTCGGACTTCAGTTAACCCCACAATGTCCCAGCGCAACCGGCTCAGTTCTTCCTCCAGTTCGACAATCTTCTCATCGGTCCGTAGTGTGCGCGTGTTAAATGTTGCCAGGGCCAAAGGTCGTCGTTGGTCATGGTAGCCGGACCTCTGCCGGAGATTCTTAGCACCCCTTGCTCCGCCGTAACCGAGTCCGCTACCGTAGACTGGAATAGCGGAGCTGCCGGGGACTAGGGGCCTGGGCTGTATCGTGTGCATCATTGGGGGGGGTTTGCCATAATCCCCACGCTTGGCAGGCGGGTTGGGGATCGCAGTGATTTGATATTACACAGGAGAAGCGCTGCTGCCCGCTTCCCTGGTGATTTCCCTTAGTCGCCTCTTACGACACCCACGGGAGGATATGGGTTGGTACAATTCTAGGCCCGGTACCACACGGGGCAATATAATCCTTAACGCTATAAAATGCTTCGCGCTAAAAAAACTTCAAACGCTATAAAAACTTCAGGTGGGATTGCAGGCAAGCACTAGTTTATAATTATTTGGCTTACAATTTATTCAACTTAGGCTTTGAATCAGCACTTTTCGAACGACAAAGTTATAAAACACAGTTCTCCCCAAATTGCCATCCTTCATCACTTCCTAGTGCTTTTGCTGGGAAGACGAAGTGGCGGAACAAACTCCCCAGCAGCACAGCTGTCTGTTCATTTATATGATATTTGTGGTTGATTGTATAAAATATTAGATAATAAATGCTCTTAATAAACGCGCTTTACCAGCAACGATAGCATCACTGCTTACCATCAGGCGGGATTGCGGTCAAGTGCTAGTTTATAATTTATATAAAGAAAAATATAATTGTAAATATATATATGTACATTTATATAAATGTAAATTTTTTTATCGTAGATTTTTTCACATAATTGTAGTTTTAACTCTTAAATATATTTACAGCGCGCTGAACATGAGAGATCTGAGAAGGAACAAGTTGAGTCTAATAAGAAGAAAGTAGAACTAGAAAGACAGCAGAGCCGTGAGTCCCTTATACCATTTTATATTTATTTTGATTACATCACTATTCAAGAAACTAATCAAATCCCTGATTAGTTACTTGAACTGTCATAATCTCAGATAACCAACATCAATTACCCTTAATCAATTATCAACTTAAGGTTTATCTACTTATAGTTAATTTTTCAACGAATATTTTTGTAATTGAAAGTCCTTAAAGAGATTTTAGTTGCATTGGAATATGCATTTTATCATCATAATGATGAGTTTGTGCAAAAATTTCTAATAAACTTGTATTATAAAATCCATATTTTATAATCCATGGATTGTCTACTTTTTTATAGGTGATGGAGGTGAAGGAACTCCAGTTAATCCACCAGAAGAGAAAGAAGAAGGAGAATGTGATTCTACTTTCGGTTAGTATAGCGAGAATAATGTGCAACCATTTACGTAGTCCCACAAGGCCCCGGCTTAGGTGTCTAGCCAACGTAGGAGCAGCTCTAAAGCTAGTTTGCCTGTCTTTTTTCTACAAGTCCCTTGATTGAGCCCCCAGTAGTCCTTTCACTTATAATTAGACTGAACTGACATAATATTTTCGAAATTTGTCTTAACACTGATAGTTCTATATAGTGATAACTTTACACAAGGTATAATTTTGAGAGTTATTTCGTACGAAAACTGCCAAACTAAAATTTTATTGCTCGAATAAAATTTATCTAACGTTTTAAAGAACGGCCCTTGCAAAAGTGTAATATGATGTAGATGTTTTTTAGTAAGAAAATCTATACATATTTACACACCAAATTACTAAATACTTATATCAGGGAATATGTTCAGAATATCGTGTAGCTTTTATAGAAACATCAAAACGCTATCTTGTTTGACGTTGCTTACAAGTAGACGACTCATGGTAAGTGGTAGTCATTCTTCCACCGATGCTTGTGAACATTCACTATACAGCTGGTAGAAAGTGTGATAAAGCTGAAGAGCTCAGAGAAAAGCTCTTCTTTATTTAAGCGTATTACTTACTCATTTATTCTCATATTTTACCTTCAGACACGAAAAAATTTCAATTGTAAGTTGCCAAGTCTTGATATATTGGTGCTCGTGATTGTACCTGATTTTATACCTATTGTAGAATGTATTCCGTTAGCGGACGCGGTCGCTGCGCAAGGTGGCGCGGGTTCGATCTCCGCACAGTGCAAGTATTTGTATGCATGAATTTGAATTTGATGAATTTGTACTGGTCTGGTCGTGCCTCGGAAAGCACGTTAAGCCGTTGGTCCCGGTTGCCATACGAACATCTAGTGGCAGTCGTTACGGGTTGTTGGAGCCCTCAAAAGTCCCACAATTGGTCTAACTGCAATGCTTCGATGTCGCCTTCGGGTTGTGGAGGTCAGACGGCAGTCGCTTCATAGAAAATGTCGAAGTTTAGCCATATCAGCAGTTGGACTGGTAAGACGAACCCCAGACTCCAAAGCTGAAAAGGCTTCGGATGCGACTGGGATTAACGCTGGGATGATGATGTAGAATGTATTCCGTAAGTCATCACTAGCAACACACACTGGTTTAAGACTTTAGTCTTGAGACACTATGGTATCTTATGGACGACGAGAAGATGTAGCGTAGCTTCCCGAACGCTGCCCAGCCGAGCTGGATTCGACGAGACGCCTTTTTCTCGAAGCTGGATCTACCTAGTGGTCGCTCACAATGGGCCTCATACGAAGGCTCAGAGTCACACAAAGGGCGATGGAAAGAGCTATGCTCGGAATTTCTCTGCGTGAACGAATCAGAAATGAGGAGATTCGTAGAAGAACCAAAGTCACCGACATAGCTCTTCGAGTTGCTAAAATTAAGTGGCAGTGGGCAGGGCACATTGCTCGTAGGACCGATGGCCGATGGGGCTACCATCCGGACAACTCAGAGGACGCGGACGTCAGGCTGGATGGCACAGCTCTGCCTAGAGTAAACAACTTCAAGTACTTGGGTTCCGTTATCACTCTTGGAGTAAATGGCGTACTCTTACAGGCTTACTGTGTGATAACAAAATGCCAATTCAAACAAAGGGCAAGGTCTATAATAGCGCTTAGACCAATTCTCTACGACAGCGAGGTATGGGCTGCGAAGAAAAGCCATGTGCAGAAGCTATTACGCTTAAAGAAAGACAAGGTGCGCAATGAATATGTAAGAGATACCTTTAAGGTTGCACCAATTGCAGAAAAAAATCACGAAGTCTTACCTGAGATGGTACGGTCATGTACAGCGAAGTTCATGGGACCATGTCGTGAAGAAGTGGCTACAAAGACGAGAGGGAGGGGAAGGACCCCAAGTACATGGATGACGAATGTCCGCAAGAATATGAAGCAGTTGGGGCTTACCGATGACGACGCATACCAGCGGAATAAGTGAGTAAATCAAACCCCGCGTTACGGGAAAAGGCGAGACCAAAGGAGAAGAAGACAGTCGGCCTCATTACTACTTTTCACAACAATTCCTAGAAAATTTAAACTTTACTAAGGTTGAAACTTTCTCATAGATAAACAGACCTTGTGGTTTTATGACGTACAAGGGACTTTTAACCTAAGGGACACAAACCAATTGCGGAACCGATTATATCAAAACACACAAATTATCATTTCAGCCTGGAATCGCCAACTCTTATGTAAACTCTTATGTAATCCACTTTTTAACACGCATTTTTGTACTATACGATTCCGTACATCCTCTTGTTATTCTACAACTGACAAAATTGTCGATATATCTAGCAAATGATTGCAATTTGTGTCTTTCGTTGATTAGTTTCGTTCAGATTGGCAATCGCTCCATATAAAGTGCTGGTTGAAGACCAGCACAAGCAGCATCCGGTTAGACTGGTAGCCGACCGCTATATCATTGGCTATATCATGCTTATATTAAATTGGCAAAACATGTCTTGGTCTAAATTGTATTTTTACCATCTTTGTATACCGTGTTTTATGCAAATAAATATATTATTATTATTATTAAACCAACTATGTTGTGGAGAAATTAAAATAGGATCTCCAAATAAAACAATTAAAATGTCATTTTCAGAACGTTCTCGCCACGAGAAGATTGATTACAACGCTTTGGACTTCGAAGAGGACATCGAACATGATGGTAAATGTTTTAGAGGGATATTATTTATGTATTCCATTTCTTTGGTATGAATCACTGATGATAATGTAGTTCTAGAAGGTGGTGGGGTGGTGAAAGTGGTGGATGGGTTTATTCATTAAATAATCTTTCTTTGTTTTGTTTTATGTAGGAAACTTCTCGGAGTTAATAAAGAAATCTACACATCCGAGTGAGCACGCGTAGTAGATTATGGCTCACTCCCTCTCACTGAGAGGCCTGTGTGTTCCCTGCAGTGCGAGTATTATAGGCTGTTCATTTTCTTAACTATTACTGTTTTAATAATACCTATAAGACTGCGTCTACTCTATTATACAGTAGAACTCAAGTTTAAATTACTGTTTTCGTTTTAAGCTCTGACCGCTCTGAGACCTGCCCCCCATGTAGAATACAACTGCGTGAGTTGTTAATTTTAGTCTGTTCAAACAGGTGGCTTGATTAGCGCCTAAAACCCTATGATTTAACATCCTTCGATACACGCTACGCAGGCGCTAAGCGCGCAATGCAATGGGTTGCGAAAATTATAGAACGTTCATCTTACTTCTGTAGCGGTAACTACACGTCTGAATTACACGCCATACTGATGTCACGCAAATCCAGCATCACATATGCAACTTCCCGACATGAATCGTTGGGTAGTTGCCGCCAGGCACAAAACCCGTCTGGTCGCAGGATCTTTCTTTTTCTATAGTGTATTAGTGAATTTTCATTCTGTTCCTTATGTCCCTATACTTCTTTACTCGTCTGTTGGCTCGCAATGTTTTATTTTCCATAGTCGTAATGACTAAAACTGCGCGAGCGCATACCGTGCGGGATTGATTGGTTTCAGTTTGACTAGAGCTTTGTAATATTGAATCAACATAATTTACCTTTATGTTTTATTTTATATTGTTTCTTTTTATTGTATTTTTATTACATAATATATAATTTTATTAAACTTATTTTCTCATTATTATCATTATTTTATTACGTATTCTGGTTTATACTTTTTTCAGACCTTATTAAACTATTGAATAGTTGCTATTGGTTTTTTATTTATTGTATTAAAATAATAAGTGCATGATTTTTTAAACAGTTTAATGTTGTATAAGATATAAACTCATGATATTTTCTGTAGACGAGGCGTCCCAGAAACGCAAGCCGGCTGAGAAGGTCGACAAACGTCGTGACATCCGCAGGGCTACCCCTGAGAACAGGGCTGATATATTGGCGCTAGCCTTAGGGGTCAACCCTAAGCATGATCAGCATAGGTTGGTACTTTAACAGCAACTTTTACAACAGAAACTTCTTTTAAATTTTTTTTTTAAGTTATTTTATTGTAGTCTAATCCTTTTATAATGCGACCAAAATTGCAAGGGTGCCTTCAAGTATTACGTAACGCAATTTTGGTCTCGTAAAACGTTACGATGTGTTACAGGGGCTGGTTTAAACACGTTACGTAACGTTGTTTTAAAAAAAATATTATTTAGTAAATTGAAACTATACCAAGTGTAAAAACTATTACATAACTTTTTACGACTTTAGGATGAAATTGATCTCTTGAGTGTTACGTAACGTTTAGAGAAGGGGAGGGGGGTACATAAAAACGTTACGGTGCGTTACAAGGGGGGTCAAAAATCTTCAAAAGTTGCGTTACGTAACATTTGGACGCTCCCCAACAGTAAAGTGTAGGTACGTGCAAGCCTCGCCCGGTGCCAAAAGACTAAAGACTGATTTACACGGTGCAATTTAATTGTCTATGGCTTTAATTAAATTGAAGCAACAATAAAAGTTGCATTGTCTAAACACCATTTAGATGATGCAAGTCATTTACTGCATCAATTTTGTTGTATGGTATAGGCAATTAGGTTCTGGAGTGGCGGCCACGTACTGGAAGACGCAGCGTAGGGAGACCCCCAACAAGGTGGACCGATGACCTGGTGAAGGTCGCGGGAAGCCGATGGATGCGGGCAGCACAAGACCGGTCATCGTGGAAAGCCTTGGGGGAGGCCTTTGTCCAGCAGTGGACATCTATAGGCTGAGGAAGAAGAAGAAGAAGAATAGGCAATTAAATTGCACCGTGTAAATCAGTCTTTAATCAGCAGGGTAATTGCGTAACACACTATCAGTAGCAATGGGTTTCATTGTGACAGTTCAACAACATTCATTGCGTTATTAACGTTGTTGAGCAGACACATTTTCAAACATGAGAGCAGTGGAATAGCAATGATTCCAAGTGATAGTAATGATGTGTTACGCTATTAGGGTGCTGGTGATCACTAACCCTACCGCGCCTACTACATCCTGACTTTCACTCATAAAAACTATCAGTCTACATTTATCGTTCTATCTTTCATCAAACACCATAATTATCTTCTTCAATAGAGACGCAGCACCCTTTGGCCGTGACCGTGACGGCCGCGATGCTCGTGACAACAGAGGCCGCCGCGATGGTCTATCTTCAACAGTGGGATACGCACAACCCAAGTTGTCCTCCGCTATAACCAATGTGTCCGAAGGCCTGGCTAAAGGACAACATGAGGAGAAGTCTAAGGATGATTATGATCCGTTTACTCTGTTGAGGAGTACGTTTAAGAAGGATCCGCAGAGGTAAGCACGTTATTTCAAAACCGTCGTTTAGTGGTTTGGTGTGGGACTTCTTTTATCAAGGAAAATATATGATGCTGCAAGGAACATGACACGCTACTGGTCTAAAGATATTAACTGTAATAACTAGACAGTTGAAATTTTCACAGATCATGTATTTTTGTTGCCACTATAACAAAAAAATGAAGTTTATTTTTTATAATGTTGATGGTGGCGCGTGTTGTTGGGTCATTTGGTTCCCTTCAAAATGGTTGAGCTAATTGGGGCTGATGCGCGCGTCATGCTCGTGAACGGGGGCCGTCAGTGGAGACTGGTCATCTCTTAGCTGCCAGTGGGCTTAATTAATTTTCTATCTTTTCATTAATTTTTATAATTATACATTGTGCTCACATGATAGAAGCAACAGAAATATGTAACGAAGACATGTAATCCATATTATGATTTTAAAAGAGTGTCCATGGAGTGTCTTGCACGTTCTTCTCCATAGAGATCTACGCTTTGGAACGTGCAATTTAGCTTCACTTTTCTTGGACTGACCGACATTGACTATTCAAAAGCACCAACTGTTGGTTAATTTAAAATAAACAAATTTGATTATAATGATAATTAATAGTAAGCTACCCTTCGTGCGCTGATTCGACTCGCACTCAAACGTTTTTTTTTTTTAAATTTAAATCTCAAAAGTTACTTGTAAATAATTCACGTTCGTTTCTTCAGGAAAGACGCAGAAGCTCGTACAACAGATCGCCGCGAAGCGATTAAAGCTCGTTTGGGCGAAAAAGAAAAGCCCAAAGAAAAAGATGAAAGACGTGACCGATTCAGAAACGAGAAGGAAGACCGGGATCGTAAAAAATCGGAGCAGAGGAATGATCGTGAAGACAGAGGTCGCAGACCATTGGAAGTGAGGAATGAAAAGGATGACAGGACTCGAAAACTTTCAGAAAACAGGACTGATATACAAGAAAGAATCCGCAAACTATCAGAGGTCTCAGACCACAGAAATGACAAAGAAGACAGAGTTCGCAAGCATTCCGAACAGAGGAATGAGAAAGATGATCGAGTTCGGAAACATTCCGAACATAGGAATGATCGTGATGACAGGGATCGTAAACATTCAGATTATAGAAGGAATGATCGCAGGAGGGAGAGGTCTGAACGTCGCGACAAGAGTAAGGATCGCAGTAGGAGTGATAAGAGTCGCGATAATGATAGAAGTAAGACTAGAGATGAGAAAAACAAGAGGAGGTGGCGGTCGCGTACGCCGTCGCCGGCTAAAGAGAGGTAATCTATTATTGTAATCAGTTTTAAGTTCTGAAATATGTTGCCTTATTTTACTACATAAGGAAGAGAAAATTAATCTTAGAACAGTGAAAAGTTCAGCTTTACTGCTTGCTCTCATACAGAGAAGGATTGAGCGTAATCACCACACTTACTCAATGCGGGTTGGCGATTTCAGACTTAAAGTCCAGGTGTCTTCAAGACGTTTTCCTTCACCTTTTAATCGGTCATTGGTGTCCAAGATATACTTAGAAAGTACATATAACTTAAAAAGTTACATTGGTACTTGCCTAACTTGGAATCGAACCAGCACACTCGTACTTTAGAGGCTGGTGTTTTAACCACTAGGCCAACTACCACTGGTTTTTTGTTCGTCTGTTTATAAATTGATCTTTAATACGTTGTTATAGATCTAAGTCTCGTGATCGCAAGCCTTCTGCCACCGAGACAAGAGAAAAGAGTGGTGAGCGTACCCCCCAGGATGATGACAAGAAGAAGGATGGTGTTAGTATTTATTGCATTATAAATATATAGGTTCCAATTAAATTAGCTAGCGAAACTCCATAGACGCGATGGGTTTTTGATATACAAACTTGATAGCATAATCCCTCCGCCCTTACAGGGTACATATTTTTGTAATTAACCTTTGTAACATCTTATTTAAAATATGGAATGTAATATACAATATGTTAAGAAAACCCTGTCCGACCCGTGAAAGTATTGTTAGGTATCGATAACTGATTCTACTAATGCCTACAAAACCTGGCTAAACTTTGAAAAAACACCCCCTAAAAAATAAATAACTTAAATAAAATAAATAGGTAATTTCATGGCAACACAGGCACAGGTCATGACCTCAGTTGACCTCATGCATGTAGGTATAGGTAGTTTATCCACGTTTATCGACTTTCGAAAGAAACAATGTTACTTAGGCAGCTCGTGGAAAGAACTTTTTTAAATAGGAAGGTCGTCTGACTCTCCGAATGTATCATTTCATTGGATGAAAGTAAGCCTTTTGAGTAAGCTTCCAGCGTACGGCATTTCCCCTAGCCTGACTGGCTGGGTAAAAGACTTCCTGACTGAACGGTCCCTCCGAGTTGTTGTCGACGGATGCTCTTCTGAGCCCATGTCAACTAATGCCGGTGTTCCTCAGGGGTCTATTCTCTCTGCAACTCTGTTCCTGCTGCATATTAACGATCTGCTGATGCCCGGTATCTATGGGTATGCAGATGACAGCACAGTTGTAGAGAGATACCTGCCGGATGCTCGGGCTAGTAGGGAATCAATCCGGTCCGAAAGAGAGGCCATAGTTGAGCGAACGAGTGTTGCACTGCAGGCAGTCTTCGAATGGGGCAATGCCAATCTTGTAGCATTCAATGCCGCCAAAACACAGGCGTGTCTTTTCACCGCCAAAAGGAGCCCGTTCACCTTGGCTCCTACTTTTCGAAATGTGTCCTTGGAGTGTTCCGACCGCCTTCAGCTTTTGGGGGTTGAGATTTCCTCGAACCTTAACTTTGGGCAGTTCATTGAGTCCAAGGCCAAAGTGGCTGCCAGGAAACTTGGCGTTATCGCAAAGGTCCGGCAGTACTTCACACCTGGGCAGCTTCTAATGTTATACAAAGCACAGGTCCGTTCGTGTGTGGAGTACTGCAGCCACATTTGGGCTGGTGCTGCCAAATGTCACCTGGCCACTTTGGATTCAGTGTAGAGACGTGCAAAGAGGCTGATTGGTGACCCTGATCTAACTCGAGTTGGTCTTCAAAGCCTAGAGCACAGGCGTAGAGTAGCCAGCCTTTCGGTGTTCTATAGGATGCATTTCGGGGAGTGTGCGAGGGAATTGCATGATTTAATTCCCCATCTCCGTTCCACCAGCGGACGACCCGTCGTACGGCTGGTTTCCACCCTTACGTTGTTAACACCACTACGATCCAGACGAAGCGTTTCGCCTCCTCCTTTATACCGCGTACATCGAGGGACTGGAACAATTTGCCAGCGGCGGTGTTTCCGTCGGACTACAATTTGAGTGTCTTCAAGGCTAGAGTGAATAGGCTCTTAATAAACTAGTGCGCTTTACCAACAACGATTGTGTCACTGCTTACCATCAGGCAGGATTGCGGTCAAGCGCTGGTTTATAGTGTGCAAAAAAAAAAAAAAATGAGCACAATGGCTGTGGCAGAGATGTTGTTCCATATTTCGTTCACTAAGAACGGTACAGGCCTGGCACCGTCGCACGAGATTAACACGGACATGCACACAAATAAAAATCAAGTGGTGTAAAATCCGCGCTGGCCACAGTTGGCCCTCACAAATCCACTGCTCGCCGAACTGATAATGGAGGTACTCACGTACAGGTCGGCAAAAATATGGTGGGGCACCGTCATGCTGGAACCACATTGACCGATAAGTAGCCACATCCAAATCGTCCAACACCTGATGTTACATTACTCTACGTTAGAAAACGAAGAAAAAAAAAAGAAAAGATCACACAATACACGAATAGTCTACACGGAAGCAATGTTTACGCGCAACTGATGATATTTATTTTATAAAAATAGGTACCTACGCGGCTGGCCTCGCAGCATGCTTTGAGTAAATAGAGATGTGTAATTAATCAAAATATTGGTTTTCGATCGATAAGATTTACTCGTCTATTTTTGGTATCGATTTAGTATTGTAGTTTCTCATTCTTATTCCCAATTCAACATCGCATGGAATTGTTTAGAACTTTTACAAAACTCAAATTACCGAGGTACACTGCTGTCAATAGTCATAGTTAGTTTAATTTCAGTTTCTGTCTCAATATCGATGATATTGACCATTAAAATATTTGTAAAACTTTACTAAAATTGTGCTTCATAAGTCCTTCTCGTTTCTGTTTACTAATACTTGTGTTATAATAATGTTATTAGTAATTAATCGATAAACAAACAAAAGTACTTTTAACATTGGGTAATCTGTGTTTTTACAACAAATCATTCAACCAGATACAAGTTTCGATTAATAGCGATAAAAAAAGCTTATTACGCAAAAAATAGTGCATCTCTATTTATTTCTTTTACGTCGCCAACAAAGGGCACCCGCGACGCCGCCAAAGAAATAAAGAATCTAGAAAAATAACGAAAGGAAAGCCGACAATTATACCGCCTAAAATGGTGTTGTCATTTTTTTAAAAAAATATCGCTGTAAAAGTGGCAACACTAGCTTTGTTTACATTAGCAGCGTATTAATAATTTATAAAAAATGGTTTTTGTTTTCAAATTAGTTTTAAAAGTGGTTAGATGGAATGTATGAGTTGTGACTAACAAGTGACATTATTTGTGTTAATCTACACCACGGCATCGAAGAATATCATTGAAAACAACAACAGCAGGTGACTACCTACTGGGTTGTTGTAAACAATATAAACATTATCAAAACAGTGCTAAGTACTCTCAATATGTCATAACAGTGCTACAAAACTTATGTATGTTCTATTCTAAGAATTACATGCCTAAATATATAAAATACAATAATACCACCTACCCACATTTTCTTGTCAATTATCTGGACGTCAAAAATAGAACGCAATTTTTGCTTTCTATATACCATAAACAATTAGGAACGGGTAGTGTTGCCAAGTGAGCGCGTTACAACATGGATGAAGACAACATAACGTACAGAAAACGCAGAATGTCTACTTCACTGACTGACATAAACTCATCATCACTATTTGATACTACAATGTTGAGTTTACCAAATACCTCCTTACCAAATAATAGTGAAACCGAGAATCTGTTGAATGAACGAATTAATAGACTAACAGCCGAACTGCAAAGCGCGAATGGAGAAATTGAAAATCTACTCAGCGAAAACACAAGATTAAAATCAGATCTAGAAAAGTCAAACAAGGTGATCGAATTGTACAAGAAAATAGGAATATTTGATTCAAATAAATGTCCTACTCCGCAGTCTGGCAGGACAAATAGTAACAAATTTAGGCATACATTAAGCAATGTATCCACACCGATTAAGTCTACACCAACAATTAAAACATCATCGGGGATCTCATGCGGAAGCTTGAAAGAAAAAGTCTTTACTTCTGTCAACACCTGTCCAGTAACAGCTCACAATAGTAATAGAAGTCCTACAACATCAATAAATAGAGAATCGTTAAATTCTATTCAAAACCGTCCAATCCCAAACAACAATCTACCGAATGCCTTGCTAGGAAAACAAATAGCATTAAAAAAGAAGGTAATAATAGTTGCAGATCAACAGGGAAAAGGACTTCAGAAAGTACTTCAGAATTTAATTGGCCCAGAATATGCCGTGTTTTGTGTTTTTAAACCTTATGCCCAAATGTCAGAAGTGTTGACTTCCTTAACAGGTGAATTGTATGAAAACCTAACTGATAGTGATTTTGTAATTGTATTGGGGGGAGTCAATGACACAAGCCCGTATAAACTTCAAACATCCCTACATAATTTTATCGAGACCCATAGGGGTACAAATATCTTTATATGTGAAGTACCGTTCAATAAATCACTAAGTGAATATAAATTAAATTATTTACTGCGATTTGTTTCTGGCAAATTTGATAATGTTACGTATGTGGATATGAACTATATTGCATTCCGGCCATACAAACATAATCGCGCAGAGTATAAATGTCGTCATTTACTAAGAGAAATACTAAAAGTTAACTATAAAATTAAATTTGACAAATATAATGCTGATTTAGAGCGTATAAAACCTCATAATATTAGACCTGAAATGCACGATAAGGGTAGTCAGACGGAAGCCTATAACGATGTAGTAAGTCATAATGATAATGTTGTAGCCACAAATGTTGCCTTGACTGGCAGAACAACACCGCCTCGCTTTTTTCGTGTTTAATAATATTTATATTCTCTATCAAAATATAAACGGACTCTTAAACAAACAAGACATCTTTATGGTCTCGTTGGACGACCTTGCTAATAGTGGAAAAAACGCTGACGTGTTATGCTTTTCTGAACATAATATGATCAATTCCGATCTTGGTATTCTACGCATGCACAATTATACTCTCGCTGCTTACTTCACGCGTAAGACTAGACACGGCGGCACATGTATTTTAGTAAGGAAAGGAATAAAATTTAAAGCTATTGATGAAGTTTCTAAGTGTAGTATATCAAACATAATTGAGTGCTGTGCTGTAGAGTTGACGGAACATAAAATTTTAATTATATGCATATATAGAATTCCAAACTGTACAGAAGTAAAAAATAAATTCGATACATTCTTTAGCATTTTGAACAACATACTTCAACAGTTTTCATTTAATATAAACAAAAAACTCATTATAGCTGGGGATTTCAACATAGATATACTAAAAAGAACAAAATATTCAGAGCAATTTAAGCACTTACTAGCAGGATTTAACCTTAATCTTCAATTCAAAGTTTCCACTCGTTTAAGTAGCGGTACCTGCATTGATAATATCGTACATAATGTGAGGGGATGTCAGGGTGAAATCATAGAATTTGCAGTTTCAGACCATACAGCACAGCTGCTAAAATGCCCTGTTAAGAAATCGTGTTTGTCTACTTACTGGTTCAGCACAAGGCGATGTTATTCGAAAGAAAATGTAACCAAATTCATTGACTGCATCAAAAGTATCAGCTTCTCGGAAGTTTACGAGCAGAATGATGCTGCTGCTGCTTTTGATATGTTTTATGATTTGTTCAAACTGTTTTATGAATTGTGCTTTCCAAATATAAAAATAAAAAATTTAACTAAAAAACGACCTAGGTGGATAAGTCGTGGAATAAAGGTATGCAGTAAAAGGAAAAGAGAATTACTGTGGAAGTATAGGTTGGCACCGACAAAGCACAATAAAGATAATTTTAAAAGTTTTTCTTCTAGATTTAGGAGGATTACTCAACTTACTCAGAAATCGCAAAATAGTAATTACATACAACTAGCAAAAAGCAAGTCTAAAGCGACGTGGCAAATAATAAACAACAATAAGGATAGGATACCAGATAATAATCTAATACAAATAAATATAGGTAACAAAATATTAACAGATCCAGTTCAAATTGCCCAAGCTTTTAATAACTATTATGCTGACCTAGTTAAACCTACTCACTTGAGAAACAACGGTTACCGATCAGCATTGCCTAGTGAATGCTCCTCCATGTTCTTTTGTCCCACTAACTCGCAAGATGTACATAATATTAT
This sequence comes from Sesamia nonagrioides, assembly GCA_017933935.1. Lineage (NCBI taxonomy): Eukaryota > Metazoa > Arthropoda > Insecta > Lepidoptera > Noctuidae > Sesamia > Sesamia nonagrioides. The sequence continues at coordinate 812,564 of JADWQK010002442.1, forward strand.
TATGAACTTAAAAAATACTTCTAGTACTGGCTATGACAGCATTTGTACAAGAATATTAAAATGTGCTTCTTCCTATATTGCACCAGTCCTAAGCCATATAATAAATATGTGCATAACAGAAGGCGTGTTTCCCAGTAAATTGAAAATAACGGTCATCTTCAAGAAAGATGACATTGAAAATATGGCTTGCTATAGACCAATAGCATTAGTACCAATATTATCAAAGGTTTTTGAGAGGGTCATCTATAATGGCATAAATCAATATTTTGAACAGAAAAATCTATTCACTGACAATCAAAAAGGTTTCAGGAAAAATAAGTGCATTAACATGGCCATTTATGACTTTTTGAATATAATTACATCTAGAGTAGATAAAAAATTGCCAATGTTCGCTTTATACATGGACATATCGAAGGCATTTGACTGCGTGGACCATAAGATCCTGCTTCAGAAATTAAATTCTTATGGCATTAGAGGTAACGTCTGGAGTTTTTTAGCATCTTATCTCAAAGATAGAAAACAATTTACAGTTGTTAAACGAGTGGATGGTAAGAGTAAAAATGAAATTTGTTATGAATCTAGTGTCAGAAATATTGCATATGGAGTACCTCAAGGGAGTGTGCTTGGACCGTTATTGTTTCTCATCTATATTAATGACTTGCCTACAGCAACTAACTACCACATGACAATGTTTGCAGATGACAGCACTATAATTTTTGACAATGACAATATTAATAATCTTGAATCTGACATAAATAAAAACATGGAATCTATAATTAATTGGTTAGAGTATAATAATTTAAAAATTAATTTAAGTAAAACCGTACTTATGCAATTTGGACAAAGAATGACTAACAGACTGAACCTTAATGTAACCCATAACGGCGTTAGTATTAATGAAACAAACACCACAAAATTTCTAGGAATACATATAGAGAGTACATTGAAATGGCGCGTTCAAATCGAGAAAGTATGCGGTAAACTTAACCAATATTCGTATGCTTTGACCATGTTAAGGAAAACTGTAAATGAACCCACGTTATTGACAGCATACCATGGACTAGTTGCATCGTGTTTAAGATACGGCATAATTTTTTGGGGTAATGCAACTGGAAAGGAAACTGCATTTATTGCACAAAAACGTTGCATCCGAGCCATGTGTAATTTACAAAGGACCGACAGTTGTAAACCTCATTTTATAAAATTAAAAATATTAACTTTACCGTCCTTGTATATATGTATACGAAACTGTCCTTTTCGTCAGGCGCAACCTGTCTAAATTTTCGCAGGTTAGTAGCTTGCGTAGAGCTGATAAGCTACATTTGGTTCCACACAAGACTGTATTATTTCAGAAAAGCATATTCGCAATGGCTCCGAAATTGTACAACAAAGTGCCAAAATACATGAAGTCGATGGAAGGCATTGATATATTTAAAAAGAAATTGTTCCTATTTTTGATCGAGAAGGCATATTATTCCGTTCAAGAATTTCTTGATGATAAAATATGAATTTTTAATTTCATTTACTTGACTGCTGTAATATAACCACATCGACAGACATTTTTATTTTTGTTTTTAAATGTATTTTTTTTTTGACCATGTAATGTAATGCTTTAGCTGACTTTATTAATTTGTATCATTGCCTTATTATTAATATTTTATCTTGTATTATTCTATTTTCATGTTTGACATTCCTAATTTATAAATACTTACTATTATTTTATAATTATTACTTAATACTATTTTTGCACGCCTAGTTTAAGGTAGATAGTAAAGGATCATTGTATTTATTGAACATCTCATTGTACCTACTATCTATGCAAATAAATTATTATTATTATTAAAAAAGATTGTTTCAAAATTGATTATTATTGTTACTATGATGATTATGCAAAATTTCAAATTTTATTAGGTCATGTGATTGCCTAACCTTTATTACCTTCATGGGTCGGACGGTTTTCTTTACATATTTTATATGAATATCAACCTTTAATGTTCCCGCTGCTGGGACGCAGGCGGGCCTCCTTTCAGTGAGAGGCAGTAGGCCACGAATGTATGGTTCAAGGACATGTGGCTTTTTTCACGATGTTTTCCTTCACAGTTTTAAGAGTAGTGTTGATAAAGTAATTTACACAAAGTAAAACGCTTACCAGGATTGGAACCAACGGCTTACAGTTGGAGCCGACACCACTGGCCACCAAATTCATTTATTGTTTTTTGTGTGGCCAACTTTTTGGGATTAATGTCATTATCAAATATCAGTTCAAAAATTCAAGTGTGACGTTTTATGTCAATTTAGACTGAGGAGGAGAGGAACGAAGCACGCAAAGAACTGATGGAAATAGTTCGTCTTATCAAGTCCAGACAACGGGACAGGGAGAATAAAGCTGGTGAGTGGAAAACTAGTTAATAGCTTCAAAAACTGTCTTTTCTTTTAATGTCACTCTATTATATTGTATTAGTATGTAGTCTTTGTTTCTGTAATAATAATAATTAATTCTTTATTAAGAACAACCATTAGCACTACCACTACGATCCGGATGAACCCGGATCCCGAATGTTAATAGCAGTAAAATATACTTCCATCAATGGTAGTTACACAATTGCAATACCAATTAACAAAACAGGGTCTGAACAAAATAACAATGTTTTAGGGCACAGTGGCAATTTTTATAATTTCGGACCCTGGGCTCCAATACGAATGCCGCGGATGCAACCGGTATTATACGCTGAGATGATGATGATGAGTGGCAATTTTTTGTAATTGAACTTTCACGTCGAATGTGCTCAATCATCAATTTCCTTAAACTTTTGAAAAGTTTTTTTACTGAGATGCAGGATTCGCGTGACGTCAGTATGACGCGTCGTTCGTATGTTGCGTTGTAGGCTCCCCTCCGTCTGAGGGTTTCGAGATCGGTATGGTTCTTTGATCGTACCGGGATCGGGTCGAGATCGGTATTGTTCGTCGATTGGTCCGGTATCGGGTCGAGATCGGTATGGTTCTTCGATCGGACCGGGATCGGGTCGAGATCGGCTTGGTTCGTCGATCGGACCGGGATCGGTTTGTGAACGTCGGGATCAATTAGGGATCGGTAAGTTTCGTTAGGATCAATTAGGGATAGGTTCGGTTCGTGGTGATCAATTAGGGATCACGTCCGGGGCACCAGTGTAGAGGTATGAGGAGCAGAGTGTAAAGCTCACTCTTTCTCCATAGAAGATGGAGGATCTTCCGACCAGACTGGTGTTGTCTGGCGAGCACTTTGCCCACCGGTTGATGTCGTGAACTTGTATGCGTGCTAGTTGCACAGTAAACTCTGCTTGCGAGATGCAGGATTCGCGTGACGTCAGTATGACAGTTGCGTTGTAGGCATTACTCCAAAATTAATCTAACAAAGATATTGTTTTATCTCCAGTTCAAGCCAAAAAGAAGCGAGGCTCGTCTGTCTCAGACAGTTCTGACTCTGAGCATGGGAAGAGACGGCGCCGGTCTTCTGACAGAGACCGTAGGAGGCGCAGCGGTTCCAGGTTAGTAAATGATACTATTAACTCATTGTAGCATGGATTAGCTATGTTATGCGCAAAATTTTATTTTTTTAGCAATTTGCAAGTTCGAAGTTTCTTTTTTTTTCTATTTTGGTAAGAAAAGAACAGAAGATAAATATTAATATTAAAATAAAAGAGGAAGTCGCTTTTGAATAAAGCCAAGAGTGTACAGACGAAAGCACATCAAGCTACTAATATCTGTTAGTCCTTATTAGATTTTCAACTTCATCTCTAAAGCATTAAGGCTCATAGTTGATTGGGAATATCTGATAGTTTGGGGTAGCTTGACCTGCAGCTGCTGCTGTCGTCCGTATATTATGTTACTTATGCTCGTGACTTTACGCGTCGTATCGTTCAGATCGATCGGATCAGAGAAGCAATTCTCGTTATTTTAAGAACGTTCATATTCTGATCTCAGTTTCCATTTGTTAAAAGCACGTCAAATTTCCCTGTTTTACAGACGACTAATTAACCTATTTTTTAGAGCTTCACAATTTTTTGAGATTTGTTTGTCACAGAGTTGATACTGCGACTAGATTTGGAACGTTTTAAATGACGACAATTGACAATTGACGACTCGTGGGTTGCAGCTGAAAATCAGCGTCAGATGGTACACTTTGTGTTTGTCATCTGACATTATGCTGAGCTGAGGCCCTTTTGGCATTACACGCCAAGTTTTATAGTTTTAAATTTATGTTTTTACTGTAATGTCAATAAATGCATTTTTCTTTCTTTCTTTCTTTGTTCTTCTGTTCAGACAGCCTCCGTGGCGTAGCGGTAGCATACGCGGCCGCTGCGCAACATGGCGCGGGTTCGATCCCCGCACAGTGCAAGTATTTGTATGCATGAATATGAATACTTGCTGATCTGGTCGTGCCTCGGAAAGCACGTTAAGCCGTTGGTCCCGGTTGCCATAGAACCATCTAGTGGCAGTCGTTACGGGTTGTTGGAGCCCTCAAAAGTCCAACAATTGGTCCAACTGCAATGCTTTGATGTCGCCTTTGGGTTGTGGAGGTCAGACGGCAGTCGCTTCACGTAAAATGTCGAAGTTTAGTCATTTCAGCAGTTGGACTGGTAACGCGGACCCCAGACTCCAAAGCTGAAAAAGGCTTCGGATGCGACTGGGATTAATTAATTGGATGATGACATTGATAAAATATTAAACAGATACGATATATTCTAACAAACTGACCAAAAAAATGTGCCGAACACAGCAGCAGCACACATGCATATTTTTATTCAGCATACATTGGTACAGTGTGAGTGAAATGAGGCGCAATCTAAAGCATAGAGAAGAAAAAGATGGCTAGTGTTTGTCGTTTGCGCTGTTAGTGTTTGTCGTTTGTTTTTACGAGTGTATCGAGAGTGACTAAAGCGAGATACAGGACTTACCTCCTTTTGTACGGTTCATTTTTAGTGCGCTAGTGACATATCTACCTTAGTTTAATATTTTATCAATGGATGATGATGAATTGTTCTTCTGATCGGTCTTTTGACTCTCAGTATATTACTTGTTACTGATCCAATTCCCTTGTTCTCTAAACGAAACTAAACTAAATTTAAGTTCTGTTCATCTATTTATTTACATTTCATTAAGAAAAGGACAGAAGATAAAATGTTAGTTTAGATCAATCAAAGTAGTTCGCACCTGACGTAAATTGACGTTTTGGTCGCCATGTTTATTCGCATATGGAGTACCTTAATTTGACAGGATTAAACTAAAATGTTGTCGTGGTGGCCTAGTGGTTACAACACCAGCCTCTCAAGTATGAGTGCGCGGGTTCGATTACAGGTCAGGCAAGTACCAATGTAACTTTTCTAAAGTTATATGTACTTTCTAAGTATATCTTGGACACCAATGACTGAAGGTGAAGGAAAACATCTTGAGGAAACCTGGACTTTAAGTCTGAAATCGCCAACCCGCAGTGAGCAAGCGTGGTGATTGCGCTCAATCCTTCTCTGTTTGAGAGGAGACCTGTGCCCAGCAGTGGGACGATAAAAGATTGTTGATGATGATGATGAAACTAAAATGTTGTCTTCTATTCTTTTCTTAACGAAATACAATAAAAAGACGCACTTAACTTTAAATTAGTTTAGTTTGTAAACAATACAATCGGCGCCACTGACTCCTTTTATTCTGTCCACTACAAGAAGCCGCCAGCGACGCCCTAAGCTGAGGTACGTACCCTACACGGTGTGCCTTTAGCGAACTGTAGGTTAGTTTTTAGATGCCCTTGACTGGAGGCTTTAAATTAATTTAAGGCAGCCATATGATATAGTCTGGTTTAGTAGTCTCGACCTTTCAAGGTCAACTACGAGATGCAATAGACAAACAAAAAAAAAAAACTTTAGTAACCCGTGTCCCCCCACAGAGCGCGCCACTCGAGCTCGGAGCGGCGTCGCCCGCGCAGCCCGCGACCCGCCCGTCGTGACCGCAGACGTTCCTCGTCCTCCCGCTAATGTGTCTTACATTCAAATAGGTTCCTTAACAATTACTATTCTTTAATTAGTCATTTAAGGTGTTTGAGGAAAGGATTTTTGTTTAATCAAGTGCTTCTTCAAAACATGTTCAGTGTAATAGACAAGGGTAGTATGAATCATTAATGTCATAATAATTGAGTAAGTTGATGGTATGTCTTGTACAGCTCTGTGTCACTATCGCATAGGGAACATAAAATTATGGCATAAATACTTCTTGCTACCCATACACCATTGAATACCCTATTCAATAAATTATGTTAAGTTTTTAGACATGCTTTTCAAAGCTTGTGGTTAAAACTTGTCTAAGCCCCGCAAGTTAATATTGCGATTGGCGGCCATCTTGGTGACGTAGTCGAACTCGCACCGTCAGTACCGTTCGCAAGACCATCCCGCGCTTGCGTGCTTACGCGCATCGAATACTTGTTACAGCTTTTGTTTTTGTTATGCTGATTTATTGTTTTTCTTGAGATTTGTTACCTGTTACCCGTAGAAATGAGTAAAAAATTAATTAGAATTAGAAATTAACTGGTTAAAAAAAATCTTATAGATAGTAATAAAAAATATGGATGAGTAGGTATAAAGAGTGTCTGTATAATAAAAATACAAATAAACCCAAGACCCTAGCTTAATTTGCTAGCTGTCCTTTTATCTGACGGATGACGTCACGCAGCTGTTATTGTGACACGGTTCCATTACAATATCAACGTGCGGGGGCTTATAAGTATATTTTTTTAAAACTGTTGTTTGTGCAAGTTTTAAGTGCAAGAATGCAATGAATAAGTAATACACGCATTGATGTCTTCATAAGATATTGATGAAATACTTCAGTTTACTTGGGTACTTTTATAAGTATACTTGCATATCACACTTGATGAAGGCAATTATTCTTTCGATTTCGTAAGAATACATGTGTTGTAAGACTTACAAAATATTAATAAAATTAGTCTGTAATAAAGTCCTTGGCGTGTTTATATAGCATCTACGTTTTTTTTTTTCATTAATTAATCAGTTAATTACTTACACAATATGTAAAAAAAGCCCTGTCCGGCCCATAAGGATAACAAAGGTTAGGTAAGCACATGACCAAATATAATATAAAATTTTACGTAATCATCATAGTAACAATACTAATGAATTTTAAAATAATCTATTTTTCCCGCGAATTAATTCCAACTTCCCCGAAATTTGGTAATTTTTAAAAAAGTGACAGCACCATTTTGACGGTAGGCTTATGCGATCCGACCACGCGTCGCGTGCCCTGCCCTCCCGTCGCCCGCGGAAGGGTGTCCTACCGCACATGTATGAAGTTACCTCTTTTTGCAAAATAGTATTTTTTATTTTAGGGGGATTTATTTTTAATAAAAAAAAAATCCAAAGAAGATTCCTAACAATACCTTCACGGATTGGACAGAGTTTTCTTTACATATTGTATAGGTACACCAATTTAGTAATGGTTAAAAAATATTTTGTATGGCATAGGTACGCGTGCTATTTATCAAATTATAATGTATGTTCAGGTTAAAACTTTAATTATTGACGACTTGTTTTGTTCTGATCTTTTTATGTAACGATATTATTAATACTTAAAACTAAAAGATTAACATGATTGTCCTGACTTTATTCCGGTTTACTTTGATTGTGTGCAACATGTCTTTTCATCAATACTTCTCTTTTAATCATATTAGTAGTCGTCTACAAGTGTTTCTTTTTGTAATTGCGACTTCATTTTATTAGATTATCCTAATCTTAAATTATATACTTTAAAATTTCATAACGCTTCCTTTGAATATCATACCCGACTTGAATGACATTGGACCTAGGTTGTATCCCTCAAAAAATCATTAGCTATAATTACCCTTCTGGCTTCAACTTCCTGGATTTTCACAGTGCATTTATTTACAAGTAAATCGCAAATTTAATAGAGTCTATTTTAAGGTATCATTTAGTAAGAATCACAACAAAAACCGGCCAAATGCGAGTCGGACTCGCACACCGAGGGTTCCGCCGTACAAACGTAGCGGTTTACAATTTATGACGTACTAGCTTTCCGCCAGCGGCTTCGCCCGCGTGGAGTTCGGTTATATCGCGCTGTTTAAATTCCCCTCGGGAACATCAAATTTTTCCGGGATAAAAGGTAGCCTATGTTCTTTCTCAGGGTCTAAAGATTGTCTGTGCCAAACTTCATCAAAATCGGTTGCGAGGTTTAGGCGGGAAAGCGTAACAGACAGACAGAGTTACTTTCGCATTTATAATACTACCATTGATTTAGAATTTTTCACAGTTTAGAGGCAATTAGATTTAAGAAGTGTTTGATATGAATTTCAACTTTAATATCTCTACGCGTTCATGTGAAAAAGGGTAGGTAGTAAGTTTATAATTATTAAAAAAATATTTTATGTCATGTAAGCAAAAATAATATTTTAATATTTTATGTAACTTCAAATTTATCATTTTCACAATTTTTCCTTTATCTGTCTGTACTATAATATAACGTTGCTTCGTGCCGAATTTCAAGATTCTGAGTTCACGGGAAGTACCTTGTAGGCAAAGAGATTTAAGATATATAGAGAGGGCATGTGTCAAAATGGCATAGAAAAACTGTGATCCCATGGCTCAGTTCCGCCATCTAGTACAATATAGCAAAATTAGATCGACAATTGGAGACATCAAATAGTAAAAATGAAATAAGTTTATATAAAATATATTCAGCTATTGCCCGGTAGGTGGCCAGTGTGGTCTATGTTGCCAGATCCGATTTAATACCCTAGTATAGTTCAAATCGGGTAAATAAATATTGAAAAGTAAATAAATTAAGTGAAACTTGTCTTGTACAAACAAAAACTGTTTTAGAATTTTATTCGCTACTATTCATTTACCGTGACACCGTCTATTGGCATTTTAGATGGTTTTATGCTTACGAATTATTTTAACGCTCAGTTTATTGCGATTTTTGAGTGTAATAGACCTTGTAGGCCTTAAAGCGCATTTTGTTTTGCAATTTTCGTTTGCATTTCGTTTTTAGCAAAATTATTCTTTTTACACGTTTGTTTGCAAATATTTTTAAATGGCAATGCAAAAATCTGTGGTAGGGTTTGTATCATTTCGATATAAAGTTATCGATAATATTCAAAGAAGTTACTACGACGACGTTTTTTCGCATTATGATAGCTTGAAACAAAAAATTAGGAAGCAGAATAATTATGGGTAATTTCAAGTTTACAAGTTTCTTATTTATATAATTCTTTTAATAATAGGCGTTAAAGTTTAAAATTGCCGATTAGTACTGAAAATCTAAATAATTGCTTATTTTTTAATTTTTAAATAATTCATTTATAATCAATATATAGGAAGGTCGTTTATGCCTTTGTGATAGAACTCTGAGGATCTAGACTGCACAAACTGTGTGAAAGCAGAACTGCCTCCTGGGAAGAAAACTTCTTGTCACGTAGATAATTGTCCAAATCACGACAAAAATGGTAGTCTGCTGGAGCAAGACCTTTACAAGATTCGTACGCCATTATCTTTAAAAACGGCAAAAAAATCACGGTTATTGTATGGGAGCCCGCCTTCAGGATTTATTTTATTTTAATTATTTATTTGTAATTTGAATATATAACCAAATATTCTGTGAACATTTTAAGCGTCTATCTGTTTCCGTTATTAATATGGAGCAAAAAACGGCAAAAATTCACGTTTGTTGTATGGGAGCCCCCTTAAATATTTTATTATTTTTATTCTTAGTACTTGTTATAGCGGCAACAGAAATACTAACACAATCTCTGGAAATTACAACTGTCTCGCTATTACGGTTTATGAGATACAGCCTGGTGACAGACGGACAGACGAACAGAGAAGTCTCATGAATAGGGTTCGTTTTACCTTTTAGGTACGGAATCCTCAAAATCACAAAGTAGCTCGCAATCATTGTACTACATATACGTACCTACATATTTTATGAATATATTTCATTATAAATAATTTATGTAATCTATGTACTTATCCACTTAACCGTAAATTTTATTCCAATTTTTACGGTTAAGTAAAAAAGTACTGAAATTAATAACTTACTATTTCATTTCTAATACAAGGTACTGATTCTTTTTTTTTTAATTTGATCGACAAGTCTTTCCAAAGTAGATAACTTCTCTTTTAAAATGCATTGAGCATAATTTCGACGAATGAGACGGAAGCCAATTTTCTTCTCTACGGTCTATCGGGACAAATCGTATCCACTTTTTCCCTACGACATTATTTTTATTCGGAAATCAAAAATAACAAAAACCTAGATAAATGAATAGTAATTGTTCATTCAATTTTGTTTATTAATATGATATGATTGTGTTTAAATAGAGTTAATAATAAATAAACTTGAAATACAGTAATATTTTAAGTTTATTTAGCTATATTTTAAATGTCAATAAAATACAACAAAATGTATTCATCTTAATAAGTATTATCGATAACTAAATCGATAAACAACATTATTACATCTCTACAAGAAAATAGTAAAACTACTCAACAATAGAGGGCGCTTATTACAATAATGGAAAATTTTCTAGAACTAAGATTTTTTTAAATTTGAATTGCAGACGAAATATAAATAATTCATAGAAAAACATTCCGAAGTTAGGTCCAGTCGTTTTACTATAACGAGATGTACAGTAACACAAAGCGCAACATGGCATATTTCCTTAGAAAATGTTTATTCTTGGTGGACACAAATTACGTCCTGACGCGCAGACTAGATTGAGCGACTTTTAACCAAGTCGATAAAAGTATTGGCTTACGATTTTGTTCGTGATGTCCTGTCTATTGTAAATATAATTTTAATTTCTTTGCTTGTAGGTTTTGATTCCCTAGCGTGTGACGGAAATTCGTCTAAGGTGTCGGTATAAACTGCTGTATCTTTTGATCGCTTTAACTTAGAAGTTTGATTTTTTCACTGCTTAAAGGGACAATAGACCTAGGTATTTGGTATAAATTTCAATTTGATACCTTTATTAATTCGTGCGAAATAAGGTAGTAAGTTTCATTTTATTAAAATATGTTTATTATATTATATAACTAAAAAAATGTGATTTTCGCAATTTTTCCTATATTTGAATTATATGACAATCCTTCATGCCAAATTTCAAGATTCTGAGTTTACGGGAAGTATCCTGTAGGTTTTGATTCCTTTGCGAGTGTCGAAAATTTGTTGAAAATATCGACATATCGGCTGTATCTTTTGATTGGCTTGACTTAGAAGTTTGATATTTTAACAGCTTAAAGGGACAATAGACCTAGGTATTTGGTATAAATTTCAATTTGATAACTGTATTCGTTCGTGAGAAATAAGGTAGTAAGTTCCATTTTATTAAAATATGTTTATTATATTATATAACTGAAAAAATGTGATTTTCGCAATTTTTCCTATATTTGCATTATATGACAATCCTTCATGCCAAATTTCAAGATTCTGAGTTTACGGGAAGTATCCTGTAGGTTTTGATTCCTTTGCGAGTGTCGAAAATTTGTTGAAAATATCGACATATCGGCTGTATCTTTTGATTGGCTTGGTTTAGAAGTTTGATATTTTCACAGCTTAAAGGGACAATAGACCTAGGTATTTGGTATAAATTTCAATTTGATAACTTTATTCGTTCATGAGAAATAAGGTAGTAAGTTCCATTTTATTAAAATATGTTTATTATATTATATAACTAAAAAAATGTGATTTTCGCAATTTTTCCTATATTTGCATTATATGACAATGCTTCATGCCAATTTTCAAGATTCTGAGTTTACGGGAAGTATCCTGTAGGTTTTGATTCCTTTGCGAGTGTCGAAAATTTGTTGAAAATATCGACATAATCGGCTGTATCTTTTGATTGGCTTGGCTTAGAAGTTTGATATTTTCACAGCTTAAAGGGACAATAGACCGAGTATTTCATGTGAATTTCAGCTTGATACGTCCACGCGTTCTTGAGATAAAGGGTGGTGACAGACAGACAGACAGACAGACAGACAGACAGACGGACAACAAAGTGATCCTATAAGGGTTCCGTTTTTTCCTTTTGAGGTACGGAACCCTAAAAACTGCCTTTTATATACCTATTTGTAGAAAGAAATGTTAATAATAGTCTGAAGTAATGCCCTGTACCTTTATATCATAGTGATAACTGAGTTTATGTCAATAAAATTGTATTTCTCCAGTATTGTGTTTTTATTGAGGCCCTTTTCCTGATGACTGGTGAATAAAATGTAGGAAATATGTTTTGTGTTTCTGTTTTATTCAGAGAAACTAATGCTAACAATATGACAACTAAAACATGACAACGAATAAAAAATACAAAAAAAGAATAATAGAAAAAATATAAACAACAAGAAGGGCTTTTCATCAGGAAGGTACTTTGCATCGATCTCGGTCGTGCACAGGCCCCAAGTAGAATAAACTCGGCCCGGTCGCGGACCAGCAGACCAGCAGCCTAATAATCGGCGAACACATTTTTGTCAAATGATTGCGACTAGTTGGGATCGTTTGGATTTTACACTAAACTTATATCAACTGCGGTCCAAACGATCCCAACTAGTCGCAATCATTTGACAAAAATGTGTTCGCTGATTAGGATGCTGGCTCGAGTCGACGGCGCGTTGTGTTTCACGCGCGCCTTTAAGAGATGTCAGCACATCGTGACGGGGTCCACGAAGACCGATGCCTCCTGGGTCAGGGTTGCGGGTTGATTAAAAAAGAAACCGTGGCCCTGGCGTACAGGCAAGTGAAGAAACACGGATGGGTTTTTTAACCGACTTCAAAAAGGAGGAGGTTACTCAATTCGACCGTATATATGTTTTTTTTTTTTATGTTTGTTCGCGCATAACTTCGTCGTTTATGAACCGATTTTGATAATTATTTTTCTGTTGGAAAGAAGACGTTCCCAAGGTGGTCCCATGATAAGGATATCAGGGTTTGATGGTGGAAGACCAGAGAAAACAAGGGGAACTTTCAAAAATTGCAGGGGCGACTAGTGTATTTCTTAGCATTTTCATTAAGTATTTTAAAGCACTACAATTTAGTAAAGGTCTGGAGTAGATCTGATGATGGAGCCGGGAGACAGTCGAAGGAACTCCTCAAAAATTCACAGCAGCTACCTTGTATTTGGGCTCGATTAATTTGTATTGATAAGAACTTTACACCTAGATGGGTTGTGACTGACATAAAAGCTCTGATGATAAAGACAAAGGCCAGTTCCGGAAACTCCTCAACAGTTTACAGTAGCTACTTTGTGGTTGGACTTAATTCATTTATATTGATGAGACCTTTGCACCCACTGGGTTAAAATAATGGTAAGACCATAGGCAGTTGAGGGAATACTTACCGGGTAAAAATTAAAGTAAACAAAATTACGTCGTTTCCCAACTATATTTGGGTCAAAAAACAACCGTCTTCCAAAAACCACTACAAAGTGAAAAATAACTAATTTCGGAAGTCGGTGTCAAAAACGAATATACAAAAACCAAAGACACCGACTTCCGAAATTAGTTATTTTTCACTTTGTAGTGGTTTTTGGAAGTCGGTTGTTTTTTTGTAAAAAAGTTTTTTAGTCAGTAAAAGTCTGACCCGCTCTTCCGCTTCGCCCAGAGCGGGAGATGTTATATTTTGATGATTTCCCATCACAAACAAAAAAAAAAAGTGAATAAACTCCTCCAGACCGAATTTGTTCCTTAGTTCTATGCAGATGCAGTCTCGTAGTCTGATGGAGCGGCGATCCGACACGACTGGACAAAGATCAGGACCCAAGACCAATGGTTTAACGTTCTTTCCGAGGCACGGGTTATCACACCACAGGAACGGATGTACGCAGTGGTTAAGCTATTGACTGTTGCGATACGTGTCGCGGGTTCGATTCCCGCACGGAACAAATATTTGTATGACCTACAAGTAGTTGTTCGGGTCTGGATGTATGTGCATGTACATTATATTTATGTGTTTGTAAACGCACCCACGATACAGGAGAATTCCTATTGTGGGGCAACGTTAAAAAAAAAACAAAACAATAGGAATGGGTACCACGAATCAGACAGATGAAGTATTTTACCAAACTAAAGTTGCTCCTTAATTGTAAACTTTGATACCCCACCATACCCAGCACAAATGGTGTTAGGTACATGTAATAATACGGGTAATAATCATAAAATTGTAAATACGGGTAGCGGATAAAAAACGGGAATCCTCTCGTCGACCAGTGTGGTTATACCTTATACACTTCCTCCTGAGGGTTCCAAATCGCGCTGTTGGTCAAATAAATATCAATGTTGACGCAGACATCAAGTTTACTTACAAATGCTCAAGGGTGCGCCAGCGCAGTCTCGGTTATCCGCGGATTGGCCCGAGTCTCTAAGGCTGTGCGAGAACATACGAACCAGGTGATCAGCGGTGGGATTCTGTAAAAATCTCTTCTTCTTCTTTTTTCAAGGTGAGATTCAATTAGGGTTGTAACGGAGGCTTGTTAGCAGAGGCGGATGTGAAGGCGACGAGTCTCACCTGCGCGGATGCGGAGGTTAACGGAGGCGGAGGTGAAAGTACATAATAGAAAAAATTTAAATTTATGGTGAATTAAAACATTTTTTTTTATTTTAAATACCTACATGTCGTGGTGGCCTAGTGGTTAAAACACCAGCCTCTCAAGTATTCGATTCCAGGTCAGGCAAGTACCAATGTAACTTTTCTAAAGTTGTACGTACTTTCGAAGTATATCTTGGACACCAATAACTGAAGGTGAAGAAAAACATCTTGAGGAAACCTGGACTTTATATGTCTGAAATCGCCAACCTGCATTGAGCAAGCTTGGTGATTACGCTCAATCCTTCTCTGTATGAGAGGAGACCTGTGCCCAGCAGTGGGACGATAAAAAGGTTGATGATGATGATGGCGATGAAATACCTACATTAATAGTAGTATACTTGGTAAAAAAAAAAAATGTAATGAAAATTAAGGAGAAACAAATTGTGTTTGCCGCATTCCCGCCTCGCACTAGTTGATTCTTGACAATTTCGCACTCAAACCCCCATCCCCCCTCCCCTCGGACCTCGAATACGAGCAGACGTGTTTTGGCACGACACAAAGTTTTAATTTAATTAATAATAAAGATTTTTAAAAATTTAATTCGACGTAAAAAAATAGGAGTGCATAATCGTGAGGAGTTGATCTACGCAACGCGGTGTTATCCTGTGGAAAGACAAGCTCCGCCCTGCTGCGCGAGACCTCGCTGCCGGGATACTGCCATCTCATTCGGACAACGTGCGTCCCGCTCACTAACGAAGCCAATAGAAGGTACAATACTCGCCAGTCTGGCTCCACCCCTTTGTTAACGTCATTGCTGATGTACACTGCTTGTTACTGTTTCCATGAGCCCCTGGTACCTGGCAGTGTTTGAGTGGTTCAACTTTTGACGAATTAGCTTGGCGCATTAATTGATCTTTATTATGCTGTTGATGAAAAGGGAACGAATTGGATTTTATTAGTCTCTTCGCAACTTGTTCAAAATCAAGCTAAATTTTGTTCTCTACCTCCCCTTAAACCTGTTCTCCTGGTAACTACGTGGTGAGCTATACAGAATCATGCCTATAAATCGTACACCTCCACCGGCATCAACCCCAATGTCAACTACGTCTTCGACTGAAACCTTAGCGCCTGTACTGGCGCAGGAAGCAATAATACACCAATGTAAGTCTGCGCCTGATCTTTCCTTAATAGCAAATACTACGGAACGTAAAAAGAGGAAGTTCGATGGTGAAGAAAACATCACGCCTGTGACTTTGTCTACGTTTAAAACGTTCTCTGGCAAGCAGGAACTTCGATTTGAGGAGTTAATGGAAAAGATCGGTAGCATTATTGTACAAAACTCAGAGTTGAAGCACAGTGTCGAGCTCATGTCGTGTAAGTACGATGAGTTCCTGGGACGTATTGCCACGTTAGAGGTGGAACGGGCAAATGATAAAAAAAAGATTCAACTATTAGAAGAAAAGTTGGAACAATTTGAGCGGAAATCTCGTTCGACGGGTATTGAAATCAGAAACATACCCAAGACCGATAAAGAGACAAAGGAAGATCTTTGCAGCCTAGTTGCCAATATGGGAACGTCACTGAAAGTGGATATCGAAAACTATAAGATAAAAGATATTTACCGACTTAAGTCAAAAGACAAGTCCCACCCAATCATTGTGGATTTTACCACGACTCTCACTAAAGAAAAAGTCATCAGTGGAGTT
This sequence comes from Sesamia nonagrioides, assembly GCA_017933935.1. NCBI lineage: Eukaryota > Metazoa > Arthropoda > Insecta > Lepidoptera > Noctuidae > Sesamia > Sesamia nonagrioides. The sequence goes on from JADWQK010002442.1 coordinate 828,838, forward strand.
AAAAATTTCAATAAATTAAAGGCTAAGGAGGCGAAACTTAATACTTCTCACTTTAAACTAAATGGCCCTGTGATGCCGGTTTACGTTGGAGAATGCCTCACATACAAAGCACAAAAGCTTTTTTATCTTGCCAGGGGTTTCCAACGGAGCCATGGTTACCAGTTTTGCTGGACTGCAAATGGGATAGTGTACCTTCGAAAAAAGGTCAATGATCCGCAAATCAGAATAACTTCAGAATCTGACGTGGAAAAATTGATTTCTAACGAGTGACTAATCTTGGAAACTATCTTGTCATATTGTATTTCTGATATATTGTTTATGCATGCTTCAATTTTTTTATTAACTTTCTTTAATTATTGCCAATCTACACTAAACAAGAATCTTTACACACACTTAAACATTTTTTATGAGCTGAAGAGTATCACTTCACTAGCTTACTATTTTTATTTAACCTTTACTTCTGGTTGCCATTTGTTACTTTGTCCCATTTCCTATAGAGAATCATTTTTGGTGACTTAAATAGCTTAACAAACGACATAGATGATTGCTCTGTCTCAAAAGTATCAGTTTGTGATCTTGAAGACTGTCATGAGCTGATATCTTTTTCGCCTGACAAACGTCTGACCATACTTACGCAAAATATCCGTAGTGTTAATTGTAACCTCCCTGGACTTATATTGTTACTGGATAGGTTAAAAATGAATTGTGACATAATTGTTCTCACGGAATGTTGGTTATTAAAAACTAATGTTATTCCTAATCTATCAGGATTCCAATCGTACTCTACTTTAAAAAATTTAAAGCAAAATGATGGAGTAATTGTTTATTACAAAGAACATATTGATTTAGTGTTTGAGGAACCATTCTTTCAAGAAGGAAACTGCCTTATAACTCGATTTGGCAAGCAGTTGACGATCGTTTCTATATACCGCTCTCCCTCATACAAAAACGTTGATCCCTTTCTTGACTCATTACATGAGACTCTTTTAAAAGTAGAAGGATGCAAAAACTTGATGTTACTGGGTGACATTAATATTCCCATCAACAATTCTAAAATTGATTTAACTGGAGAGAAGTATTTGACTCTTACTGCGTCTCATGGGTTACTACCTGCCCACACAGAAATTACTCGCAGTGCGAGTGGAACATGTCTGGACCATATACTACTAAGAAGTACCTACTGCTCACATACTTTGATTCCTACTACTACTTTAACGGATCATTACCCTGTGATAGTATGTTTAGATCTTAATTTATCTCAAGCCCTTATAAACAGTACATATACTGTAACCAATGAGGAAGCCTTAACACAGGACATCCTAAAAATCGATCTAACTCCGATATTCCAGTCTAATGATCCTGAATTCTCTATCAACTACCTAACCAGCTCAATACAGGCCGCAACAAATAATAACACTGCTGTTGTCAAAATATCAAGGCGTAAAAGGATCATTAAACCTTGGGTAACTCCAGGGTTATTGAGGTGTATGAGAAATAGAGACAGACTACACTATGAATTGAAGTCCTCACCAGATAATGAAACTCTAAAGGTTACCTTTAAGCGATATCGGAATTTTTGCACTAACATTTTAAAGAAAGTCAAACATGAGTATGAGAAATCGGAGGTTGTAAAAACAAAAAACGATCCAAAAAAGCTTTGGAAAGTTCTTAAAGAGATCTCTAGCTTAAATAAAGTCCCTAGTCACCCGACCCATCTTCTGAAGGTTGGCTCCTCACCTGAAAAGTCCATGGACTATATAAATCAGTATTTTGTAAATATAGGCCGGACCTTAGCTGAAGAATGCTTGAACCTTCACAATACAGTTGATGCTGCATCCCCGCTGCTGACGGATTCCCTCAATACTAGTACTCAACTAAACTCGTTTGTGTTAGAGGAAGCGGATGAAGATGAGGTCTTTCGTCTGGTGATGAGTCTAAAGACAGAATGTTCGGTGGGCCGCGATAATGTGTCAAATAAACTTTTGAAGAAACACGTTCACTTCTTTGTCCCGCCGCTTACTTACATTTTTAATCAATGCCTTCAGACGGGTCAGTTCCCTTCCCAATTGAAAAGTTCTGAAGTCCGCCCGATTTTTAAAGGTGGTGATAAAAAGGACGTCTCTAATTATCGCCCTATCTCTATTTTACCCGCTATCTCAAAACTCCTGGAAAAGATAATTAATAATAGACTCACAAAATACCTGGAAAAAAATAAACTGCTTGCAAACAATCAGTTTGGGTTTAGAACAAATAGATCTACCGATGATGCTGTTTATTATTTGACTAAATATGTTAGTACTAACTTGGACCGAGGGCAAAAATGTTTAGCCATCTTTCTAGACCTAAAAAAAGCTTTCGATACTATTTCTATTCCCATCTTAATTACCAAGCTAGAAAAGCTTGGAGTGAGAGGAATTCAACTCCGGCTTTTCGAAAGCTATCTAACTGGGCGGACGCAGTGTGTTCGAATAGGGCGTCATGTTAGCGCTGATCTTCCAGTGTCTTTTGGCATTCCCCAGGGCAGTATTTTGGGGCCTACTCTCTTTCTTATTTACATAAACGATCTTACTAGCATCATCGTACCCAATGGCGACATCATATCTTACGCTGATGACACAGCTCTTCTTTTCTCTGCCAATACTTGGGATGAGGCCTTTAATGCTGCCCAGAATGGGTTTAATGTAGTAAACCAATGGCTCAGGCTTCATCTTTTGACCTTGAATACTGTTAAAACGAAATACCTAACTTTCAGTATACGACAATCAACACAAGCAGGGTGTAACTATAACATAGTCCCTCACCAATGTTCCCTAGACACACACTGTACCTGTAATCCAATCGAACGCGTTGTTACAATAAAATATTTAGGGATCCTCTTCGACCGTCATCTTAGTTTCAAAGACCACATAAAATTACTCAGCGCTCGAGTCAGAAAACTTATTTATGTGTTTAAGAGGCTGCGTCATGTGGTTGATCCTATGGTATTGAAACAAATCTATTTTGCCTTGTGTCAGTCAGTTTTAACGTATTGCATTTCGTCATGGGGAGGAGCTCCCAAAACAATCATTAAACCTACTGAGATTGCTCAACGCGCAATACTAAAGATTTGCACTTACAAGCCTCGACTGTTTTCTACGACGTTGCTTTATAAATATTGTGAAGTGCTTACGGTTAGACAGCTCTATATACTGACAGTAATTCTAAAGCAACATCGAAACATGGCATATGACCCCAACTACAAACATAGGCGTAGGAAACAAATAGTTTGCACTCGTGAACATAAACCTGCAACTTCCTTTATCAGAAGATTCTTTGTATTTTTGGGTCCCTATGTCTATAATAAAATCAACTACATTCTAGACGTTTACCCTCTCACTAGGGATCGTTGTAAAGACAGAGTGAAGAAGTACTTGCTGACTTTAACATATGATGACACTGAAAAATTGTTAATTGTACCAGAGTAAATAGGCTCCTTTGGGCAACTTTTCAGATATTTTATTTTATTTTTTTATTGCTCTTCATTTTCATATTACTTAAACACACATAGCTGAGTACACTCAACTTTTCACACCAAACATGCACACACACTCACTCTAACACTCACCACCGTGTACACATTCATGCACCCTTCTCCATACATAAACACCAACTCACTTACCTTTCCTTGTATTTGTTTTAACTAAGTTTGAGCTTCATTCGCTGTATTTTGTTTTTTTGTAAAATTGTTCTAACAAACTTAGTTTTTAGCTTAGTTTACTTTATTTTGTTGTATTTTGCTTTTCCTTTTATCGACATAAAGCTGTTCGCGATAGCTTAATTTCTTATATTATCTTGCTGAGAGGTTTGGCGCTGCACGCCGAGATACAGGTTTTACCTAGTTCGGTTGCAGATGCTCCTATTATGTACCGTATGTTTTACCTTTAGAGTTACTATGTTTTATGTCGTTTTGTAGTTTGTATTTTTATTCGTGAATAAATTTATTATTATTATTAAAAAAAAAAAAAAAAAAAAAAAAACGCGGCCGGACGGCTGTCGAGCGTCGCAGCTTGTGCGTTATTTATTTTATAAATACGTAAATAAACCTCCGTTATAACTCCGCAAAAATTGTGCGGAGGCGGAAGCGAAGATACGATTTCTTGCAGAACTTCCGCAGTACCTAACGGAAGCGGAGGTGAAGCTCCGTTACAACCCTAGATTCAATGGCGTCTGTGGAATAAATACCATAATTTTGCCAATAACACGTGTAACAAATTATAGAAATTCTATGAAAATTTTATTTCACAATAATGGCGCATATCGCCAATGACAGTTGAAAAAGACGGCCGCGTGAACCGTCTATGAGGGAGGTTTGAGGCGAAGTCATGATGTGGCCACTATGCTACGATATTTCAATGTCCTTTATGAATTATTTACTGAATGCACTTTTACTACATAAATCACGCGTTTTTATTTAGTAAACGACACTGTAAATAATTTTAGAAGTCCACTGAAAAATGCGCATCATACTCAGCTTTCCCGTAAAAAAAACCTGTAAAAATCTCGACGTGAAAAGTTGGATGAAGTGAGCTGTCAATTCCCTTTATGCCGCGCAATTGCCGTTTTCACGGCGAGATGCAATCGATCGGCTGCCGGCAGAAATTACCACCCACCCGTCCCACCCATTCGTCGTGTTCCGGCATGATATCTGGTGAATCCGTACGGAGGACGGGTCTGAGCAGTTGTGTTGCGATTTGTGCCGGGTACGATGCGCCAAATGTTGTTGTGTCGGGAGTTTGGTCGTGGAGGGTCTCCAGATCAATCGCCCTTTGGCGCAGCATCGTTGGTCGTGTTGTTGGGTTTAACATTGCATCACCACGCTCATCTGCCGTCTTTCTTCCTATTCACTCATTGTTTTGAGTGAATAGGCTCTTAATAAAGCGCGCTTGATCATTAACGATAGCATTACTACTTAGTATCAGGCGGGATTGCGGTCAGACAATAGTTTATAATTATAAAATAAATAAAAATCCGGCTGTAGATCCTCCCCGGCGCCAGCGCGTCCACATCTGAGGCGCACTTTTGCCCTTGTGTTAATGAACGGCCAAAAGAAAGCGTAAGCATGTCCGGGGATTTTTCCGCTGAGTTGTAGGACGTACCTAGGTCCGAACCCAAACAGTAGCTTTAGCTTACACAAACAATTTGAAAATATCGTGAGGAGACCGGCATATCCTAGACCCAAAACTTTGTAGACATGTGACATCTACCAACCCGCACTGGGCCTGCGTGGTAGATTGCGGCCCACTTCTATTAAAGTACGTAAATTAAAACAACGATTAACACAGTGGAATAAAATGTAAGTTTCATAAGGAATCAGAATGATGAGTGACAAGAGAATTAATAAAATTATATGACATAACAAAGTCTAAGTTAGCAATACTAAGTTATTTAGCATAGAGCATGGAGTGACATTAAATCAAATCAAAATTGTCATCTTCACAACTTCCCCTCACCGAGAGGAGGCCTGTGTCCTAGGAGTAGGAAGATTATGTATAAGTCAGTCATTGCTCACGGCCCAAGTAACAGCCTTAGTGGAAATAACTATGAATTTGATAAAGTAACTCGGTTGTGAATCATCGTGTTTGAGAAGCAGGTATTCTAACCACTGAGTCATCACGATCACAGCTTTAAGTAAGCTATAAATATTATAACAAATAAAAATATAGGTAGGTACCTACATATATTCCCCCATCTCCGTTCCACCATCGGACGACCCGTCGTACGGTGAGTTTCCACCCTTACGTTGTTAACACCACTACGATCCGGATGAAGCGTTTCGCCTCCTCCTTTATACCACGTACATCGAGGGACTGGAACAATTTGCCAGCGGCGGTGTTTCCGTCAGACTACAATTTGAGTGCCTTCAAGGCTAGAGTAAATAGGCTCTTAATAAGCTAGCACGCTTCACAATCAACGATTGCGTCACTGCTTACCATCAGGCGGGATTGTTGTCAAGCGCTAGTTTATAATTTATAAAAAAAAAAAAACACATGGACAATTTGAAAATGGCGCAGCATCCCTTGTTCACAAACTAAGCGTGCTTTTTTTCTTTCAACTTAACAAAAAAAAAAAAGGATAAAAGGCCTGACAGATTAGTCAACACCTGAAATAATTTGTTTTAATCACGTATAAAATATCTATGGAATACTCTGTTATTCATAAATTGAAACGAATTCCTACTAAATTATGAAATTGTTCAACTATTAGTATAGGACTGCACCACATTGCACACGTTAGTTTATCCTGTTTACTACTTTATATCATGGCGGGGCTACATTAGCGGGCTACGGCGATTATTCGGGCTACGGCGCTGTATGTGGCCGGGTACATCTCGTTGCAACGCAAAGTATCCATGCGCAGACGATGTAGCTTCGGGGCACTGTCGGTAAAGTGGCGCGCTTCAAACTACTTGTCGCGACAATATTCGCTGGAGTGGCCACACTTACGTCACTTCAGTGTCGTCCAGACTTTGAAGACTGGCGTTCTTTTTGCATTTTTTTTTCGTTGTTTTTGTTTTGTACACATGTAATAAATAATAATTTACTGACTTATAATGCAAAGCCACTGCTTTCTCCATTGTCTCGGCCGCACAACTAAACTACGAATATTCGCCATAGGCCGCTTCCTGAATCTTCGCCCGTCAATGTAGACAAGAACCATATTTTACTCGCCAACGCGATACGAATCTTCGCCCGCTAATGTAGCCCCGGCATCAAGGAGATGACGGCATCAACATATCAGGACGGCATGTCGGCACCTATCGGTGTTCAGGTAGTAAATACCGCATACCAACGGTCACAACGAATAGTTAAGTGTGTCCTGAGTACAGACGACAGCACATCAAGCTACTATCTACAATCTGTCAGATTTCTTTATTAGATTTTCCACTTTATCTGTAAAGTAGCCCCAAGCACAGTAGGTATAAAAAGACTTTGCCTCAAGGTTGATTGGAAATATTTGTCAGTTTCGGGTAGCTTGATCTGCAGTCGTCCGTACCTACCTTTTTTTTTTTTTTTCGGGGTGGAAATCCTCATAGGTTGTCCGCCGCCCTAGGGTGGGCGACGGGGTCTCTCAGACTTTTACTGACTAAAACCACCCCGGTGTCTCTTCTATCACGAGCGCGTGTGGGGCCGCGGGAGTCTAAATTCTTCCGCAGCCCCACACTCTCGTGCTGGCCCGGTCTGTCCGGGCCTCGTCTCCGGCACGGGGTAGTGGGGTGTTAAGCTACCCCGTGCATCGCCTCAGAGGCGCGCGCTGACACTCGCGCGCGCCTCCGCCTCGGGGTCCATCGAATAGGGGGCGGGACTTCCCCATGTCCCTCGCCCCTGGACCCATTCATGGGGGGCGGAAGAGGGCGTTATCCGCCCTTCTTCGGCGCCCGGTGCGTCTTCTGCGACCCGGGAAGGGAGTTGAGATCTCCCTCTCCCGTTCCGCAGCTTCCTTCTGCGACATCACGTCCTCGCAGAAGGACACCACCGCGTCCCACGACGCTGCGCTGCCGGCCATCCTCGTCCGTACCTACCTAAGTCAACGTATTTTTAGTCGCCATGTTTATAATTGCGTCTAAACTGTCTATGGAGGTATCTTAATTTGAATATTATTTTCCATCCTTTTCTTAATGAAATATAAAAAATGCACTTAACTCACTGTCCTATTGATGCGCCGGTATCGCCCCTCATTTAGGGCTGGTATAGTGCCCAAGTCCTGGAAGCTTGCCAACGTGCAGCCCGTGCCCAAAAAGGGTAGTCGTGCCGATCCTACCAACTATCGGCCGATATCAATAACCTCCATACTCTGCACGATTATGGAGCGTACATTGAACTCGCGCCTCTTGGCTTACCTGGAAGGTAACGATCTCCTCAATGACCGAGAGTACGGGTTTCGCTGCAATCGGTCAACTGGGGACCTACTAGTGTACGCCACTCACTTGTGGGGCGAGGCCCTCGAGAAAAACGGGGAAGCGATTGCCGTCTCTCTTGAAGTCTCGAAGGCCTTCGACCGGGTATGGCACGCTGGCCTTTTGGGTAAGCTTCCAGAGTACGGCATTATCGCTGGCCTGACTGCCGCTTTACCATCAACGATCGCATCACTGCTTACCATAAGGCGGGATTGCGGTCAAGCGCCAGCTTATAATTTATAAAAAAAAAACTTACCTTAAAATTAGTTTGTTTTGTGAAGAGAGAATCGGCGCCATTGTATTTTATCTGTTCTGTGATTAGCGTCTTTACTAGTATCTCGAACCCGTTGAACACTGCGTTTGGTTACTACCTACTTAGTATAGTCACGAATCTGGAGAAACACGTGAAATTAGTTCATAAATGAATCCCAAACGTTTATATGATCTTTGATCCTTCTTTCTATAAAATATGAAAAACGTAGATGTGCCGAACTGCCGATATAAGTATTGTGATACTTCACCAAGTCGGACCCGCAAACCGAGGGTTTTCCTACAAATTAGTAGGAATATAACTAAAAGTGTGTGCTTTGGCATTTTTTTCATTACCTGTGATAAGTGACGTTGCTTCGTACCAAAGTAGATAAGAATTTGCAAGTTCATGGTAAGTAGATTTTGATCCCTGTAAGAATCAAAAATCGACAGCATAAACGAAACAATGCTGTATCTTTTGATTACGTAGGCTTAGAAGTTTGTCCCCTCTTTGAGGAGTGGCTAGAGAGGCACTAGGGCGCCCCCATCTCCCGTCTGACGCGGGTCCGTACCGGACACGGCTGTTTCGGGAGGTTCCTGTTCTTTAAAAGACGGGAGGAAACGCCACTGGTGTCACCATTGTGGGGATCGCACTGAGGATACGGTGGAAGTTTGCTCGGCTTGGGCGGAGCACCACCGTGTTTCACTTTTCCTTTTGAGGCACAGAGTTGCACATAAAGGGTTCCGTACTAATATTTATTTACTAATAAAGGTACACCAACAGCTTCTGTATTTAAATTAACAAATAGAGTAGTTATGAGTAAAAGGCTTAGGTACCTATAGGTACAGTTTCCAATAACAGGTGAACCAACATTTACGAACATAAGTGGCAACTTAAACTAAATAAATGTAAGTATTAATATTAACGGGAAATAAACTATACAAAGATAATAACGAGGTTAGACTGGTACTTATGTAAAAAAAAGGAATCCAAAACTTAAATCAACAATTAAACCAACATGAGATCAAAAATTAGAGTAAAACTTAAACTAAGAAACTTACAAAATGAAATACAAAAAATAACTTAACCCAACTTACACAGATATTCTCAACAGGCTAGGAGACCTGATGGGCTTCTGGAGGGAGGTGGGCTGGTTGGAATAACCGCCAAAGGCCGCCATGGTCCACGCACAATGGTCCGCTGGAGGGACTGAGTGCGGAAACCAAACCAATAACATAACATAACATAACTTAAAACATACAAGAAAAAGATTGCAAATGTATAAGAATAAAAAGACACAACTATTATTTAAGAGCTTTTTGACTTACAATTAAAGACTTAAAGGTTTACAGTATTATTTGTTTCTATAGCGGTAACAGAAACACTTCATCTGTGGATAACTGTCCCTCTGTCACGGATTCACGGTTCATGGTACATTGGTACAGCCTTTTGTAAGACAGCAGTGGAGTCCTAGTAATAGGGTCCCGATTTTACCCCTTGGGAATTGATAAACGAACAACGATCATCGCGTATACGGCTGATGTGACCCGCCCACACCCAATTTAGCCTGGCAGTCTTATTTCCTTATCAAATACTTATAAATATTTATTAAGTTTAATTTTTTAATAACCAGTTTATATTATTTTTTTGCACCACACATACAAGTTAGCAATAAATATTAGTAATAATGGAGAATTAGAGATTAGATAGACATTTGACCTGCAGCAGGTCACGATAGGCTTTTAATCTATCTATACCCAGATTGAAATATAGTGTCAACTAAACAAAAAATGTTACTATTTGCTCCACATATACTATAACGTTGATATGTGAAACCAGAAACACGTGTCCAGTATCTTTAACTAAAGAATTTATGTACAAAATTTCAAAAAGATATCGTGGAAACCACAAAGTTAGAAACTTGTTATCTGACCTGGTTGTCCCACCAAAAATATTATGGCCAACTGGCCAACGCACCTCTCACCCGCCCGCGCCTAGAGCGGCGCGTCGCGGGGTAGGGGTGCTGTACCGTCAACACTGTGTTGTAACACTATGTTGTTGGTCGTTATATTAGTGTTGCGCTTGGTAACCACCAAGCGCAACACTAATATAACGACCAATACTGCAATACTGCAACTACATATTAGTAAATGTATTTGGGAAAAAATAGGGTAATTTCGCCTGTTCGCGTCCATCGCCCAGTTCGCGTCCATTTTATTGAAAAATGCTTGAAAATAAGTAAACTAATACATCAATCAAACGAAAAGTCTTACCACTAATACCTCAATGTATTAGAGGCAAGTACACATGGACAAAAGTTCCGTACGCCAAAACAATCCCATTTAAAAAAATCATTTGTCCCGGCTGTTCATCAGGGAAGCGGGATTTAAAAAAAAAAATAGTGTACAGCGGTGAGTTCGATGTTAAGTTTTTTATTGTTTAAAGTGACTTTTAGAATATATAGCTGTTTCTAGACTTTCATAATGAAAAAAGGAATAATATTAATTGTAATTTGTTTATGTTTTTTTTACTTTTAACGATTAAATTAAGGTGGACGCGAATTACTGTAACAACTTTACAAAATTTCCACATTTAAAAATAGTGGTTTTGCTCTTTGTCCAAAGACAGGAAAAGTTTTAAGTCTAAGAGGGTTAAAAGAAAACATTATTATTAACTTCTAATGCGAATGGAGATATGTGTCCACCTTGTATCGTGTTTCCATACATTAGACCACCAAGTGCTATTGAAACAGTATGCCTCAAGAATGGTGCTTAGGCAGGTCGGCGACAGGTTGGACGAGAGGAGATGTATTCTTTGAATACATCATCAACGACTTTTACAAATGGATAGTGGAAAATAACAATAAAAAAACCAGTGCTTTTGCTGGTAGATGGACATAAATCGATTATGTCCTTAATGTATAAGGCGTGTGAAGAAATAAAAATTATTTTGTATGCCCATCCGTCCAAACCACCCATATTTTACAGCCAGCTAATGTTAGCGTATTTGCACGGGTACAATAATATTGGAAATCTAGAGTCCGCGTATTCCTACCAAAATCACAAAATTTGAATTCTGCCGTCACAAAAATAAACTTTTGCAAATTGTTAAATAATGCATTCAAACACCCTATAATGCCCGACAATATAAAAAATGGGTGTAGGTAGGGTTGCCATATCTAAAATTTGGAAAACAGGACAAGACGCGTGAAAACCCCGGATTTTGTAGTCCGAAAGCCGGACATATCAACAAGATCTTTTTAAACATATTCAATGCAATAAAAAACATTTGAACATTTTTATTTATTCTTTTTTTAAAACTCGGTCTATAAATGAAATCTTCCCCGGACGCTCCCCGGATGCCCTCTAAACTAGGACAAATCCGGGGAAACCCGGACGGATGGCAACCCTAGGTGTAGGTGATGTGGTTTTTACCCATTCGATCTAATAGTCCAGCAGAGAAGAATAATTTTTATTTTTGTAAAGCGATTTATAATGACAATAATGTTGATTTTTAATATTTATATTCTTATATTGTTTAAATACAATCTTTCTTTACAAATTCTTAAAAATATTACCCCTAAATTCTTTTTCTTAGCTGGTGGACGCGAAATGATCCATGGGTGGACGCAATTTGGATTTTGTGGACGCAAACTGGGTAAAACGCCTAATTCTGATTTTTTGTCTATTTAAAAAAATATACAAGGTGTTTGTCATAGAAATTAGTGCTGAGATATTTTTATAATCGCCGTCAAACTTGCTAACTGCACTAAATGGACGCGAACAGGCGAAATGACCCTATAACACGGCGTAAAAATGACTGGAATCGATTCACTTGTTTATTCTGAACAAACTTTAGTCAGATTTCGTATAAGTAAAGAAAAAATTATTTAACAACCTATTTCTAGTCTCAAAGTGTACTTTTTTTGCTTTATTTTGATCGTTAGGTATACGTAGACGAATGTAGTGACTGAGTTCTAAGGTGTAAAAACAACGTTTATTAAAATAAAACATAAAACTACCCTCTACATAACTGATTGTGCTGTTTTGATTTTAAAATCAGTGTTAACCGAAACAAGTAGGTAAGTAACGTCTATTTTGCGACTTTCCGGTCCCGACATTTCCAGCAAGCGCAAAGCATTGCGTTATTGGTGTACCTACTTAAAGCTTCGAGCAAATTCAGCTCAGTGCTTTAAGTTAACCATCGTTTTATTCTTGTTATACATAGCTATGCTTTGTATTTTGCTGAAATAGCTTTATTATCATCAACCATATTTTACAGCCGAGTGTGTGGTCGAATTTGAAAACAAGGAATGTTTACACACGTATAATGCCTTACTTGCTACCAAAATGGTATGATTTGTTATGCGCTAATGTTAACGACAATGCTTTTAAGTGTATGAGAATCATACAAAAATCCAAATGGAAATGTCCTAGCTGCCTTAACAAACAAGCGACAATGAGACTCCCCCCGATTGGCCAACTAAACTTGTCAACCCCACTCCGTAGCGTTCGTTATCACAAGCGGACACCAAAGTAGTACCACTCTGCTGACTTTCTAATATTTGAGAACACTGGACTACATTAGCACTAAAACCTTACTAAGAAAATGAGTATAAACAATGCATAATATAAATAAATACAACATACATAAATGCACACAGAAATATACATAAAACATACCTATACGGTATAGGCTATACATACACAAGCATAAAATGTATAAATACATATATAAATATTTCTATACCCACAAAACAACACAAAATTTCAATTAATTCTATTCAATCAATTCAATTCAAATTCAATTTATCGCTTAATGAATATAACTGTAATATGATTTATTGGCTATACAATTTAGAATACATAATTCTAATATGAATCTGTTGTTCTAAAGTTGAGGAAGGCTGTCTGGCTTGAGATACATTTTTATACTACTTAGTGGAATGGTATAGGGTGAATCAGTCCAAGGACACTTAAACCAATTCTACAATCTACGACTTTCCTTGTTCCCACTGGCCCACGGTACATGTTATTCTCTCTAAGAATATTTTAGGCTGCGATCATTCAAATTCCGGATCACTTTCTGACAACATTACGTTACGGGATATGCAGACTTCGCCATAGTAATGTAATACCTGTATCTGCACTTGTCAGCGCTAACCCCATTATCATGATCTGCTGGGGGTGATAGGCTAACCAGTCCAAAAGGGGTAGTCAACCCTCCTGTTAAAGGGCTAATCGCGGAGGCTCTCCCTCCCTCAGTCGATAATTGACGTGACCTCCGGTTTTTCCATTACCTACGGGTTGCATTTCTGATGGAAAATGCTTCGTGCAGAGTCCACGCGCAGTTCCTAATGCCGGTATCTATATTGGTTGTTTTATATCACTGAAACATATCTGTTCGTCTCAGACTTTTATTCCTAACAATTCTCATATTTGAATATGACAAAAATAGTCACTATGTGACAGATTATACACCTAACGGCCAGTAGCGTTCTACAGGAACCAACCGCCAACACGCACCCTTAATCTGCCACATGTGTACGCACCCTTAAGCCTAACAAGTGTACATCCACATTTAAACCGCACCAGGTCACAAGTACCAAAACATACACAAGTGTGTATGCACCTTTGTACACAAGTGTACACAAATACTTTTTACTCGACTGTACCCACACCTACTTTTTATTTTAATTTTATTTACTTTTTCTCTTGTACTACTGTACTTACATAGTATTGTATAAACTATTGTGTTTTTAGGGTTCCGTACCTCAAAAGGAAAAAACGGAACCCTTATAGGATCACTTGGTTGTCCGTCTGTCTGTCTGTCTGTCTGTCTGTCTGTCTGTCACCACCCTTTATCTCAAGAACGCGTGGACGTATCAAGCTGAAATTCACATGAAATACTCGGGTCTATTGTCACTTTAAGCTGTGAAAATATCAAACTTCTAAGCCAAGCCAATCAAAAGATACAGCCGATTATGTCGATATTTTCAACAAATTTTCGACACTCGCAAAGGAATCAAAACCTACAGGATACTTCCCGTAAACTCAGAATCTTGAAAATTGGCAAGAAGCATTGTCATATAATGCAAATATAGGAAAAATTGCGAAAATCACATTTTTTTAGTTATATAATATAATAAACATATTTTAATAAAATGGAACTTACTACCTTATTTCTCACGAACGAATAAAGTTATCAAATTGAAATTTATACCAAATACCTAGGTCTATTGTCCTTTTAAGCTGTGAAAAGATCAAACTTCTAAGCGAAGCCAATCAAAAGATACAGCCGATATGTCGATATTTTCAACAAATTTTCGACACTCGCAAAGGAATCAAAACCTACAGGATACTTCCTGTAAACTCAGAATCTTGAAATTTGACATGAAGGATTGTCATATAATGTAAATATAGGAAAAATTGCGAAAATCACATTTTTTCAGTTATATAATATAATAAACATATTTTAATAAAATGGAACTTACTACCTTATTTCTCACGAACGAATAAAGTTCTCAAATTGAAATTTATACCAAATACCTAGGTCTATTGTCCCTTCAAGCTGTGAAAATATCAAACTTCTAAGCCAAGCCAATCAAAAGATACAGCCGATATGTCGATATTTTCAACAAATTTTCGACACTCGCAAAGGAATCAAAACCTACAGGATACTTCCCGTAAACTCAGAATCTTGAAATTTGGCATGAAGGATTGTCACATAATGTAAATATAGGGAAAATTGCGAAAATCACATTTTTTTAGTTATATAATATAATAAACATATTTTAATAAAATGAAACTTACTACCTTATTTCTCACGAACTTATAAAGGTATCAAATTGAAATTTATACCAAATACCTAGGTCTATTGTCCCTTTAAGCAGTGAAAAAATCAAACTTCTAAGTTAAAGCGATCAAAAGATACAGCAGTTTATACCGACACCTTAGACGAATTTCCGTCACACGCTAGGGAATCAAAACCTATAAGCAAAGACATTAAAATTATATTTACAATAGACAGGACATCACGAACAAAATCGTAAGCCAATACTTTTATCGACTTGGTTAAGAGTCGCTCAGTCTAGTCTGCGCGTCAGGACGTAATTTGTGTCCACCACGAATAAACATTTTCTAAGTAAAACGACTGGACCTAACTTCGGAATGTTTTTCTATGAATTATTTATATTTCGTCTGCAATTCAAATTAAAAAAAAAATCTTAGTTCTAGAAAATTTTCCATTATTGTAATAAGCGCCCTCTATTGTTGAGTAGTTTTACTATTTTCTTGTAGAGATGTAGTAATGTTGTTTATCGATTTAGTTATCGATAATACTTATTAAGATGAATATATTTTGTTGTATTTTATTGACATTTAAAATATAGCTAAATAAACTTAAAATATTACTATATTTCAAGTTTATTTATTATTAACTCTATTTAAACATAACCATATCATATTAATAAACAAAATTGAATGAACAATTACTATTCATTTATCTAGGTTTTTCTTATTTTTGGTTTCCGAATAAAAATAATGTCGTAGGGAAAAAGTGGATACGATTTGTCCAGATAGACCGTAGAGAAGAAAATTGGCTTCCGTCTCATTCGTCGAAATTATGCTCAATGCATTTTAAAAGAGAAGTTATCTACTTTGGAAAGACTTGTCGATCAAATTAAAAAAAAAAAAGAATCGGTACCTTGTATTAGAAATGAAATAGTAAGTTATTAATTTCAGTACTTTTCTACTTAACCGTAAAATTGGAATAAAATTTACGGTTAAGTGGATAAGTACATAGATTACATAACTTATTTATAATGAAATATATTCATAAAATATGTAGGTACCAGTGGCGAAGGGTGAAATTTTGACAAAGGGAAGCCGGTCCAAAAAAATAAACACTTAAACACTTACCTACTGCAGGATATCTTGGAGGAGGTCTTCAGATAAGAATAGTATTAAAAGCCCTACCTTCACCATACAAAAAAGGACTGATGATTTGATAACAGTGTCTTTCAAGTATGATAAAAGCGGCAGCAAAAGAAAAAAAAAGCCTTTTTCGACGTGCATCTCCATACCACACATGCATGCTTGTTAGTAAGTACTAAGTTAAGTACCTATTGTTAGGAAATAAGAGTCAAGAAAAAATAAAATAAAAAATTACAAAAATAATAGTGTTAAAAACCGAACCACACAAACACCGATCCAAAACCAACAAAAATATTAAGCAAAAATAAAGCAAATTATACACAATCACAACGTTATTTATATTGTAATGCAATGCGTCTGTTTTTTTTTAACAAAATGAGCTAAAATGATGTTATAAAAATTCGGATTACTTTTCATTTTATTAAGCAAAGTTTTTTTAATTGACATGATAGCCAAATCGGACAATCTCTGCTCTTTTTGGCAGTTTCGCACATATGTGTGAATGCGTTTTAAAGCAGAAAATGACCGCTCAGCTGAAGCTACTGAAATGGGGAGGGTCAGAATTAAACTGCAAAGAGTCGAAACTTGAGAAAATGCGTCTTTCAAAGACGTATTCTGGAGCTGTAAAAAAGCTCATAGGTGTCCAATTTATTTAACGACGCTGACGTAAGACTTTAAGTTCATTCAGCAGGTAGTCAGTTGAGCAGCACTCTATATGAATTAAAGCCATAATAACAAACAAAATACACAGTATTTAACCAAATCTGCGATTAAATTACGTTACAGAATCAGTCACAGTTTAAATACCACAAATATTAAAATATAACAAACGAAAAACACGAAAAACGAACACATGTCACATACTAACAATAATTTATTTTCAACCAAACGAAATGGAACACGAAAATATGCCAAAATAAAAAGAATATGACTTGCGAAGGATTTCATTATAACGTTTCTTTGTCTCATTCTAATAGAGGAGAGGAGAGAACTGCAAGCCGGTCGGCAGTAGCCTATCTTTTCTCAAAAATTACGGACGGTTAGCGATCATTAGAAAGAGATGTCTGACACGCTCTGTCTCTTTTCGCCTCATAGTAAAACGTTGGCCGAGATAAGCTGTAATTCGTCGAGTTACCTTCAATGTAATTTAGGTACGAAAAATTTAAGCGCTGATTAATTTACGACTATAAAATGAAATGTGATACTTAGGGTATTGCTAAGAATTACTATTGCTATTGTAAATCGCGCAGGCATTTGATTAATAATACTTTGTTAATGAAATAGAATGTAAATACTCTTGTATGAATATGGAACTGATTTTTGAAAGGTAACCCGGTGGGAATCGGCTTGTATGGACTCTTCGCCACTGGTAGGTACGTATATGTAGTACAATGATTGCGAGCTACTTTGTGATTTTGAGGATTCCGTACCTAAAAGCTAAAACGAACCCTATTCATGAGACTTCTCTGTTCGTCTGTCCGTCTGTCACCAGGTTGTATCTCATAAACCGTAATAGCGAGACAGTTGTAATTTCCAGAGATTGTGTTAGTATTTCTGTTGCCGCTATAACAACAAGTACTAAGAATAAAAATAATAAAATATTTAAGGGGGGTCCCATACAACAAATGTGAATTTTTGCCGTTTTTTGCTCCATATTAATAACGGAAACAGATAGACGCTTAAAATGTTCACAGAATATTTGGTTATATATTCAAATTACAAATAAATAATTAAAATAAAATAAATACTGAAGGCGGGCTCCGATACAATAACCGTGATTTTTTTTTGCCGTTTTTAAAGATAATGGCGTACGAATCTTGTAAAGGTCTTGCTCCAGCAGACTACCATTTTTGTCGTGATTTGGACAATTATCTACGTGACAAGAAGTTTTCTTCCCAGGAGGCAGTTCTGCTTTCACATATTTTGTGCAGTCTAGATCCTCAGAGTTCTATCACAAAGGCATAAACGACCTTCCTATACAGTATGTTAAATAACAGAGGGCGTTCCCTTAAACTCGTTAATATATATCATTAATAGATTAAAATAAAAATATCAGCATAGAAAAATAAGCATAAAAAAACCGAATAAAAAAAAAACTAATTGGAAATAAATTTGAAACCTCCTGTTTTAATTCAAAATAGTAGTCGTCATGTATAAATAAATTGCGACGTTGCTGTCTTTCATGTTCGCGTATACAGTGTGTTTCTTTTACATGTCAATTTAAAATTTTTATTGAACATTCTCCTATTGGAAAAATTTTTAAAACATTTTGTTTTCAAATGAAAATATTTTTTTTTTGCATGTATGTATGCTATACTATTTCGGGTTAACGGGAACGCCCTCTGTTAGTTAACATACTGTATATTGATTATAAATGAATTATTAAAAAATTAAAAAATAAGCATTTATTCAGATTTTCAGTACTAATCGGCAATTTTAAACTTTAACGCCTATTATATTAAAAGAATTATATAAATAAGAAACTTGTAAACTTGAAATTACCCATAATTATTCTGTTTCCTAATTTTTGTTTCAAGCTATCATAATGCGAAAAAACATCGTCGTAGTAACTTCTTTGAATATTATCGATAACTTTATATCGAAATGATACAAACCCTACCACAGTTTTTTGCATTGCCATTTAAAAATATTTGCAAACAAACGTGTAAAAAGAATAATTTTGTTAAAAACGAAATGCAAACGAAAATTGCAAAACAAAATGCGCTTTATGGCCTAAAAGGTCTATTACACTCAAAAATCGCAATAAACTGAGCGTTAAAATAATTCGTAAGCATAAAACATCTAAAATGCCAATAGACGGTGTCACGGTAACTGAATAGTAGCGAATAAAATTCTAAAACAGTTTTTGTTTGTACAAGACAAGTTTCACTTAATTTGTTTACTTTTCAATATTTATTTACCCGATTTGAACTATACTAGGGTATTAAATCGGATCTGGCAACATAGACCACACTGGCCACCTACCGGGCAATAGCTGAATATATTTTATATAAACTTATTTCATTTTTACTATTTGATGTCTCCAATTGTCGATCTAATTTTGCTATATTGTACTAGATGGCGGAACTGAGCCATGGGATCACAGTTTTTCTATGCCATTTTGACACATGCCCTCTCTATACAACGTGTAACAAAAAGGGTATATACATACCAAGGGCATGGCATCTTTAGATGATATCAAATGATATCGGAAGGGTTTTAACTCAAAATAAAATACTTTATGTTACACGTTGTATATCTTAAATCTCTTTGCCTACAAGGTACTTCCCGTGAACTCAGAATCTTGAAATTCGGCACGAAGCAACGTTATATTATAGTACAGACAGATAAAGGAAAAATTGTGAAAATGTTAAATTTGAAGTAACATAAAATATTAAAATATTATTTTTGCTTACATGACATAAAATATTTTTTTTAATAATTATAAACTTACTACCTACCCTTTTTCACATGAACGCGTAAGTTCATATCAAACACTTCATAAATCTAATTGCCTCTAAACTGTGAAAAATTCTAAATCAATGCTAGTATTATAAATGCGAAAATAACTCTGTCTGTCTGTTACGCTTTCCCGCCTAAACCTCTCAACCGATTTTGATGAAGTCTGGCACAGACAATCTTTAGACCCTGAGAAAGAACATAGGCTACCTTTTATCCCGGAAAAATTTGATGTTCCCGAGGGGAATTTAAACAGCGCGATATAACCGAACTCCACGCGGGCGAAGCCGCTGGCGGAAAGCTAGTACGTCATAAATTGTAAACCGCTACGTTTGTACAGCGGAACCCTCGGTGTGCGAGTCCGACTCGCATTTGGCCGGTTTTTTTTTTTCTAAATGAGCAGACAGCTGTGCTGCTGGGGAGTTTCTTCCGCCACTTCTTCTTCCCAGCGAAAGCACTTAGGAAGTGTCGATGGGTGGGCGTTTTGGGGGACTGTCTTGTCTGTCAGCCTAGTTTGAATAAATGACTTTTGATTTTGTACACATTACATAAAACTAAAGAAAATAAACAAAACAGAGATTATACCATTATAAAAACACAACCTATTCGTACCTACAATACAAATACAACATATCAAAAACTTAAGTTACACAACTTTCACTACCTGCCCTCTTAATGGGTAATCTCGCTAACTAAGCTAACATTATCTTGAGGCCTAGTAATTATAAACTAGTGCTTGACTGCAATCCCGCCTGATGCTAAGCAGTGATGCAATCTTTGATGGTAAAGCGCGCTAGTTTATTAAGCCCAACCGTACCGTTCCCGTTTTGCAGATGATATCGTGGTCATGGCTGAGACCCTGGAAGACTTAGACAAAATGCTCAATGACCTCAGCAGAGCTTCCCAACAAGTGGGTCTAAAGCTGAACATGGATAAGACGAAGATCATGTCGAACTCTCATGTTGCACCCACTCCAATTCTAGTTGGCTGCTCTGCACTCGAAGTTGTTGACGAGTATATATACCTGGGACAAACAGTCCAACTAGGTAGGTCCAACTTCGATAAAGAGGTATCTCGTCGAATTTAGCTCGGCTGGGCAGCGTTCGGGAAGCTACGCTACATCTTCTCGTCGTCCATAAGATACCATAGTGTCTCAAGACTAAAGTCTTTGACCAGTGTGCGCTGCCAGTGATGACTTATGGAACTGAAACGTGGTCGCTAACAATGGGCCTCATACGAAGGCTCAGAGTCACACAAAGGGCAATGGAAAGAGCTATGCTCGGAGTTTCTCTGCGTGATCGAATCAGAAATGAGGAGATCCGTAGAAGAACCAAAGTCACCGACATAGCTCTGCGAGTCGCTAAACTTAAGTGCCAGTGGGCGACGAGCAATGTGCCCTACATTGCTCGTAGAACCGATGGCTGATGGGGCAGTAAGGTTCTGGAGTGGCGGCCACGTACTGGAAGACGCAGCGTAGGGAGGCCCCCAACAAGGTGGACCGATGACCTGGTGAAGGTCGCGGGAAGCCGATGGATGCGGGCAGCACAAGACCGGTCAACGTGGAAAGCCTTGGGGGAGGCCTTTGTCCAGCAGTGGACATCTATAGGTTGAAGAAAAAGACTTAAAAAAAACTTAGTGAATAGGAAGGAAGACGGCAGTTGAGCGAGGTGGTGCAACGTTAAACCCAACAACACGACCAACGATGCTGCGCCAGAGGGAGATAGATGTGGAGACCCTCCACGACCAAACTCCAACACAAGAACATTTGACGCATCGTACCCGGCACACATCGCAGCACAACTGCTCAGACCCGTCCTGATTGTCATCCATTTGATTGTCATTAAAAATGACTATGGGTTTGTTACAAATATCATTTACTAAGCTCTTTAACAAGCTCCTTAAATAAATTACTTCCTTCGAAGCTTGGCTAAGAACTACGTACTCTGCCTCGGTAGAGGACAGAGCAACACACCTTTGCTTGCGACTCTCTCATGTTATTAAACTTTCGCCTAACTTGAACATTAGACCCGTAAAGGATTTCCTATCATATGATCCTCCCCAATCCGTATCCACGTAGCCAAGAAGTACTAATTTACCTGACTTTCGTAAAATAAGCACATAATCAGATGTCTCTTTTAAATATATCGAAACACCCGTTTACCACACTTAGAGTGAGTTTCATCGTAACATAAATTCTGTGCTAGACTAGAACGCTAACGGCTTTTGCGATATCTGGCCTACTATTTTGGGCTAAATAGTTCAGACATCCTACCAGGTTCTGACATGGCAACTTACAATTGGAATCCAAAGCCTTTTCCAGTCTAAGACCTGCTTCCATGGGGTATAGACTGATTTACAATCCGTCATTTCAAATTCTTTTAGCACGTTAATAACATACTGTTCCTGATCAAGGTAAATGATGTTTTCATCTCTCCTAAGTCTCATACCTAGAACATGTCTAGCTCGACCTAGATCCTTGATCTTGAACTTTGTCAATAACCCGGCCTTTAATTTTTCCTTTTCATTTTTGTGTAAAGAACCAAAAAAATAAAAATATCATCAACGTATGTAACTACAACTATCCTACCCCTATCCCCTAATAACTTAGTTCTATCTTTGATTGTGTGAAACCGAAACTGAGCATCTCAGAACAATAACTAAAGCTATAAAAAGGCTATAAATAGTTATTGTTCTGAGCTGAGCATATCTTGGTCAAGTTCATGAAACCAAGCATTCGACGCTTGCTTCAGATTCAGACCATACAACAACCTATTTAACTTGCATACCTTCGTCCCTGACCCTTGGCGATAGCACCTACAGGTTGCATCATACAAATATCTTCCTTTAGTTTACCGTAAAGAAAAACAGTCGTTACATCCCACTGATCTATATCCCAATCATATTTTACAGCCAAGGAGAATAAAAGACGCAAAGTCGAGCTCCTAACCACCGGAGAATAAGTTTATATAGACCAAATATAAACGCCCGCTACGCTACGCTACACGCTAACGCTATATTTGCTCTATGGTTTCGTTATAGTCTACTCTACGTACCTGAGTAAATCCCTTTGCTACTAGCCTGGCTTTATATTTTGAGATCTTACCATCGCTATCTCGCTTAATTTTAAATACCCATTTAAATTGTAACGGATTCTTGTCACGTGGTAAGTTGACCAGCGTCCACGTCTGATTCTCCTTCAACGATTGCAGCTCATCGTCCATGGCTTTCTGCCATATGCCACTCACGATCAGGCCCGGCCTGCGCCTGTTCTACAGTCGTCGGATCGCCGTCAATTCCAGCGAGAGCGTTGATGCAAGTACTCGAATAGTCGACCGGCTTCCGTGCGCGCAGGTTGTATCTTGGCTCGATAATTGTCTCAACTCTCGGCTCAGTACTCGCTTCCGGAATCGTAGCGGATTCAGTACTTCCTGCCTTTTCACCATCGGTTTCAATGCAAACGCCAAACATCCGAAGATTTTTAAATGACTCAAGTTTACTTTCTTACCTGACCAAAGTTCTTCAGGTACTTTATTCATGACAGCCTTTGTGGGGCATCAATTCTTTAGATATACCACGGTATTTACTGCCTTAGCCCAAAACATCTTGCTTAAATTCGCCTCACAAAGCAACGTCCTTGCTTCCTCAATGATCTGAACAAAATGGCGTAGCTGAGAGGGCGAAGAGCGCCCTCTCAGCTACGCCATTTTGTTCAGGTGTATACGGAACCGTCGTTTGGTGTTTGATACCAGTTGACTTGAACAATCTGTCGCAGGCATGGTTACAAAATTCAGTACCATTATCAGATCTGAGGCATTTTATTAACTTACCAGTCTCTCTCTTCACTTGCGCCTTATATTTACGGAATGTGTCGAAAGTCTGACTCTTATTTCTCAATAAATAAACGTGCGTCTTACGCGTATAACCTATACTAATATATAAAGCTGAAAAATTTGTTTGTTTGTTTGAACGCGCTAATCTTAGGAACCACTAGTCCAATTTGAAAAATTATTTTTTTGTTAGATAGCCCAGTAACCCAGGAAAGCTTTAGGCTATATAACATCATGCTGTGACCAATAGGAGCGGAGCATATAAAAAAAACATATCAAAACCTACGCGCGTGATACCGCGCGGCGTAGCTAGTCGTCGATAAACAGCAACATGTATATAGAGCCAACAAACGATGACTCTTCACAATGTTGACATAGTCTAAGTTTTCATTCAATTTGAAAATTCCATCAACTTTGCACGTTGCAACTACATATTTAGTTGGTTTTGTTCCTGATAGTGCAACCTCCTTTGCCAAAATTAACCGTGAATTCTCTCTTAACAAGATCGCTAACTGATATCAGGTTCAAGTTTATGCGAGGAACGTTTAGAACATTTTCCAATGTGAAATTAAAACTTTCGCAAACTTTTGGCTTAGCATTTCTTCTATCAATTAAAGTGGGCAATGGAGAAGAAATACTAGTTGAATGGTATTTCTTCTCCATTGGCCACTTTAATTTTCAAGTTACCCTTTACTTTCTGGTAGTTACATAACTTTTAAGCATCGTAAGTCATATGGGTCGAGCATCTGCACTATCTAGGTACATACCAATCGCTTTTCTTCTTGGTATCTACCGTACTCATGCACACACCGACTACACCAGCATTTAGTTTCTTACACTCAGCTGCCTTGTGCTCTTCTTTGTGGTATTTGAAGCTCTTGTGCACTGGTTTACGAGCGTTATTTTTGGGCGCCTTTTCCAGTTTAGAGGCAAAAACTTGCTCACCAGCTCCAGCTATTTCATCTTGCCTATAAGCCTCCTACAGCAGTTTGGTTTTGATCTTCTCTAAGCTTATTTCCTTTCCACAGTTGTCTACTGCCATGATCAACGGGTTGTATACCGATGTTAATACGGCAAGCAAAATGGAAATGATCCAGTCGTTTGAGACTTTATCGTCTATTGCAGTCATTTGTTATGCTATGGATAGTGCTATGGAAAGTTTTCCTACTTACATGACCATAATTGACGCTGAAGTGATATACGTCTATCCCAGCATTTATCTTCGTATGCATTACATAGATTGTGTCATACCAGACATTTGAAAAACATGAAGGCTCCAACAAGGTGCGTACTACCATGTGTCAACGCGATTTTCTAGTACGCGCCTGTCGATCAGCATCTTTAGAGTTCTGCAGTGACTTCCTTGGCTTCTACGGCCATCCACCAATTTTTACATTCCAAATAGTTTTTCACTTGGAACTTTCAAATATCAAATTCTTGTGCACGCCCAAGCTTCTTTATTCCAAAAACGGAACTGATCATTCGACATTGTCGCCTACGTATTTCCCAATTTCGAATTTATGGTACCGGCAATTATTCTGGGCGCAAACCCTGGAATGAAAAATGCTTCGTGCAGAGTCCACACGCAGTTCCTAATGCCGGTATCTATATTGGTTATTTTATATAACTGAAACACATCTGTTCTTCATTTAGGTAATATTTACATTTCCATTTTAATGATATGCTGGTATTGTGGCGTTGCTAACTGGCATATGAGAAATAATTTCATTGTTGTTGTGTTTTCTTGGGTTCATTACCTACATGGTATTGTATAAAGTGATGTGCTTTTTTAAAATGAAAAGACACCTGTGCTTCTGCGGAGTTTGTTCCGCCACTTCTTCCCAGCGAAAGCACTAGGAAGTGGCGAAGGGTGGGCGTTTCGGGGGAACCGTTTTATGTAATGTTGACTTTCAAAAAGTGCTGATTCTCAGCCTAATTTGAATAAATGACTTTTGAATTTGATTTTGAGTGCAAAAATATTAATTCACTTTACTTACTTAGATCTTTATGAAATCTTGATTACGTTTAACAATACTGAAACTGATGAAGCGCACGTTAAAGTAACTATTTTACGTTAATTTATTAATCCTCATGGACCCCTCTATCGTGGGTATGCTGAACATTTACCGGATAATACCACCGCGGTGTTTCACGCCTACAGCATTCACCGCACATTTATCAATACTTACTAACATTCTAAATTCTAAAGTTAATCTATGGTCGATATAATTTGGCAAGGAGATATATGGCCAGATGGTATCCTAGGGCCTTCCCATCCCTTCCCCTAGGACACCATCTGGCCAGCTATCTCCTATGTTCTAACATAGGTTTGTTTCCCAGTAGCGAATTCTTCTGTGATAATTTACTGACATTCACGGAGGCGAAGACCGACAGAGGCTAGTTTAAAATAATAAAGTATGTTTAACAGCGCACTTAACGACCTATAAGTTATAACTATACTTGCCCTATGCATGTATTTATTGACCAATCAACTGCATATTATCCCTTTTAATTGCATCGTAACATTTCCAAGTCTGAAAACCTGTTCAGGTGTAGAGTCATAAATGACTCTGCAAGGAGTGTAAATGTGGTGCTGTTCCACAAATGACGATGGGACTCCTAATGACCTGTCCTGCTTATCCTGCCAGCTGCATGTTACAGGAACCCGCGGATGCTGGGAATAGCGCCAAACACGTGGTCGTGTTCTGGGTAGAGTTCATTTTGATTGCTAACGACACTTTAAAATTAAGATTCCTAAGGCACCTTGCTTGCCTAAAGTCAGTACGTAATATTATAATAAAAAAGTTTTTTTATTTTCTAATTATGTTACTTTGTTATTATGTAGGTAGGTAATTTAAATTATGTTACTAACGTAAACCCAGCGTGCACTGATGACAATGATCCGAAGATGATGTCATAATGCACAAACTGTAACTAACCTAACCTAACTTAGAATGTTGTCGACGCAACGGCAGCCTCCGCCGTCGGACGTATCGTTTACATTACAATGCACATTAAAATATTCGCCGTGACACTGATACATATCAAAATAACGACTTAAAACCTTGCAATAAAAAAATTGTTTTAATAGCAAACGTATTAGGCCGAAACTTGCGAATGTAACTACAATAACAAAATTTTAAACTTCGAAAACTTTATTGCGACGATTTCAGAGGCCACTGACGGACGTTAGCCGTGCATCCAACGCGCGTCGGGTAGGTGTGCTTTACGCCACGCCGAGCGCTCGCCCGCCGATGTGCCTCGTCACTCGTGACATAGTTTAGATGCAGCGCGCGTGCTTCAAAGCGGAAGTATAATGCCATTATCGATTTGCTTATGACAGAAAATGCGTTGAATGGACAAGGTTCTGCCGGGGGTGCGCGGGGCGGAGCGCGGTGCCGCGGGCGTGCAGAGCGGAGCGTCAGTGCGCCGGAGGCAGCGGGCTGCGCCGTACGTGTTCACGCAGCCCGCTAATCGAAAAATTCCGAGTGTTGTGCAAATGCTTGTGTTTTTATGGCGGTCACATTACTACGAGTGTTGGTGCTGGGTGTGATCGCGGCGGCCGCCGACGGTTTGTTATTTATCTGTGTCGATTGTGATGGTTGTTGTAGCGTCCACGTGTTTTCGGCCGGGAGCAAGCCGCTGTTTACGGCGCGGCTGGCGCATGCGCTCGGCTTGTTTGCGTCGCCTACGGCGGGTCAAACACCGGCCAAACTAACAGCCTACTAGTACCTACATGTTTTTGGTCCGTCAAGTAAGTCTAGATATAGATCTCCAGATGTGGCCACCGATAAACAGGCAAGCTAAGGTAATCAATACAACTTGTTTTCTTACATATTAGACTTATTAGAGAAAATCACCCGAATTTACTTACTCGAATGTGTACGGTTTAGGCATCCTTTATTTCTTTACAAGCTCTCAAAGCGACGTCTTACTTTAGAATCCCATTCACTTTTATTACTCTTGAGAGTTTCCAAGAAGTTTGGTGTTATGTTTACTAAAGAACAATAGTAACTTAATACTTATTGCTGCGCGGCCTACTTAATAGAATTCGCGTAGGAATCACGATGCTTTCCAATTTTCTCACTTCGTACTCAAGGACAGTTCTATTGGTGTCCGTTTCTCAGTCACTGGGTCAGCAACATACAAACATGAATAACTTATGTGCACCTTGATATTATGTCCTTTTGTTTAATTCTTAAGTTTTTTGTTTGTCTTTTTTCTTCCTACTTCCTTCATATAATCTGCATTTTGTTCTTTATTTATTACATCTATCTAGCCGTGTTGATTCATAACAACTATAAACATTCTTGTAGCTTGTCATGATGTCGAAACTTAATTTCCTGGTGGGCTGATCATACTGACATTAATGCCCTTAATAAGGTACATTGTTTTCATAACCGTTTCACCGGGAATACATGCAAATTAATTATAATTAAAAACTCCAGTATCGTTTATGATGACAGAGTTATTTCATGTACAAATTGCTACGGGGCTGTTGTTTTAGCAACTGGATCTTTCTCATTTGATGAATCTTATACAGGGTTTCCAAAAGCATCTTCTGAAAAATCCATTCTTGTATTGAACTTAATGGAAGTTCAAAAAGTTAGATGTAAAAACAATTTATTCCAGTACTTAATATGTTCCCAAAGTGCCCCATAAGAGTTTCTTAATTATCATAACATTCCATCTATTCCCGTGTTTTAATCATTTGGTCGTTCTAACGACTCCCATGGGGAGATTTTAAGCAATCGTAACTTTTACTAGAAATAACATGCCTCGGTTAACATAAACCAATAGATATGCATGCCTTTAATTTAAACCTTGGAAGATGGAGATCTTTTTCTTAGCTTCAACTTTTTCGATGACTTCAAATTCATTCACGATTTCATTTGTTTTATATTCCAAGGCTCCAAATTCAAGCCTCAATATCCTCTCTCACGTTCTAAGCCTTCATTTAATTAGATCTTGCCCTTTGGACAATGTCAAGAGTACAATTCATTGACCCTATGCTCAATCCACTTGGTCTTAACTGCTGTAAAGTCAATTTGTAGCCGAAGCTATGGAGATAATTACAGATAGTTAGCGGATAAAGTTTTAGAACTCCATCTGGATACCCAACAGTCTGGCCTTCCGGAACAAGTTTGTTTAGAACTAAATTAAGAGCTTAGTGAGATATTTTGTTAGCAACTTGGCCTGAAATTTACAGCGATTTGTTTTTCGAAACATTATTAACTCAATAACGTCTTTAAAACTGAAATTATTTTTGTTAAAATTGACTTCAAAGCTGGTAAACAATATTTTGGATAAAATGAGGCGCGCAAATTATGTCAAAGGATAATTGACGACTAATTATAAGATCGGAAATTGCTATTTTAAGAGGAAAATGTACACAAAAACACTCCGCAGTAAACGGAAGTTCAAAATATGCTTGTTCTCTCGCCAAATTAATAAACATAATATACACTGCATAACTTTATATATGTATAAGAAACCATACCATTTTTACTTTAATACTACAAAAAATATCTCTAGTTCGAAGCGTAGACTTCAATTTTATCAAGACAAAACAGAAACAGTATAATTCTATGAATTAGTCTTGTAACTTCTTCAATGGCGTCCAACTGGGACTCTTAAAAAAGACCCAGGAAACACTTATAGTCACCATTTATTTACTGAAAAGTATTTAAGAAGTTAAATTAGCAATATCAAATAGGTAGTTCAATGAAACATTTCGTTTTTAGTTAAATAATCGCGCGTTGTTCCCGAAAGTCTTATAAAGTTTCGTTGAGAACATTCGTATAAGTATCTTATAAGCCGTGATTGAATTCGAAACTAACAAACTTATTTTTATCCAATTTGTACATATACCTCAAAATCTTTTGCACTCGTAGTCTCGTACCTTTAGATTTATTTGTTTAGGGAGTCTAAATACACATTCATCTAATGGAATCTTTTTTTGGAAGTCCGGCCTTTAATTAATTGGAGTTCAAATTACAATACCATTATCTATAAACTGACAATCGATGACTAAACCACGCTTTGGGCATACAACCTATATTAAAGTTTAATAGAATAATAGCAAAGAAAGTATCAGATGGCAATTAGGAACCTACATTAAAAGAACTGAATCCAACAATGCCTGGTATTTCCATTACCGTTATCACTAATAACGTTACCTAAAGATATCCTACAGATCACTATTGTGAGATAAATGTTATCTTTCCGTCTATCAGTAAGTCTAGTCTGACAAAGCTTCACTTGTTGTTGACAATAGAATATTGTGGGTCGTATTAGACTATCAATGGCTTCTGATAGTGTGGTCTATTGACTGAGTGTCAGGGATGGGAATATTGAACTAGATATTGCAGTTAATAACGATAAAGAGTGTCGATAGTGGAGGGATACAAAAGAACTGTATTATTAAACTAGGAAGATGTTCTTTGGATAAGACGTTAGTCAGGTTACCTCGACAATATTTTAGTGATATGTTTTGAGAATAACTACCAACCGTTGAATATGAGATTACAACATGTGAGGTGTAGAACATTTTTTACTATCAGCAATTTAATCAACTACTCAGTCTTCAGATTCAAGTTGTTTACAGGTCTTCCAAGTTCAACCAGAACCTTGCTACATGTGCTTCTCCACCTTCCGCATCCAGTCTACCATTGCTGCTTTCATCCATCACCCTGTGCTGCTTCGCTGCTTCCACTGCTTATATCTACCACAACAAAGAACTCCTTTAATATGTAATTTCATCAAAATAGATTATAAGCTACAAAACAGAACGACCTTTAAACAAACATTTTCATTTATCTTAAACGCCAATAAATATGGATGAACAAGCAATAACGTGTGTGGTATCATTGTTTTCTCTCCAGCATTGATTCCCATTAATATTTATTGAATATTATGTCAAATAACATCTTAAGTGGTCACCTCTGCGACATTGTGATTGGTCGCTACTTAAACTGTTATTACGAGTAATCCGTTTTGAATTTAATGGGCTTGTTACAAAGAGATTGGGTCTGTTAAGGTTTTTGATTCATGAATGTATATTGTATGTATCCAACTTCACTTCAGCGTGGCTTTTGAAGACATATGCTCAAGAGAATGACTATACAAGAGTTTACTTAGTCCTAACTTAGCACCAACTTTCGCAGTATTCATGTTTGAACAACTTGAAGTACTTAAGATAATGCTCACTTATGAAAGTAAACTGCGACTGTAAACTAAGAAAATGTGGACGCCAGTAGATTTAGCTACCCGAAACTGTATTTTTTCCCCTATCAGCCTTAGACCTTAATGCTTTAGTGATAATGCTGAAATCTATTAAAGGAACTTGCAGATTATATACTTAAATGCTGCATCGTACATGCAAACGCATAGATAGCTGTAAGAAATGCTGAAAATCGGGGGTAGCATTGACTATAATTAATAATTCTTTTCTCAGTTTAAAGGGGCATTAAATATTGATTAGTTAAACTGACTCACAGATAATTGCTTGATTCAAAAGACTTGGATCACATTGAAAAATATGACTCGCAGAGAGCCTAAACCCAATGCAGACTACTACAAATCACTGCAAATTGTTTTGTACTGAGTCAGCTGTTCAGACAACAACACTGAACTGGGTTAGGCACAAGGTCAGGATAATTGTATAAATATCTCTTTATTTTGTGATACACCAATTTGTGTCTAGTCGGTTGACTAGGTTTTATTAGGGACATGTTATATGTATGTACGAAGATAATCGGGCTGTTTCGTCTGATTGATATTGGTATTATTTATTTGCGGTAGTAGGTGAGGTATATATAGGATATATTTAGGTAAGGCTCTTAAATGTCATGACAGATATTCGACTAAAGAGGCGAATATAGCCTCATAAAGATGAGGACATGATTAAAATTTTTAAACTGTTTATGGACCGTATGGCTTGGTCAAAATTTTCATCCTCGATGAATTCTTGCAATGTCCTGATCTAATTATCAAAAACAAAATTCATTTATTTAAATTAGGCTATGAT
Source organism: Sesamia nonagrioides (assembly GCA_017933935.1). Taxonomy (NCBI): domain Eukaryota; kingdom Metazoa; phylum Arthropoda; class Insecta; order Lepidoptera; family Noctuidae; genus Sesamia; species Sesamia nonagrioides. The sequence goes on from JADWQK010002442.1 coordinate 860,270, forward strand.
CAGCACTTTTGAAAGAACGACAAAATTACATAAGTCCCCCGTCCATCAAAACGCCTGCCTATTCCGAGTGCTTTCCGTGTGCAGGGAAGAAGCGGCGCAGCAAACTCTCAAGCAGCAGATCTATATGTCCATTATAGTAATAATATAATCATCATCATCAGCCCCTACTCGTCCACTGCTGGACATAGGCCTCCTTCATGGCACGCCAACAAGCTCGATCCTGAGCACTTCTCCGCCAGCCACTACCAGCCACCTATTTGATGTCGTCGCTCCATCTCGCCCAAGGGCGTCCCACGCTACGTTTGCCGAGACGCGAGACGCGATAATATAATAAGAAGCATAATTATTAAAGAAAAAAGAAAATAAAGTAATAAAGGAAATAAAAATTTACTATCTAAATAAAATCGTCGTCTCACACCGGTGTAAATAAGCACTCCTTAAAATGATTTGCATATAAAGGACATCGTATTCTATAAAACTATTAAAAGTGATTTATTTGAGAACATACAACAATAAACTAACAAATATTTCATCGTCCAATACACTGGTGAGTCATAAAGTCTCACAGCGACCAACTGAATACAGTCCTTAATAAGAAAATGACAAACCATTAAGTAAATAGCCTTTTTCTACGAACAATTTTGTATTGAGCTGATTTCATATCGATTTGACCTACAGAAGGAGCTATTATTAGCAGCTTTGATGTTTTTAGGTGGAGAAATTGTAATAATAGGAAATTTTACAGCTGATATTTTATAAATATAGTAATATGAGCAATTGTTGCTTTCGTCTCGTAAATAATTTGCTTTCATATTGGGTTACTGATAAGAAAGAACCAAGGGGAACTTTTAAGCATACAGTGAAGAACATGAATCGATTGAATTACCCATCGGTATAAGTCACGATATATAGAAAACGAAAATATGAAACAATGAAGTCGTTCTGATATTCATAGATCCTATAGTACCTACCACAAATTTTCTAGTAATTCAAAATTAGTTTTAAATCCAAGGGCTCAAGAACAAGGAGCGAAAAATATAATAACAACATTCCCAAACACAGGCATGCCGAAACAATAACGAAACCACTTACACAACAGGTACACAAAAACTAAAAGGCCTATTTGCTAAAACACAGAAAATCAACGCATGGCTAGTATTAAAACGTGTACAATTATAAAGCGATTAATCTTTAATGTTGTAAGTTGAATCGTTCATCGCGACCAGAGGCCTCGCACCGTTTTTACAATAGCAAAAAATTGTGAACCAAGGTTGTGAGCGTCGAACGGGGCTTTAGAGAAAATGTTGGGCTGCTCAGGTGTTTTAACGCTGAGACGTTCGAAGCTCGAGCAAAGATACTGCTAACCTAAGCAAGCTTGATAATGAAGACGGTCATAAAGAAAACGTTAGTCGTGATTCGATTCTATCTTTAATACCGTTTGTGACGAAGATTTTCTCCGCATAGTGTAAATTATCACCTGTATTACTAAAGATTACTTATAACTAGGAAGCTTTGAAGATGTTTTAACAGGGCCTCTTGGGGTTGTCTTGTGAAACATGACGCACTGTTTGATGACTAACACATCTTCGTTGTTTATTGGGCAATATTATTCTGCTTTTCATTAGATCTTACACTTACCAGGTCATTCTGGAGATATTCTTAAATAATTAACCTTATCATAACATCTCCTTCACTCTTATAACTTACGCGCATTTTACGCAGGACTCTTGGTGCCTTAAAGTTAAGGCTGGTATCTAGAAATTTCCGAAAAATCTCTTACTTCATCATAAGCCCCGAATAAAGGAAGAAGTAAATAATCATTTTAATTTATCTCAGTAAGATCTCTTTAATCTATCACAGCCTGTACATGTTACAACAAAACAATTCAGAACGTAAATATATGTCTAGTCGACAGATATATATCACCACAAAGAAATATTATCAGAACAATTTTACTGAACAGGAAAAAAATACCAGTTATTTGCTAAGAATACTAATACCTAAATTGATGAGTATTGGAAAATATGTTCTATTTTACAATACAAAAACTGATTATAGACTTAGATTTCCGAACTTCTCGATTTCATCGTTGTAAAACAGCAACTTAACAACTTTATTATTGATATTTAAAAGGCTACAATCTTATCACAAAATACTAAGTAAATAAATAACGAGGTAAGTGTCGCAAAACCACATTATTTTAGCATTCTAAAAACGTTTAATAAAAAGGCACATAACAAGCACTTTTTGTTACTATTTCCTCCAAAACTTATGTTGTAAGCGTACTGATTTGAATAAGATGGCACGGTGCCAATTTCCCGCCATCAAGATAAGTAGCAAGTTGGATTACATCGGAAATACGTCAGAAAATATTGAATGGTCATACTTTGGACCAATAATTGAAGAATCATAAATCAATCTATCCAATCCAATCAACCTTCGTGGTTGTGAGCACGAATATAGGCCATAGGCCTCTTCTAAATTACGTCATTACACGTGTCCTGTTTGATGAACTTGGACTAAGTACGGCACACAACTCAGTCATGTTGTTTTGGTGTGCATCTCACGCTGCTTTAGTTGGTTCGAGGTCTAAAATCAAGAACTAGTCTGCTTCATCGGTCATCGGTCGCACGATAGACAGTCGACAGCCAAGCGCTACATCCTGCGTTAACAAATGTTATCCATCTATTCTGTTGGTAATAATATTCTCGCATACTTGGTAAAATTAACGTAGGTACCTAATAAAATTCTTAGGAATATGCGTATGTGAAAGTATAAGTTGACCACCGTGGGTGTTTATAAAAGTATGCATTATCATGACTAGGTATAAGTACCTACACCCAGGCGCATATTTCACCATGAACGAAATTGGTAATCCAAAAATGGTAAAAGTCGTTGGTATTGAAAATTAACAAATTAAAACTGTACCTAATTGGTAAATTACTTTCACTTAAAGATTTAAAGGCAAGCAAAAGTGGAAAAAATTGTCCTTTGACAGAATAAGAAAGTCATCGAGATAAGAAAAGCGTGAGAAACCCATGGACTTTGACTTTATTTAGTGTTTGAGCGAAGCCTGTGATGTAAGTTACACACAGATTGTCTCAGCTATCCAACAGGCTAGATATCTAACTTTTAAAAGGTAAGGAAGGAAAAGGTAACTGCTGTACAAAGGCGATAGAGAGGCTAAGCACTAACTTAGAAAAGCAGTTTGATTTCTCACTTTGAGTAGAAAGCTTTAGCTAATTCCAAGATAGAATTCCTTAATAAGAAAACTCGCCGATGAATGCATGCAAGCATGATGTTCGAATGCCTCTTATCTTACTATTGCTAAGCACTTTAATGAAATAACTTTAGAATAAAAAACACTAAAGATTTAAGACCTGTCCTATTTTTGCCCAGTTAAAAATATGAAGCTGCTTAGCATGACAATTCTTCTATTACAAATTACAATGATTTTTCTTATATTACTACGTCGATTACATAAACTTTGTGGAAATCAAAGTGGCCTGTAGCGAGGGGCGCGGCGGCCGTGCGGGGTAGAGGGGACAGCCGTGCGGGGTAGAGGGGCACCGCGTGCGCTGAGCAAGGTCAGGGGCCCCGACGCGACGCGGGCGCATACTACCACGATCCTTCATACACACCGCCTGTCCACGCGTCTGTATTGACCAAATGTAGTGCTGCTGAGCCTTGCTCTCGTAACTCGTGATATAGTATATATCATGTGGGTTGTGGAACAGGCAGTTTTGGTTGGTCCTTGAAGTCTAATAGGTTATGCACACGAAGATATGAAGTGCGTAGATCCTTGATTTAAAACAGGAACTTGAGATTTCGTTCGTCCGATTTAAGTCTATCGTTGATAAATAAATCTACATTTATTTAGCTACTCTACAAAACGGAAGGAAGTAATTATTGAAGGAAAGGTAAAAGTCTTAACACAGTTTGAATTCTCTTGAATAATTGCGCAGTATGTATACCAATTGGCGGGATCTGCTAATTAGTTTGCTAAAATAATACGTTGAAACGCAAATAATGGCGTCATAACATGATTAGCTAATGTCCTTGGAATAGCGAGACGGAACCTTACGTTAGACGATACCTTTTTCATAGACAAAGGAAGTCTGAGAACAAAACTCAAGTTTTCTGAAGACCCTGATTTAATGTAAGCCTTAAATTTTCAACCAAAGGGCATTTAGGGCTTAAAAGGATTCTGGAGACTGATGGGTTTGTAACAAACGAAGATGTTGAGGTAAAATACATGTCTTAAGGTCTGGCTTCGTAGTATCTTGAGTTTCTTTGATGAGCTGTTAAGAGCAAATATCTTTGAGATCTTAAATTGTCTTCACACATATATTATGTACTAGGTTGGTTGAGTTGGGTTGGGTACCGCATTTCGTTAACAAAGATCCGTGGCCCTGTAGTCCCGACCTCCGATGTACAAGGATATTTTAAATAAAAACTAGTTTCTTATAGCGTTGCTTCGTATCGTTTTCTCTTGGCATTAAGGCAGGGTCGTGGCGTGATGTTAAATAGCCTATAACCTACCTCAAGAGCTAGGCAAGAATGCAAGAATAAATTTTCACTTTTTTGACCGGTAGTTCAGAGCGCTTTCAAAAATACAAACTCTATAGCTTAAGCAAAATAGAGAAAAAAGTAAACAATGCATTTCTTGCAAATTACTACAAGATGGATTGTTGTCATTTATTGTTCATGACCGATTTTATGATGTAACTCCTGGCACCCAATTAGGACCTGTTCTCTATAGTGTTTCTCATCGTCACAATGTGCCTATTATGAAGCCTAACTTATTGTTTCTATATTGACATATACTAAACCTAAATTAAATTCTTATACAAAAGTTACATGAATGCTAATTATTCGATCGATTCCACGTAAAAATAGAATCGTTACTACAATTTAGAAACCAGCTGCTCCCAAACACTGGTTCCACTACGTCTCGGCAGTTGCTAAAAAAAATGACGAAAAAACACATCGTATGATGAAGCCAAAACGTTGAATCTAATTAATATTTGCAAACAAGTCGAGATGTGTTTTTTCCGAGTGTCAGAATTCGGAAGTTTGGTGCTTGTTCAGTTTGGCTTGAGACGCGACGAGATGCGGAACTAGTTAAATAATACGAGATGTTGATGTTGACTTTTGCAAGCAGTGACACAATGAGAAGTCAGGGTATATTGGACGTAGATTACGTTTGTGAATGATGTAGGTAATTGGGAGACATAACTGTAGCAGGAAGATATAAGACCTACTCTGTATTATGTATACCATATAATTTACAGAACATATAAATTAAGATCTTACAAAGGGTGACACAAAGGGCGGTATTATCGCTAAGACCGATCTTTTACAGACAACCTTTGGATAGATTAACAAGAGGAAGGAGAAACAAATAGTGAAGTAGTCTGTGGTGGTGTGGTGTGTGTCCAATTAGATTTTTCATTTATTATGTTGCATTTAATTAAAGTTCACCAACAGTCGTTACATGTTCATTTCAATAAATATATAATACCTAGATGTATTAATAAACACGAAAGAAGAGCAAATAAAATAACATGTTGTAGGAGAGAGGAAGTGCTTTTTTTATTATAGTTTAAAAATGCACCGAGATTGAATACGGCTTACCAACTCGGGCGGGCATGTCATTCCATAACCGTACCTACTGCTTGAACAGTAAAAGATTTGTCATAGAAACTTGTGGAACACATCGGCATCTCTAGTCTCAGGTTTTTGCTGACCTCAAATATCTATTATGTGTGTCATGCATGAAGGAACTTGAAACGTTCTTTAAGATAACCGGGGGTTTTAGGATTAAACAAGATACTCTTTAATCTGTACAGCTGAAATAAGATATAATGATTCCAGCGAAGATGTATGGGAAGCCATTTGAGCTATAAGGATTCCAGCGAAGATGTATGGGAAGCTATTTGAGCTTTGTGTGAAATTCAGATCATCCTCAGAAACTTTCGCATTATATTAGTATGTAACATAGGATATTTGCGTAGACCAAAAATAAATCTTAAAATGTGAAACATCTCAGGATTTTACGTGTTATTCTTGCGCGGGGAGGTTTTACTTTTCTATCAAAGATTACATTAAGACAGCGTTATTTCCGTTTTGAATTGTGTAAGGTCAGTGCCTGGACTGGCCTAGAACTAAAACATCATTCATACAACTTCTTTATATACGGCTTCATAGTCATGTTAGGATTTGTTTTGCTAAAATAGTTTGACTTATCACTCAAGGATTAGAAAGCTCTTTTCGATACCTGTAATAAAGTGTTTAGAAAATATTTGAACGGTGATATTTTCGGATCCGCATATATGATGGATCGAAGCTAAAGTAAGTAAGTAGGGAAAGAACTTTTGTTTGTGTTCTTTGGAGTTTTCTTAAGTTGCCTAATCAAATATTTATAAGTAGTCCAGTTCGAACCCACAACTAATTATTGCCCTCTTGTGGAGCGTATGACGCGTCCATCTGCCTGTATGATCTTTTCTTTCAGGAACACGCGAAGGAGTCATCAAGTTCAAATTAATAGAAAAATACGAAGATTTACAGTCCCAAGATTTACAGCCACATACATATGCTACATATTTTGATATTTACAAGCAAATAAATGATTAGTTCTATTTTTCTACAGAGATAGGTTTCTTTTAGAATAAATTCAAACAATTTCTGTGTCCGTGGTGCGATAAGCACTTGGATGTTTTTTTTATAGAATAATTGCCGTCAAAACACACCGTATTTATCTTAGAGAATGTATTTACTTATGTATGGCATTAACTATAGCATATCTGAGCAGTTGTGTTGCGATGTGTGCCGGGTACGATGCGCCAAATGTTGTTGTGTCGGGAGTTTGGTCGTGGAGGGTCTCCAGATCAATGGCGCAGCATCGTTGGTCGTGTTGTTGGGTTTAACATTGCATTACCTCGCTCAACTGCCGTTTTCCTTCCCAGTTTTTTTGAGTGAATAGGCTCTTAATAAACTAGCGCGCTTTACCATCAACGATTGCATCACTGCTTACCATCAGGCGGGATTGCAGTCAAGCACTAGTTTATAATATTTTTTTTGATCTAAAATCGATTTGGGAATACTGTCCAATTAAAAAAATAACGTAAACGTAATCCTCTTATAAACGGAAGCACTAATATAAAGGTAAAACGCTGAAAAATAAAACGCAAGCTTCAATAAACTGTGAAATATTGAAAACATTTCATATGGAGAGGAAATGTGTACAATTGAACCGCGCTGGAGTCCGTCAGTAGGTCACTTGTACATCGATAACAATGTCATTGTGACAGCTACATACATTACATCATACAAATAAACTTTAAGTGACAGTAATTGCGCTTTTACGTTTTTTTCTCGCGCGTTTTTCAAGTTTACCCAAACAGGGTAGTAAGCAATAATCGGAGTAATACACTACTAGCAATGGTTTTGAATTTGACAGTTCAACAAGATTTTTTTTTTCAGTTTTTAGTGCTGTTGATCAGACAATTTGATAATGGATGGAATTGATGGGGGAATTTCAAAACTTAATAACTATTGTCGGTAGTTATGGCCGTTACAACTGGGCCACCACTCTGCTCTTGTAAACTCTTTTGTTATGTTATCCATACTAATATTATAAATGCGAAAGTAACTCTGTCTGTCTGTTACGCTTTCCCGCTTAAACCTCTCAACCGATTTTGATGAAATTTGGCACAGACAATCTTTCTAAAGGAGGCTACTTTTATCCCGGAAAAAATTGTTTCCAAGGGAATCTTATAAGCGTGATATAACCGAACTCCACGCGGGCGAAGCCGCGGGCGGAAAGCTAGTATTAAATATTTTAGCGAACATTTTGTCTATGAGAATCCGTCAGGGATTTTTGAGGAAGTAAGTTTCCCCATTTAATACTTTTTAAATTTTAACAGATTTTATTAGGAAAGCCTGTTTTTAATAATGACATTGCAAAATTCCAAGGATACCTTGTTTAAATAATGCAATAGAAATAAAATTCCTTTGCGCCTATACGAAGGATCAGTATGCAAAAATGTCATCCATTATCTTTCAAGGCACGTGTTACTTCCGGATACCTTTGAAGTTTTGACCCAAAACCCTTAAAAGAGGGCCTTTAAATAATAAATAACTATGGTAAGTACTTACTTAAACCGTTCTTTACGGGGAAGACCCTACTCTCATACTTGTTAATATTTACGAGTACGTATGCACAAGACATTGTCCTGAAAAGTTTTCACTTTCCAATATTCTTAACGCAAAAGTACCTACCAGTAAGTATATTTTTTAGAGATTTTTGCCTAAAATGTCTTTAGGGCTAAACTTATGATTAGATTTTCCTGAAATCGGGTTTCTTATTCAACTGAACTCATCATCATCATTGCAGCGTTAATCCCAGTCGCATCCGATACTTTTCTGTATTGGAGTCTGGGGTCTGACCTACACAACCCGAAGGACCGTATCGATTGCCATTAGATGTTCGTATGGCAACCGGGACCAACGGCTTAACGTGCTTTCCGAGGCATGACCACACCAGTGCAAGTATTCATATTCATGCATACAATTATATGTATTTGCACTGCGCGGGGATCTACGCCACGGAGGCTGTCAACTGAACTCATCATCATCATCTCAGCGTTTATCCCGGTTGCATCCGCGGCTTTCGCGTTGGAGCCCGGGGTCCGCTTTCCTGCACATTCTCCTCCATTTCGCACGATCTTTAGCGTCCTGTGGTAAGAGCTTGTTGGCATGCATGTCATCTCTTACAAAGTCAAGCCAGCACTTCTTTGGTCTACCCCGCTTGTTCCGGCCCGGCGGAGGCGCCATGGTAAGACATTTGTTACCCACGTAACATGCCGGTTTCCGTAAGACGTGGCCGTACCAGCGTAGGCGACCCTCCTGCAGTTTGTCTGCAATGTCACGGACACGAAGGCTGCCCCGGATGCGGGAGTTCCTGATGCGGTCTTTCCGCGTAACTCTACACATCCACCGCAGCATATTCATCTCCGTGACACGCAGCTCCTGCTTGTGTCGCTCAAGCACAGGCCACGCCTCACTGCCATACAGGAGAACAGGTCTAATGATGGTTTTATAGACCTGTCCCTTAAGCTTAACCGGCATTTTGGGGTCACAAGTGACACCTGTCACCTCACGCCATTTCGCCCAAGCTGCGGAAATACGTGCCTTGACGTCGCAATCAATGTCGCCGGACGCGTGAAGCACAGACCCCAAGTATTTAAACTGGTCCGTGCGGTCGACCATGTCTCCGCCTATGCGCACAGACATGGGGTCTGTCGTGTTGCTGGCCAAGTATACGGTCTTCGACACGTTGAGTTTCAGACCTCCGTTCTCAAGCGAGTCCTTCCACGCATTCACACGCCGCACCAACCGTTCCCTGTCCGCGTCCGCCAGCGCGATATCGTCAGCATACATGAGTAGCCAGGGAAGCACCCAGCAGGCTGTCAACTGAACTATTATGTATAATAAATCTTATGGTGAAACCATGGGTAAACTGAGTTTTATGAGAGTTATCGATAGTGTGTGGGTCACACACTAGCATCATTATCGTAATGCCTAAGACACTATTAGTACCATTGGCTTTAATTGTGACAGTTCAACGACTTTCATAGCTTAAATAATACGCGGCTGATCAGACTTTTCGATTATATGAAGTAATAGATTAGAAAATACTTTAAAATTAATGAAATTGTGATTGAAAGTTTATTACGTCTTTAGGGTGCTGGAAGCACTGCTTATTTTTACATGCTTTTTATTAGCTTCACTTGTATGTTTGCTTGCTAGCTTGTTTGCTTGTTTGTTTGTTCGTCCGTCTCTGAAATGAAATGAAATGAAACGAGTGAGCGGCTCATTACTGTAAAATGTTCCACCGTTTTCAACACGTTCGTTCGTTCGTTTTTTTTTAAATAAAGAATTAAAAAGTTGAAAATAAATATAGTTTAAAAAACTAAAAAAACATGCTTTTAAAAAATATCAAACTAAAACACTAAAAATATTTTTTTAAAAAGCGTGGTGCGCTTAATATACAAAAAATATGGTACAAAGCGCCTCACGCTTTTTTAAAAATTATTTTTAACTTTTTAGTTTTTAACGTTGATATTTTTAGAATGGACCGGTTGGATACTTTAGTAGTTGACATTTCAGAAAATATAATATTTTTACGCGAGCAGTAGAAACAAGGATAGTAACAGTTACAATGTAATTTTAATGTAAGAGCGCGGGCCGCGCCGCGCGCCGGTACTATAAAGTAACAATTACGTGATTAAAATACATAATTGCTGGAATTTACAACATAAATAAAGTCATGTGAAATAAACCACTTATATTTAGTGCGATAAGATATAGCTTGTTTTGTGGTGCTCTTTGCCATTAAGATTGTATGCAAATTGAAGTTTTCTCAAGAGATCTTCTTGAATCAAGAGAATTTTGAAGTAATTTTGATCTAGGCTATCTATACTAATAATAAAGTTGAAAAGTTTGTTGCTTGAACTCGCTACACCGCGGAACAAACGGTTGGATTTAAAAACACCCCTTTGAACTCTATAGGAATACTATCTATTCTTGAGCAAGTCTCCCGTGGCCCCAAGCTCACGTGAGAGGAGAGACACCGGAGTGGTTTTTAGTCAGTAGGAGTCTGGCAGACCCCGTTGACCACCCCAGGGCGGTGGACATCCATGAGCATTTTCCACCCCGGAACAAAAAAAAAAAGGTGGCTATTCATCACCTCAAAATGTTAAGCAAAGACTTTTTTTTAGCTTGACCGCAATCCCGCCTGATGGTAAGCAGTGATGCGGTATAAAAGAAGAAGCGAAATGCTTCATCCGGATAGTAGTGGTGTCAACAACGTTAGGGTGGAAAGTCGCCGTACGACGGGTCGTCCGATGGTGGAACGAAGATGGGGGAATTAAATCATGCAATTCCCTTGCACACTCACCAGAATGCATCCTATAGATTTATAGAAGACCGAAAGGCTTGCTACTCTACTCCTGTGCTCCAGGCTTTGGAGACCATTTCGAGTAAAATCTGGGTCGCCAATCAGCCTATTCACACGCTTCTCCACTGAATCCAAAGCAGCCAGGTGACATTTCGCAGCACCAGCCCAAATGGATGATCGTGCCCATCGTGGCGTGTGTGAAACCATGCGACGCCAACTCGGGTTTGTGTGTTCGGATGACGGACGCTATTTGATTGAACTCTAGTTTGCAGAAAATCAACATAGTAATAATATAGTAAATATGAAGTAGAGAGTTGTCGAAAGGGCCGAAACTCGAATTAAAGCTGAATATTATAGGCCTAAATCCAGCCGTGTACTGTTTTGGGCTATTGATGATCACGGTGAATACTACACGTCAGCAGAAGATCAGTATACAAAACAATGTGGGAGGTTGCGAATTTTATTATTTATAAATGAAAAGAAAATAAAGTTGAATTAATAAAAGCAAAACATAAGTACCTAAATACCAAGCCCATTTGTGATTAGGTAGTGACTTCCTATTGTAGCCTACACAAAGGAAAGGAAACCGTGTTTTACTAAAAATAACAGACAGAAAATACGGAAAATTAATTATAATAACAATACATATTTTATGGACCAAATAATGTACATCCTTTTTTGTTGTTACTTTTTTATCCCTTTCACAGAAAAAGTTATTCTGTTATTTTCGACGAATGATCTGTTTTTGTTTCATATGAAATTAGGCAGTCGTGTGTTTCTGTTTTAAATAATGTTTTGTGTTTTAAATATTTCATTCGAGTTGTTGTTTTATCCAGTTTACGTTAACAGTATCTAATGTAAAATACATGCGCCTTTAAAAACTGGTCTTGTATTATCTTATTTTGGAATTATTCAAATGCAATAAATAAAGCAAAAGGAGTGTTAGGTTGATCGCAGGTGGCGTTTTGTAGTTTCTACCTCACCTCATGGGAAGGAGTTAGCATATGTACTCATATGTGGTCATACCAAGACCGTTGGGACAGCAAGTGATTGAGGAGATCAAGTGTAGGTCTAACGGCTCAACGAAGAAGGAGACTTGTGCACTGCAATATCTCCCTAAAACTAGTCTCCGTAGAGATTAGCGTTGGTCAAATACGGCTCGAAGGACAGAGGTAAACCAGTCTTCAAAAGATAGAAAGCAGGCCAATCAAGTGCTTTTCTAACTTTGAGACTAAAAGTACTTTGTTTTCGAATGAAACTTGGATACTACACACATAAATTAAAAACACAAAAATTAATAATTAAAAATATGCTTACATCTACGAAACTGCATTTTGGTTCACATATTCCAGAAATTACAGTGTTGTTTTTACTTATAGAACGTAACCCTAGAGTTATGGCATATAAAAAAAAAAAAACAAATTGTATAGCCATGTCTCAAAAAATGATATTTGCACTTGTGATGGATCTTTCAAAAAGGTGACATAATTCCACTTGCAACACATAACATACAGGTGAATTTTGACTATTAATGTAGTCGACCTTCCCTTTTCTCTATTATCAACTAGACATGGATATTTCTATAGTACGGAAGCAGGTGGAATTGTATTTCCCTTACATCTCCATAGTAACGACATGTCACAAGTCCTTATAATAAATTCAGTTTATCTACCCTCTTTCTATAGTGTAAATCTGACCTTACCATAGGTCATTGTGACTTCCGAGGATTCATCTCTTACAACGTTTGTGGGCCTTTAATGTAGACCTGTTATTATTGTAAGGGATTTAGAGTACTTATATTTAGACGGCGAATACCGTGAGAATATTTTTTGACCTGCGTTGTAGGTTCGAAGGTTAATCTGGATAAGATTTTATAAAAGTACTAACTGTGCTCCGTGATTTCACTCGCATACGTTTTGATCCCGTGGCAATAGCCGGTTAAAAAACTGCTAAAAACGGTTAAAAAGCTACTCTCTCCTGTGCATTGTTATAAACCGCATGAGTGCCAAATTTCATCCGAATCCGTTCTGTAGTTTTTACGTGAGAGTAACAAACTATCACGTTTATTAATATTAGTGGGATCAGACGTGACGTATAGACAGATAACGATTTATTGATTCATAAATAAAAATAACATCATGACGTCACGAATGTAGGCCTCGAAGGATTAGGTGGAGGTGTAGGGACCTTTTTTTTGGTACCGCGGTGAAAATCCTCATGAGGATTCCTCATGACAGAGGGGTCGCCTTACCAGTTAAATCCATCCCGGTGTTTCACCTCGACGTATAGCCGGGGACGCGGGATTCGCATAAGCCTTCACCGCATCCCCGACAAGCCTCGACCCGCTGTTCCTCAGGGGCTCCCCTCTCCTCTCGACTCCATTCTCCAGTGAGTCCACTCTCAAGTGGCGCATGTGGAACACTGCGGCACCAACTCGGGCATGTTTGTTCGAACGACGAATGCCCCTAGTCCGCAGACTGTCTCATGGACGTTGCAGATCATTTTGCAGGCAAAGCTGTAATACAGACCTGTAATACAGATGACAGCACACCAAGCAATACAATCTGTCAGATTTGTTTATTAGATTCTAAACTTTTATATCTAAAGCATTAAGGCTCAAAGTTGATTGGGAATATTTGATAGTTTCGAGTAGGTTGACCGGCTGTCGTCCGTACATCCAAATTTTGCCTGTTATGTTCACGTTTCAATAGGAGACGACCCTTTTGCCATCAAATGGGTACAAACTTAGCCTGGTCTGCTGAGAAATTCCAGATGGAAATACTGGACAGTATTTGCCTCTGGAACCCAATCCAAGACCTCATGCTAAGCAAATCCAAACATGAGACCTAAAGACAAGTAACTTAAAAAAATATTTCCCAGTTCTCCAGCCACGAACGTTTTATTTACCATGCATTGTTACAGAAAAAACAAGCGAGGCAACCCGATTATTTTCAAGAACTTCTTAGGAAGGAAATAAAATTATTCACAAGGTACTCTGTTATTATGAACACTTCCATTATTAAAGGCCTGTTTTACGACTCTTTAAGAGCAATATTCATGAGGGGAATGATGATCACGATACAAAAACTTCACCATTTTAATATAACACATACATAAGGCAAATAAACCTGTGTGCTTTATTACTAAATGGTGAAGGACATCGTCTCCGGCACACTTCCACTAATAACGCTTTGAGTACCCTAGCGCTTAGGGACGGGCTTAACGATTGTAAAAACATATCGATAATTGTCGGGGTGCAGTTAAAAATGTGATTGATAAAGAAAATTTCGGGTAATTATGATTGAAGTAGTTTATGTTTATTACTTAACAAATAAAATATTTGATGTTGTTTATAACTTACTAGTTTTTCGTAAAAATCGTTATCTAAGGCGATGTTTGTACCTAAGTATAACCGTAGGTATCTATTATTCTATAGAAAACGCGGAGAGGAACACATAGAATATGCATCTATGTGAGTTCATTTAGTTTAATAGATACGCAACATGCAGCGTGATGCCTGGCAGTGTAAAAATCAAGTCAATAAGTCGGTATCGGTACCAATTATTGCAGATAACCAGTGTTAACTAATATTCCTCTAAGGAGACTAAAGCTGTAAGCAACTTAAGTTAATTAAGTAACTCTTTACTAAAATAGAAACCGAAGTGACAATTTATTAAAAATTACCTCTCTGATTCTCTCTCTCCCTTTCTCTCTTTAACTCTTAGCTTCTATTGTAAAATGCAAACAGTATCTACATTATCGAACCATCATGTCAATTGAAATTTGGTGCTGACCGTACATATTATATAACGTAAAAGCCAAGGAACTCATTAATCGTAAATTTTATGCATTTTTTTTCTCTCGTATACCCGTACACATAAACATTTTACATAATTCATATCATTCATGAGATGTTTTCGGACGATAATCAAAGTTTCACGATAACATATTTCGAGCGTCGTTTTTGTGTTTTAATTCATTAATCGGGGTAGGTATGTGTACTACTAAATATTAGTTTATCTATTTAAGTTTCCGTTTCATATTTTTGAATGAGATATCAAGCTAGTGTATGCTTTGGGTTCATGTGTCCTCGTGGAGGCAATGTTTCAGAGAATTGTTACGTTATTGGGGTAAGACACAGGTACCTCTTTTTGTGGACTGCTTCATTACAATTTTGGTAGTCATAAAATTAAGGTTTTCTTGGCGCCACCAGTGAAGTAAATGGCGCAGGAACATCCTTTGACTGCTAACTGTCATTTAGACATAACATAAACATACGTAATAATTATGATAGGTTTGCTATAAGAAAATTTCTAATGAGAGTAGGTAACTATGGGTTTACATGTAACATGTAACATTTAAGCGGACCCCGGGCTCCAACGCGAAAGCCGCGGATGCAACCGGGATAAACGCTGAGATGATGATGATGTGCCAATTAAAAGTATTATTCCTATTTACCTTGATCATCAAGGACTTTACTGTTTTTAATTATCCAAATGTTTTTGGTTAAATTGCGTTTTTTTTTTGTTTTGATTGAATAAAACAGCTCGGTTAACATTTCCTGTCATTAATTTTAAAAGCTTAAGAATGGAAAAATGTAAACATTAATTGTTGTTTTTATTATACTTTTTGCAGACAGGTTTTTAATTGTTGCTACGGTTTATGAATGAAACGTTTGTAGAGTTCCCATGCTCATTCAGTAACGAACCAACTGTGATATGATTTTATAAAACAATTAACTGGTAAATAAAATATTTTTATAACCACCATTATTCATAAACATGCAGGTCTCGTATCTTAAAAGTTACTGAGGTAGAGAAGATCTTGGAACAGCAATGAAAATCAACTGTTTTCCCTCGTCACTTAACGATTTAATAAAATATAGGCTTGTAAAATATTGATCACATCAATATTTCAATTCACGTGTGTTTGCTCTTGACGAGATAAGATATCCAGCGACGGTTCTTTCAAAATAAAATACTTATTTTTATATTACTGGATATTACGAAGCACTTTATAATATTACCGTTGCGGAGTTATAGGTACTTGGATTTCCTCGACGATGAAATATTAAAATCACTGTTCTTGTAAGTCCCTAGCGTTTACGAGCTTCAAATCAAAACGCAACCAACAAAACTCTAGTAAAAAACCAAATCACGATCATAACAATGGATTGATTGTTTTTTAAATATCTATAAACGAGTGAGACAATGTTCGCTTAACATCATATAAAGTAATAAATGTTTGCCTCATGACTCAAGTTTATACAATATGTTAAGAAAACCCTGTCCGATCCGTGAAGGTATTGTTAGGTATCGATAACTGATTCTACTAATGCCTGCAAAATCTGGCTAAACTTAAAAAAAAATACCCCCTAAAAAATAAATAACTTAAATAAAATAAATAGGTAATTTCATGGCAACACAGGCACAGGTCATGACCGCAGTTGACCTCATGCTTGTAGGTATAGGTAGCTTGTTCACGTTTATCGACTCTCGAAAGAAACAATGATACTTAGGCAGCTCGAGAAAAGATTTTTTTTTTAAGTAAGAAGGTCGTCTGACTCTCCAAATGTATCATTTCATTGCATGAGCACAATTGCTGTGGCGGAGATGTTCCATATTTCGTCGCACGAGATTAGCACGGACATGCACACAAATAAAAATCAAGTGGTGTCAAATCCGCGCTGGCCACAGTTGGCCCCTACCAATCCACTGCTCGCCGAACTGATAATGGACAATAATGATAATGTACTCACGTACAGGTCGGCAAAAATATCGTGAAGCACCGTCATGCTGGAGCCCTCGTGCATTGACCGATAAGTTTCCACTTCCAAATCGTCTAACACCTGATCACAACACAGCTAATTACAGTTACTACCTCCATCAGCATGTTACATTACTCTAAGTTAGAAAACGACATGATCACACAATACACGAATAGTGTACACCAGCAATGTTTATGCGCAACTAATAATTTAAAGTAAAAATTATTTTTATTTTATAAGAATAGGTACCTACGCCGGCACGCTTTGGTAGAGATGTGTAAGTAATCAAAATATTGTTTTTTTTATCGATTGATACTCGTCTATTTTGGTATCGATTTAGTATTGTAGTTTCTCATTCTTATTCTCGATTCAACATCGCATGGAATTGTTTAGAACTTTTACAAAACTCAAATTAGCGAGGTACACTGCTGTAAATGAAAATCATGCCAGTTTTAATTTCAGTTTCTGTCTCAATATCGATGATATTGACCGATAAAATATTTGTAAAACTTTACTAAAATTGTGTTTCATAAGTCTTTCTTGTTTCTGTTTACTAATACTTGTGTTATAATAATGTTATTAGTAATTGATCGATAAACAAACAAAAGTACTTTTACCATTGGGTAATCTGTGTTTTTACAACAAATCCTTCAACCAGATATAAGTTTCGATTAATAGCGATAAAAAACGTTATTACGCAAAAATAGTACATCCCTAGTTTCACCTACTTTTTTTCCTTTGCGGACACCGACAAACGCGCCGCGCGCCGGCATCACAAACGAGACCGCCAAATATTGAACATAAATTTATACATTTAATATCCAACAATAAATCAAACGATGATACCGCCGAAAATGGTGTTGTCGCATTTTAAAAATTTACCTAATTTTGGGGAAGTTCGCGGGAAAAAAAGATAATTTCAAAATTCAATAATATTGTTACTATGATGATTATGTAAAATTTCATATTTTATTTGGCCATGTGTTTACCTAACCTTTATTATCCTTACGGGTCGGACAGGGTTTTCTTAACATATTGTATAGTTTACCATATCCTGCCATATACCTATTTAATGATTATCGCTGCGAAAAAAAAAGAACCACAGTAACAGATCTGTTTTGAACTTCTGGATATTTTAGTCGATAAAATGGAAAATTATCGATGTATTTTTTTCGTGTGTGCTAATCACTAAGTGGTAGACAGATGGACTGGTTTTGTTGAGTTTAGGGGGAAAATCGAGTTTGGCAAGTCTACGGTTTTGTCTCCCATTCCCTTGTGGAAATGCATTTTTTTTATACACATAAAATTTGTGAGAATGTTATTCGTTAGTGTGACTACGCTAACTAAATACTAATATAAAAAATAATAATAATAATAAATAATAAAAATATTTTTAATTTTTTTTTCTAATATAAATTTTTTTCTTATCTATTAATTTTGTTGTTATTGAACAGTTGAATTGTAATATATTTTTTGAAAAATACATGAGCTCAGATATATTAAGCCCGCCTGAAATAACTTTCACGTTAACGAAGTTCCCCCACCCACACCGTCGCATCATATCGCATCGCCCGAGCGGGCCGGGTCTTTCTTCGTTTTCGCTGAGCGTTCTTTCTGAATTTTCTTCTTCCTCGAGTCGAAAGATCACCGCTTTCAAACAAACAAATTCTTCACTTCGTTATTAGTGTATGTTTGAAAAGTTTTATTTGTGTATGTATATATGTATGTATATAATTATATTATACACATAGACTGAACATGTTTACAAAGAAGTAGTTAATTATATTTATTTTAAAATATTTTTTGGTCTCTTTTTATAGGCTTATTAGAGGCGGACTTCTTTCGCGTTGAGTTAGTTATGCTCCGCTCCTATTTGTCGCAGCGTGATGTTATATAGCCTTTCTGGATTAATGGGTCATCCAACGCAAAAAGAATTTTTCAAATGGGACCAGTAGTTCCCGAGATTAGCGCGAACAAACAAACATACAAACAAACTCTTCAGCTTTATATATTAGTATATAGATTTCTAGGGTTTGGTACCAACTCTGTCCACGTTATTACGAGGTATCTATTGTCAAGGTACTATAAAAGTATCAAACAGTGTTACGAACTATCCAGATTCGCTTCAATTTATTCAAACATTCACTTCGACTTATTTAATAATACATAAAGTTTTATACAGTTATTTCTCCATAGTTTCAATCCAAAAGATATTAACATACAAACATGAAACGAATCCTAAGAGTAAGTTCTTGAAACATTCTTCAGATACCTAGGAACCAAAGTGAATACCTAAGTACTCTCAATCGGATTTGTAATCGTGTTCTGCCTGTGGGCTGTTTGAAGTCTCTCATACGCTCAATACCCTATGGAATAGAATTTATTCTGGAACGTAAAATTACACAATTTAAGCATTCTATCGTTTAACTTTATACTAGATTGTCTAATAGATTTCTATTATAAAGTCAGACGGTATTGAAGTCTAAAAGTCCCTGAAACAGGTGTGTGGAGACCCGGCTTGTTTGATCTGCTCGATTGTCAATGTCACCTATTTACTGGTTGTAGGATCGCAATATTGGCGTTCCCTTACCAGGCTTTCAACTTTACTTCGAAGCTTTAGGCTCTATTACTTTTCATTTTAGAAAACCCAGCGTTATAATTTTTGCTAGCGGAAACTGGTTGATTGGTGTTAAATAAGAACTGTTTGTTTCATCATTCACTAACACAGCTACCT
The DNA here is from genome assembly GCA_017933935.1 of Sesamia nonagrioides. Lineage (NCBI taxonomy): Eukaryota > Metazoa > Arthropoda > Insecta > Lepidoptera > Noctuidae > Sesamia > Sesamia nonagrioides. Next base: position 879,734 of record JADWQK010002442.1, read on the forward strand.
TGTATCTTGGGCACCCTTGCCTAGGCACAACAGTTCGTTTTCCATTCTGTATGGTGAAGTCATGACTACTATTACAGCGTACTATGAGATATAGTGTTGAAAGGGCTTCCACAAGGAGGACCGATGACTTTGTAAAAGCTGCAGGAATCCTGAACTGAACGTAGAGTTGTGGTACTTGGAAGAACCTTTACGTCTAGCTGTGGACGTCTTTCGAGTGATGATGTCTACTATCTAAAGAGATGGTTGCTCGATTTAAGAGAAATTTTAAATCTGTATATTCGATGTAACCTTTTATAAAGCGACCTTAGCATTCAGCGTGCATGGAAGCAATAAATAAATTGAAAGCAATATAAGCAGGAGGAGTACCATCGCAATGTAACCCATTTTACTACAATACTTCGACATCCGCGTTCCTGCCTCATGTAATCCCTTATTGTCTTTTTGTAACACCTACGCAAAAGCTCGGAGACTGTTGTTACCTGCTACGAGAGGACGTTTTGTTAATAAAAACAAATTAAACAGAAATATAACACTTGTTTTCATTCAGACTCCTTGAAAATGTGGAGAGTTGAAGGTGCCTCTGACTGAATACTATATTCTTATGTGCTTAGGACGGGTACCCAATACAGCGAAACTTTTCCCGGACCGAACCAAAAATATTTTCGCAAAACTTGTATAAAAAATTTGCATGCTTTACGTTATATAGAGGTTATTTTCTACGCAAATATATTTGTACACGTTTTATGCAAATAAATATGGGTGCCTATACCCTTGTTAAGAAAGGTAAATTAAATTTAAGCTCAGTGCATCTTAATTTCTTTATTTTATAAAGAAAGGGGCTGAAGATATATATTAGTTTAATCCTGTTCAATTAAGGTACTATAGACATTTTCTTCTTCTTCTTCAGCCTTTAGAGATCCACTGCTGGATAAATGCCCCCCCAAGGCTTTCCACAATGACCGGTCTTGTACTGCCCGCATCCATCGGCTTCCCGCGACGTCCACCAGGTCATCGGCCCACCTTGTTGTTAGCCTCTCTACGCTGCGTTTTCTGGTACATGGCCGCCACTCCAGAACCTTGCTGCTCCCATCGGCCATCGGTTCTACGACCAATGTGCCCCGCCCAGTGCCATTTAATTTTAGTAAAAATTCAGGAGAAATTTTAGATGTGATTAAAAATTGACAGGCGCAACAATAGGTTGCTTACTAAATTATACCCTTACATGAGATTTCAACATAAATAGAGTACTGTTAGCTGTACTAAGGTAGACGACACCTCTGTATTTCCCTCCCAGGAGTACAAGTATGATGTATTATATTATATCTAGGTACATCGAGCATATGATGTTAGTTATTCAGTCCTCTGAACTAAAGTATTATTATTATTTGGGTATTGTCTACTGAATCTTGACATTAAGAATAGATAATTATTTTTCTGAAATAAAAACAAATCAATACAAAATATTTTATTTCATGGACATTTATGAAACTTGTGAAGTTAGGTGCACGGTTCTCTCTGGTCGTTTTATATGGAGAAGAGCCGGAAAAAAACTCGACGGTTACTCTTTTAAATATAATTGGCTTTTAAAACGTTTTTAAATTACAATAGGTATGGGAAGACGAATTGGGTTTGTCAACAAGTATCCAACCTTTAATTACTCGTACACTATACATACAGATCAATGAATAAAACACCTAGAAGATTTTATGAACAAAGTTTCATTTAAAATCCTAGAACCCTTAAATTATGGCTATGTTTGTGGATCCTAGGACGAGGCGACAGTTTAGTGGGTAGGTCGCAGGTTCAAATACCTTTGAACTATAGATTATTTTGAACTCATGGGAGCAAGGGCGTTTACTACAACAACTTAATAAGAACATTATGACTTGCTTTTTTTGCTTAAAGAAAACTGTGAATTTATCGCACTTTTTTTGAAGAATGGAGAAATGTTAGAGTTTTATTTAAGATTTTATACAAGTATCCAAATCTATTTTGGAATCCTTTCAAAGGTGGGTAATCGATAAAAAAATAATCTTAATCGTTCCCCGGCGATGAAACCTTTGTTTTTTTTTTATCTAATTAGTGAAAAAGCTGTACTAACTTCTTTATGTTGTTTTAAAAACAAAACAATTTTAGAAATACCTTGTGGTATTTTGTAACCTTCTCCTATTTCATAACGTCCACCCACCTGATCTCATAGTAGCTTTATCACACTTTTTTTCGTATCGCTGGCGCGACTTCTCAAATCTTATTGGTCCAAAACGTCGCCATTTTCACGCTAAAGAGGGAAAAATTAAAGGGTTGAATGTCACTAATACGTGCATTATCTATTGTGTATTCCCATTTACAACTTTAGCAGGCGCTCCCTCACTGCAAGAATTAGCCTGTAATGTAACTATATTCAAAATATGATTTTGAGCTTTACTACCTACGTAATATTACAATGTATTTTATATGTTTAAATAACGTATAATTGTGTATTTGTGTAATGTGTAATTTCCAATGTATAATTAATAGTACATTGTGATATATGTACCTAATTGCGGTATGTTGAAAATTACAGTAGAGGCAATATTGCTCCAAGAAAGCAGAGGCTGTAATTATAAAAGCGAACGTATTTCATACGACGATTTATAACATATTTTCGAGGACATAAATAAAACTTGGAATTTTAAACGAATAAACCTTAACTACTTGTTAAAGCTAAAACATTTGAACAATCTGAAAAAATAGATTTTTACGTTTTTAGTTGGCATTTTTAATGTTTTCGCGTTATTATTATTAGTTAGAATTTCCCCAGTCTCTCTCTCTCTCTCTCTCTCTTGAGTGAAAGTAGGAGAAACGAGACCACAGAGTTTTGCAGTCGGTGGCCGACCTTGGTGCAATCTACGCCTGTAAGAGTTCATAGATAGTTGAGAGTCAAGTTAAGGTTCAAATTTATTTTTCTTGTAACGCAAAAGCTATTTCTTCACTACGACGAAAAAGGTCTCGATTTTGTGAACGATCCAGGATTTTTTTTTATTTTGACATGGACAAAAAGGACATGCCCATGGTTTTCGACATAATTAGTTGAAATATTTTTCAAGTCTTGACGTCTACATGCACCATTTATACCGAATAATAATACAATCTGAAAAGAGATACAACAGCGTACAAAATACCAATATTGTAAAGAAAAACTAAAGTGAAAGAAGTTGATAACAATAATTTAGTTTCAACTGACCTTTATTGCCAAATATTGGCTGTCGGAATTTCTTTAGGAACTTCTTGATATTGTCAGCATTTCAGCGTCTTTAGACAAAATTGCCAGCAAGTTCAGAGTATGAGTTGATATACTTCAACTTGTAAATAAGTAATTAGTCCTCCTAAGTGATAAATCATTTACGAGGTCGAATTTAGCTTCTATGATTCCAAATCTAATGTCGGGCTAATTTTCATATCGGGTGGTTTCATACCTCCTGGTATGAAAATTAGTCTGACCTCAAATGATTTGGTCCTTATTTAGCTATAAAAGTAAATAGTGCTAAAATCTGGGTTACCTATAAACTAGAAGTTAATCAGCATATCGCTAGTTCGTCAGGCGGATGAACCGTCATTTTATAATCCCCATTTGGTCTATCAAATTAACTCTACAGGGATTAACCTTATGTCTACTTTTGGGCAATTTGAGCGTTTAGTTGGCTTTCATTTCATTTTAAAACTATTTTTGTTATGGGCAGCCGCACGGGTCTATCGATCTGGTTAAGCTATGCTTGCCGCGGTTGATCCGTGGATAGGTCATCATCATCTCATCGTTAATTCCAGTCCCATTGGAAGCTCTTTCAGCTTTGGAGTCTGGAGTCCGCTTTACCTGTCTAACTGCTGATTTTGGCTGAACTTCGATATTTTCCGTGAAGCGGCTGCCGTCTGACCTCCACAACCCGCAGGCGGTATCGAAGCATTGCAGCTCTAACACAACCCGTAACGACTGCCATTAGATGTTTGTATGGCAACCGAGACCAACGGCTTAACGTACTTTCCGAGGCACGACCAGATCAGTGCAAATATTAATATTCATGCATTCAAATATTTAATTTGCCGTTTTTTGGATAGGTTACTTACCTTTATTTACTATCTATCTCTATCTAGACTATCTTTAAATAACGAGGCTCCTCCGTGCCTCGGATAGCTCCCTGAACCGTTGATCCTGGCTCTCATTAATGCATCTTTGACAGTCGTTAAGGGTTGTCAGAAGCCTGATAACCAATCTCATCTAGGGGTATCGTATACCTACCCCGGGACTGGGTTGTGCATGTCAGATATGTAGTCGCTCCATGTAAAATACTGGTATTCAGCCATGTCTGGTTAGACTGAAAGCTGACCACAACATAGTTAGGGAAAAGTCACAAAACAGTAAAGATGATGACGATGATCTTTATTCTCGTGAAGTCTTCTTTGGGAGATTTTTAGTCTTATTTAGAAGGATATTAAATGTGTTACATGTGTGTTTTAGTCTTATTTAGAAGGATATTAAACGTGTTACATTTGTGTTTTTCTTAGAGTTCCGGACTTCTGTCTTTTTACCCGACTACGGCAAAGCAAAAGGAGGGTTATGATTTTCACAGGCTATGTATGTATGTATGTATGTTCATCTGTTCCCTCGTAACTTCTAAACTACTTATCAGAATTCGAGAAATGACATATCATTAGAAGCGTCTTAATTGTCCGCTGGTTATAGGCTATATAGGGTTTCACAAACTCTAATGTGGCGCCCTCTAACGGACAAAACATACAGAGTAAAAAAATAAAGTTAAGATAAATATGCCGTGTTTGGTATCATTTTAAAGCGTTTTACTTGTACATTTTGAATATATATATTTTACTAGCATTTGCTTGTGACTTTACCTGTATTCATGGGCTGATTGCATATAATCCACATCTTTTCGTTCATAGTTTCTTTACTACTTATCAGAATAAGACTACTGCAGTACCATTAGAAGGGCCTTGATATTCCGTTGGTTATGAGCTATAAAGCTTGTCACCAAATTTTGTATTGCGCCCTCTAGCGGACAAAAAGTTATGTGTAAATATAAAATTAAAATAAATATACCGTGTTTGGCATCAATTGAAAGAGCTTCACGAGTACTTTATGTTGGTACATAATTACAGGAATGCTTTTTAGTTCATCAATTTAGCTTTTGTTAATATTATGCGCCACAAATACACTTTAACACAAAAATAGTACAAATAATAAAAACTAAAACAACTAAAACCCAACTACGACAAAAACCGACGCTGAAAAAGTATAAAACAAGATTTTCAGAATACTGCACTAAACAAAGTTGCTAATTTTTTGCTAGTTTTCATGTTTGGAAAGGTGTAGTCACACGTTACATATACCTACCGTAGCACTTTCACGACGTGTGACTGCGGTTTTCCAAACATGAAAACTAGCAAAAAATTTTATACTTTTCCAGCGTCGGTTTTTGTCGTAGTTGGGTTTTAGTTGTTTTACTTTTTTGTTATTCCGTTTAAAGCAATAGCAATGATGCAGATTCTCTTGTCGCAAAATAAAAGAAATATAGGCTCAGTGCACGTTCTTCTTTCTAATTCAATACGAAGAGGATAGAACATGCGTGTTTAAATGTAGTCCTGTCAAATTAGTTAGCGTCTGACGTAATGATGCTAAATCCCTTGAATCGGCGACATTGCCTGCCTTTATTGATAAACTTCTTTAGCTGTGTCAGGCTATCATCTGACTGGGAAACCCCTAGATGTTGATAATTTCCGTGAAAAGATTACGATTAAAAAGGACCAAAAATATAATACGAGTTGCTATCATGATGTCGTAGTCGAAAATTTTAGACTACTTATTCCATATTAGAGTATGAATTATTCACTAAATTTACAGAAAATAAACTCATCTAAGACTCTCTTCTATACAAATAATTAATTAATAAAAATACTATTTGTAATGAGGAAACAACAGCCTTTTGCTAAATGCGGCATTTATAACAAATAAACTATTTTTTTCTATCTGTTTGTTCCGGCTAATCTCCGAAACGATTTGCGGACACTTTCGGCGGGCAGATAGCTGATTTTGTAGAGAGCCTAGAGTCAATGACTTCGAAGATATGTCACATCTACCAACCCGCACTGGGCTAGCGTGGTAGATTACGGCCCATTCCCTCACAGCTAGAGGAGGCCCGTGTCACAACTGTGGGAACATTAGGTATAGGCTGATTATGCAACTTAGGCTACTTTTTATTTTAGGCAAACAATTTGGTTTCCGCCAAAAAACCCATGAAATCCAACTTGTTTTCCAACATGCATAAGAACGAATTCCCCGGCACAGTTAAGTGTGAAATACTAGGCTATCTTCAAAGAAAAGATACACCTAACTCAAGAAGAATTCTGTTTATTTGACATTTACAAGAGCAATAAAAAGTGAAGAGTAAAAGTTTTTGAGGTAAGTCGTTAAGGTACGATCTCACACAGATCGTCTCTCTTTTATCTCGAGGGAGAGTTGGAGGACTAATGTTCTTCTTGTGTTTGTGGACTTAGTTCTGATAAAAAGTAACTAAGTTAGAACAAGGAATCTTGAACTATAATCAACCCGTGGAAAAGTCGGGAAGGAAAACAGAATATTTAAGTAATGGAATAACAATAAAAAGCGTCCGTCAAAGTTTTTGGTTAGCCGGAATTTCTCGAGAAATAATAATATTGTTTAGGGTCTATTTACTTGATATCCGGCAGGAAAGATTTTTTTTTATATAAATTGTAAACTAGCGCTTGACCGCAATCCCGCCTGATGGTAAGCAGTGACGCAATCGGTGATGGTAAAGCGCACTAGTTTATTAAGAGCCTATTCACTCTAGCCTTGAAGACACTCAAATTGTAGTCCGACGGAAACACCGCCGCTGGCAAATTGTTCCAGTCCCTTGATGTACTTACGCGGTATAAATGACGAGGCGAATAATAATTAATTCGATGTTAGGATTATGTAATCTTTATTATGTACAATCAAGAGCAAACGTATACGAAGTGTACGCGTTTATCCACCCATTATCAAGGGACATTGAGACAACAGAGTTAAACTCTAGCATAACCGTAAACCAAGATATAATAATATCACACCCATCAAATAATTTTCAAAATAAAATGAATAATAATAACCTTAAAATTGTTCATCAAAATATACAGGGTGTGATAAATAAACAATTAGAATTGGAGTTGTTCATGAACTGTAATTACATTGATATTGTTTGTCTTACTGAACATTGGTTAAAAGCCCATCAGTTCATGTTCAGCTTTAATAACCATCAGATTGCTAGCTCGTTCAGCAGAGTAAATATGATAAGGGGTGGCTCCCTAATAATTGTTCGTAACAATTTCAAATTTAAAGAAAGGACTGATATCGTAAGCCTCTCTGTTGAGCGGGTTATTGAAATTGCTTGCATCGAGCTTGAGCGGTTCATTGTAATAAGTGTCTACAGGCCCCCATGTGCTTCCTATGATATTTTTGAGAAATATATGGAGGAAGTTTTATTAAAGACTTGTCACAGTAACAAAACAGTTGTTGTTTGTGGAGACTTCAACATTAATGTTCTAGAGAAATCAGCTACCGTTAATAAATTTATGTCATTATTTAAGTCTTATAACTTGTATGCAAGATTCTTTGAGCCGACTAGAATAACTGCCACGAGTGCCACCTGTTTAGACAACATCTTTACTAACTCAAGACCTTCTGACCATTTAATTATAAACAAGTTAGACTCTGATCACTGTGGCCAGTTAGTTACTTTTACTCAGAAAAGTGAAGTCAGAGCTCAAAGAAAACTTGTGAGTTTTGTTCCTATAAATGAAAATCGTTTAGGACAATTTAAAAATAATTTAATTGAAAAGCTACCGGATTTGCCTTATCACGCCAATCCGGATCATGCGTATAGTGTACTATTTAACCTAATTAATTGTGAATTTATGAAAGTTTTCACAAAAAAAAACATTGCCTGTTAGCGACCGTATTATATTTAGTGACTGGGCAACCCCAGGTATTTATAAAAGCAGGGAAAAAATGTATGAATTGTATCAGGAAAAAACATTTAACCATGATGAAGCTTTTCAAGAATTTGTTAAAAATTATTCAAACACTTTTAAAAGAGCCTGTTCCTCGGCAAAAGCCATACACATTAAAAATAAAATAAAATCTTCCGGCAATAAAATCAGAACAACTTGGGGAATTATAAATTCTGAAACTGGAAGAACCAAAGTACAAAATCGCGATTTCCATCTTAAAATTAACCATGAAGATATAAAGGCGGACTTGGAGGTAGCAACTGAGTTTGAGAATTTTTTTACTAGTATTCCAATAATGACAACAAAAACTTTGTCTTCTTCCTCCACTTCTGCTTATGCCATACTAAAAGAATGTGTTCCAGATTGTGACAATCACTTTGAATTTGCATTTGTGACCAGTAAAGACATTATAGAATCTTTTAAGGATCTTGATGTAAAAAAAACTGCCGATCATTGGGGTTTGTCAGTATACACTGTAGCTTCAATAATAGATGTTATCGCACCTTTCTTAGCAATTGTTTTTAATTCTTGTGTCACATCTGGCGTATTTCCTGATTTGATGAAACTAAGCAAAGTAATTCCACTGTTCAAATCTGGTAGTACAACTGATCCCACGAATTTTCGGCCAATATCGATATTACCAACTTTGAGCAAAATTTTTGAAAAATTAATTTTGAAACAGTTGTTGAGGCACTTTACCTTACACAATTTATTGCACGTGAAACAATTTGGTTTTACAAAGGGTCGTTCAACTACGGATGCGGGCGTGGCGTTGCTAAAGAACATATTTGGGGCCTGGGAGGAATCGCAAGATGCTCTTGGTATTTTTTGTGATTTGTCCAAGGCCTTTGATTGCGTACATCATGATACTCTTATCAGGAAATTGTACCATTATGGTTTGAGGGACAGAGCTCTCGACCTTCTGACTTCTTATCTGAATAATCGAATTCAGAGGGTTGATGTTAATGGCAAGAGATCTGCGGGATCTGTGGTCACCATGGGCGTTCCGCAGGGCTCAATTCTAGGTCCATTCTTGTTTTTAATTTATATTAATGACTTACCTCATCACGTGAGGGATAATCACAACATAGTATTGTTCGCGGATGACACTTCTCTTATTTTTAAAGTCAAGCGTCAGCTAACAAATTTTGACGAAGTTAACAATGCACTCTCTAAAGTTGTCCATTGGTTTAATGTAAATAACCTCCTTTTAAATGAAAAAAAACTAAACTCATTAAATTTTCTACGCCAAATGTCAGGCAGCTAAGTACCAATGTTCAACTGAATGGAGTAGAGTTGATCCCTGTCGAGTCGACAGTTTTTCTTGGATTAACTATTGACGCCAAGTTACAATGGGGTCCTCACATTGAGAAGCTGTCGGGTAGACTCAGTTCTGCCGCCTTTGCTGTTAAGAAAATTAGACAGATAACTGATGTGGATACAGCCAGAATTGTTTATTTTAGTTATTTTCATAGTCTTATGACTTATGGGATTCTTCTCTGGGGAACTTGTGCGGACATCAATACCATCTTTGTTTTACAGAAGAGGGCTGTTCGAGCCATTTACAACCTTGGTCCTAGAGAATCTCTTAGAGAAAAGTTCAAAGAGGTGAACATTCTGACTGTAACTTCACAATATATATTTGAAAATCTTATGTATGTTCATAAAAATATCTCGAATTTTAAGAAAATAAGCGATATTCATAATATAAATACCAGGAACAAACACAATCTTGCTGTATATCACACTCGTCTCCACGGAGTAGGCAACTCGTTCATGGGTCAATGTATACACTTTTACAACAAGCTTCCCATGGACGTTCGAAACTTACCCATTAAACGATTTAAGAACCATATAAAGGCCAAACTTTGCAAAAAGGGGTATTATAAAATCACAGATTATTTAGAAGACAAAAAAGCTTGGGACTGAGCTGCTCGCTCTGTTAAGCATTGTTAATTGTTATTAAGCAATATGCGTAATTATAAGGTAAATTATTGTAAACATTTTCATTTTTAATGTCTGGACTTGAAAAAAGACGATGATCCCTGAGTTTGTTTCGGCTATTTCTTCTCAGAGGTAGTCAGTTAGGAAATGCCGGCTTCATCTAGTTAAAAAAAATAAAATAAAAAATAAACATGACGTGTAAAAGTGATCAGTGATCCTACTTGCTTAATAAACGATTTCATTTCATTTCATTTCATTTATTAAAAAGCTATTTACTTACTCCTTCTTCTAGAAGTATATTCTGTTTGAAATAATAATAGCTTGACTTTTCTTTTTTTTTCTTTTCTTTTTCAAAAGTTGATTGATCGTCCCGGTAACAGCTTACACACACCTCCGAAAACTCACCAGTAAGGCCCTAATTTTGACCCATATAACATTAGTGCGAAAACAAGCGTTTCCTTAGGACCACCCGCGATCAGTTTATCCAACATTAATTTATAACTTCCTGATAGTCCAATTATACCGCAACATGTGTCCACGAAGACTAAGCAGACCGACCGTTATGTTCAAAGTTCAAATAAAGAACGATACGAAAACAAAGATGGCGTCGCGAACTTGTCTAATAACGCGCGAATTTGGAAGGACTGTTATTATCGAAATTCACGCTATAATATAATCTTATTACATAACCTTCTAGGTGTTTGTGAAGTTTCAATGTTCGTTAATTATTGTTCTTTTTGATCTTTTCAAAGTTTGAGTTTAATCCATACTAATATTATAAATGCGAAAGTAACTCGGTCTGTCTGTCTGTTACGCTTTTCCGCTTAAACCTCTTAACCGATTTTGATGAAATTTGGCACAGACAATCTTTAGACTCTGAGAAAAAACATAGGCTACCTTTTATCCCGGAAAAAATTGATGTTCCCGAGGGAAATCTAAAAAGCGCGATATAACCGAACTCTACGCGGGTGAAGCCGCGGGCGCAAAACAAGTTTTCTATATAAAATTTAAGAATAATGGCGAATCTACATGAACTTATTGAAACAAATTTCCAAGTTTATAATGTACTTTCCTGTATTGTCAAATAAAAGGTCATTCGATGAAGCGGTAGCTCGCAGCTTTGAAGCCTATAGGCATAAAAACTTATTGATGAGCTATTTCTTGACAGCTGAAACACATTTTTAACGCTTATTCGCTTTCTTTATCCAAGTCTTTATCAACCTTATTTTGGTTCATACCATTATTATTTATGTACATCATAATAAAACAATTTTTTCCACGTTGTTACGCCATAAAATCCATTCTTGAAAATAAATTTGCACAATAATTAGTATTGCAGCAGAAAATCTAACAACATTGAGCTAACAGGAGAGGTTTGCATCTATCCACGCCGCTATTCATTACATTGTATAAACTTCGTTCTAGATTAAAATTCAGCCTTCAGTTTAGCTTATTTCAGCACTAGACACATTTTTCGCTAAACACTGGATAACTCAGCCATCATCTGAACTGTGTGTATCAACACTCAGCTTTTGAAGAAGATAGGGAAACCAGAATGTATTGTGGAGAGTTTTCAGAAGAGATGCTTACAGACATTACGTGTTGATGCAACATTCAGGGAGGTAAAGTTGGGCCTATCCTTAACTAGCTAACTAATTTCTCTTAATGGACTGGACTTTAAAATCTTGGCAAACAGGGCTTTCAACAAGATCCAACCCCCCTGCTAATGTTACGGAAGACTTTTTATCCTTTTAAAAGGTGACAATCCCACAATTTCACAGGAATATTTCTCATAGTTCACTATTTTGCAGACTATTGTAAAAATGTATAGGTACTATTTGATTTTCCCGGCAAATATGTCGCCTTGCCAGTTAAATTAACTAGGGCCCTGGCAGTAAGGGTGATAAATGACAGCTGATCAATATTCCACTAAACGGTTTAAACACAGTTCGCCATCAATTAACCTTATGTCAAACCATTTCCCAGTAAATAACAGAATGGTTGTTCTCGACGTTTAAATTAAACACGTTTATGTACTCATTTCCTTTGATGTTTTACATCGACTTCGATGTATATAAATAAATAGGAAAGTGATCCACTTTTTGTTAAAATGAATGGCTGCAGGCTGTCCTCAAGTTTAAATATAGAGTCAGGGGAAGGGCTCAGCTTACAGTAGAGTTTTATCGAATGTGGGACATTGCATTAATAGCTCAGAAGCCGCGTCATAGAATATTTTTCCAACAGGATTTTGTCAGTAGATGCCCCGAGTGTGAATTTGTGCCTGTTTCATGGGAGTAGACTCGCATTCTACTACATAGGGCTTTAAAGTCTTGCCGCCAAGCGATTCGTCGTGTTCCGGCATGATGTCTGGTGAAGCCGTACGGAGGACGGGTCTGAGCAGTTGTGTTGCGATGTGTGCCGGGTATGATGTGCCCAATGTTGTTGTGTCGGGAGTTTGGTCGTGGAGGGTCTCCAGATCATCTTCTGGGGCAGCATCGTTGGTCGTGTTGTTGGGTTAAACATTGCATCACCTCGCTCAACTGCCGCCTTCCTTCCTATTCACTCAGTTTTTTTGAGTGAATAGGCTTAATAAGCTAGTGCGCTTTACCATCAACGATTGCATCACTGCTTACCATCAGGCGGGATTGCAGTCAAGCACTAGTTTATATCTAATAAAAAAAAAAAAAAAAAAGATAACCGATGAATTAATGTGGGTGACGTATGTATACAATGTGGGGATTAGGTTATCATATCACATTAATTGACACCATGTATTCTCGATTACGTATTTTAAACACATACAATTTAAAGAATTGATAAAAATAACATTCATTTGGGACCTTTTATTTCGGTTTAGTATTTAAGTTATATAATTCATGATTATTTGGTAAGAAATATCAAACAGTTTGTGTTGAATTCTTGATACCGTCGACCCGAGAAAATAAAAAAGTAACAATTCCAGTAATAAAGTTATCCATTTGATGCTAAAATTTAAGCAACTATAACACTCCCATAATATAAATCTCCGATCAATAACTACTCTATGAGTTTCCATAAATCCGCGTAAACAACGCGATGTTTCCGCAGATGTGCGCGGGCGCAGGTCGGAGTTTGGGCGCCTGCCACGCGCCCCGACTATTGAACCCGGCTACAGATTAGAATAATATGCAAATGTGAGGCGCCAGTGATAATGCCGACGGTAATCAACTAATGAATAACCAACGATTTTGACTACTATTTACACGGGTAGATATTCTTGTCGTTATCCAGAAAAGAAATTTAGTTTGAGATAGGTACATGTTCAGTGGCTAGCTATTTGAGAAAAACTGTTTTCCGTTTACATCTGAATGCCGATCGCTTTACCGAGGCGTTGCTTGAGGTAGCAACGCGTTTCGGGAGGACGAGGAGTACGGTGACGTGATGCGAGAACTCTGCGATTTGTCAACTTTTGACAACTATCCCCTCTCCCGCACCGCGCAGCTGCCTCAGGCAACGCCTCAGTCAAGCGGTCGACCTACCTATAGGTACGATGACAGCAAGTCAAGCTATCCGAAACTCAAATATTCCGAATCTTGGTCCTTAATGCTTTAGGGATAAAGTTGAAAATCTAATAAGGAAATCTGGCAGATTGTAGTAGCTTGATGTGCTGTCGTCTGCAAATACAGCTACATATGTCCAATATAACATGACTTCCGATTGTGCGAAAAACAATACCTACAATGTGAGGTCAGCTAACTTTAAATAAATATTTATGTACTTACATTTCCTGAATTAGCTTAGAGTAAATTTCAGTTGTGAAATATATCAAAAGGATGATGGGTGTTAATGTTCGTGTTTAGACATAAAATGCTTTAATTAACCTACCTACCTAACGTACCTACGTACCTGACGCAGTTTTCGCTCTATTTAAACAATAATAAATAAATATATAAGAAAAATCACACAGATTGAGCTAGCCCCAAAGTAAGTTCGAGACTTGTGTTATGGGATACTAACTCAACGATACTATATTTATAATACGTACCTACACTACCTACATATATAGATAAACATCCAAGACCCAGGCCAATCAGGAAAAGATCGTTTTACATCATGACCTGGCCGGGATTTAAGTATTTGTCAGGTCTTGAAAAAAAAGTACTTGGGTTTCTTTCAGAAACCTCTCAGATATTTCGTATGCAAAGATTTCTTCAACAATTAATTTACTTGTTCACGCAAATAAATATGGCAATAGAGAAAATTACTATTTAATTATTATAAATTGTAATAGCTGGTGTTGTTATTAAATAAAATAACGTAATAAATAGTTCTATGGCACGAGACACGAACTATGGGCCATTCATAACACACATTATTTATTTGAATAAAATAAAATTTTGTGGCATGTTTTGTATAATTTCATAATTTTTTAATAATAAAATATTCTCAAAAGCGTAGATATTATATTAGTTTAGGTGAGAGGTGAGCATGAAATTGTAAAATAGAAACTTTATTTGGAAGTAAATCATCACCAACCTTTTTTATCGTCCCACTGCTGGGCACAGGTCTCCTCTCATACAGAGAAGGATTGAGCATAATCACCACGATTGCTCAATGTAGGTTGGCGATTTCAGACTTAAAGTCCAGGTTCAAGATGTTTTCCTTCACCTTTTAATCAGTCATAGTGTTAAGATATACCTAGAAATTACATATAACTTTAGAAAAGTTAAATTGGTAGTTGCCTGACCTGGAATCGAACCCGTACACTCATACTTGAGCGGCTGGTGTTTTAACCACTAGCCCACCACGACTTTATTTACGACGAAAATTTATTTGAAAGCCCCTTTTTATGATAGTTCTGCGGCTTTTATGGTCTTTAAAACTAGGCATTGTAAAATTTTCATAATTATATCTTTATGGCGCCAACGATGCGTCACTTTTACCTTCATGGCCTCTAAACGGCAAGCGGTTTAATCCATCAACACCAAAAACGCCTAAAAAAACTACCTATTCAATACAAAATAGGTATAAAATTCTATCAACCCTGATCATAATCAAGTGTCGCACCCACATCATAATCTTCGGCCCTCAAACGTCACGCATTTGGCCGTTAATGAAGTAATATTTTTTTTCTGCTGTTTTACGCACGGTATTACACCGATCGGCCTTGTCCGACAACCCGGCAGAATTGAGAAGAGATTTATAAATACTCTGTGGTCGTATTATAGGTTGTCGACTTAATTTGACCGGCTAACGAGGCACTAAAGGGTGTAGGGCAATTCGCGCCACCGGGTTCGATAATTGTAATGTTTTCTATTTATATCTTTATAATTTTCGTGCTGAACATGGAAAACTGTACGCTACATTAATTTGTAATGTGTGCTGTAATTGCTGTAAATACTGGAGTATATAGGTATACATATAGGTATTATTCATAATTGTGGTTAGTATGGGCCTTGACTAGGGTTGCCAGACCGCCGGGAAATCCGGGATCGTCCCGGAATCTTGCCTCTTGTCCCGGAATGACCTCTTGTCCCGGCATGAGCGGTAATTGTCCCGGATTTTAAAAAGTTATCAATCTTGTATAGAACATATTAACAAAGATGATAGTAAGAATTTACGAGTGTCTTTTTTTTTTTTTTTTTTAGCCGTTCTTCCTTTTTCCGAGAGAGTCTCTGTCGACAACTGTCCCGGATTTTGTAACTTCCTATCTGGCAACCCTAGCCTTGACGCCTGAAATAAATGAATAAAAACTCTGTGATAGGCCATAATATCGGCTACCGGCAGAAGTTACCGCCCACCAGACAAAGTCTTACCGCCAAGCGATTGGTCGTGTTCCGGCACGATGTCTGGTGAAGCCGTACGGAGGACAGGTCTGAGCAGTTGTGTTGCGATGTGCGCCGGGTACGATGCACCAAATTTTGTTGTGTCGAGAGTTTGGTCGTGTTGTTGGGTTTAACATTGCATCACTTCGCTCAACTGCCATCTAAGCTTCCTGCCTCTTCACTAAGTTTATTAAGTAAGTGAATAGGCTTAATAAACTAGCGCGCTTTACCATCAACGATTGCATCACTGCTTACCATCAGGCGGGATTGCGGTCAAGCGCTAGTTTATAATTATTAAAATAAATAAATAAATGGATAAATAACAGCCGCAGGGGTCGATAGATCAAGTTGACCTACACTTGCCACGGTTGGCTATCGTGGATGGGTAATCATTTTTAAGAATCAAGACCTCCTCATGCATCGGAAGCACGCTAAGCCGCATTCCTGGATCCTTCGGTAAGTACGGGTTGTCAGAAGCCTATAATTCTGTTAATCTTAAGACCCTGTGACAGTTAAAATTGATTTCCGCATTTTTGTTTAATAAAGTTATAATAAAGTCGAAAATTACCATAATTTTAAAAACACCATGGTCATGAAAAGCTTCGAAATTTATATTCTATGTAAAAGAAAGTCGTGTTTGTTACACTATTTATAACTTTTGAACGAATAAACCTACATATTTGACGAAAAATTGGTGGGAAAGTAACTTTGAACCAGGAGACGGACATGACATAGGGTAGACGGCCGTTTTAACTCTGATTTTTTTTTTCTGATTTTCTGAAAATGTATTTGAATATGTTTTCCTTTTCCACAATAAAGCATGGCCTAGACAACTAATTAAAATAACAAGAAAATTTAAGTTTCTTTTTAAACAACCTGTCAGAGCTCATTTCTTGTCTAGACTGCCTCTTACATTTCCTTCAACATCTTGGCATCAGATCAAAGTCAGCACTCAAGACGTTACCTACGCTTAATATTTCGTTGAACAGTCGAAAAACAAAATAGATACATTTTTTACTGTCTGTACTGGTTTTGCTGTCTCGTGTGTTTTCCACATTGTCCACAACGCTTCTCATTAATAACTTTAAACATACTCTAACACATAGTATTTATTCTAATTAAACCTTTTATAGGCATGTTTGCTTTGTCAAGGAGTCGGTCAGAAAGAAAAATAAGCTAACTTTCAATTCCAAGGTTTGGTTGAATCAGATTCACATCGTGATGAAGTCCACAAGGACCGATGCCTGCCAGGGCGAAGTCCACAAGGACCAAATATTAGGTACTAGCTTTCCGCCCGTGGCTTCGCCCGCGTGGAGTTCGGTTATATCGCACTTTTTAGATTTCCCTCGGGAACATCAAATTTTTCCCGGATAAAAAGTAGCCTATGCTCTTTCTCAGGGTCTAAATATTGTCTGTGCCAAATGTCATCAAAATCGGTTGAGAGGTTTAGGCGGGAAAGCGTAACAGACAGACAGACAGACAGACAGACAGACAGACAGACAGAGTTATTTTCGCATTTATAATATTAGTATAGATTAGTATAGATAGTATGGATAAAGAGTCACTAAAGAATTACCATAACATAATACGGTTCCAGAGGCAGTATAGACCGCTGCCTTCGTAAATACAACCACCACCTTAATTCTAACGCACTGTCAATCGCAATGAGAAGGATTTCTTATTTCTTTTAAAGCAATCTTCTAAGTTTGACTAATTCGTATACTTAATAACGTAATAAACGTGGCCGATATCTCAAAATGCATAGCAAATTTTAAGTGTTTTATACAAATACCTCGCAGAGGCATCGCACTGCTGCCTTCCGAAGCAGACTTAGCTCATGGGTTTAGAATTTGATCCCCTTTAGAGAAGGTTGGATTTGTCATTGTTTAGAAAAAGATGACTTTGATGAATCATGACGATGTTCTATAATATTATGGTGTACATGGTAAAGAGTATTCTATTCTACTCTTCTGCGTTAAGGCTCCCTCAGACAGGCGCTACATGTTGCGGTTTGATACTGTTACTGGTAGAATATTTTCCATGAAGTTTTGCTGGCATTCGTTTGTCTGCAGAAACTTTTAACCTCCTTTTGTTTGCTTTAATATCACAGCAATAATGTTTCCTGGGTAAAAAAAATTGATTCTATTTAGTACGTCATTCAGATTATTGAAAAGTATTGGATACGTATATTTTATTTTATCAAATCAATAAAAAATGACAAATATCAAAGGCATCAAAGATCAGGAGTGGTGGCTGGTGACGTCGCTGGTCGCTAAAAGTGTAGCGTGCAGTGACGTCACACGAGTTTTCAACGCGCTGTGTCTTCTTCATTTTTTGTTTAGGTATATGAAAAAAGAAAAAATACGTGTTTAGTATTTTTTGGAAATCTGACTAACGAACTAATTAGTTTTTTTTAGTCCAATACCCTATTATATGTACATTGTACATATTTAAGAGTTAGTTTAATGAGTTTTAATGATTGTCACGTTATCAATCATTGATAAAATATTAAACAGATACGATATATTCTAACAAACTGACCAAAAAAAATGTGCCGAACACAGCAGCAGCACACATGCATATTTTATTCCGCATACATTGGTACAGTGTGAGTGAGATGGGGCGCAATCTAAGCATAGAGAAGAAAAAGATGGCTAGTGTTTGTCGTTTGCGCTGTTAGTGTTTGTTTTTACGAGTGTATCGAGAGTGACTAAAGCGAGATACAGGACTTACCTCCTTTTGTACGCTTCATTTTTAGTGCGCTAATGACATACCTATCTACCTTAGTTTAATATTTTATCAATGTTATCAATTTATGTTTGGTGGTAAGTACTACTAAACTGACTTTGAGATAATCGGCGTAATAGCAACACGGTATCTTAAGATCACACGAAGACCTTATATTAGGGAATTTTCATTCCAGAAAATTAAAATGGTTATGAAGCGCGAATGGTTGCGGATGAAGAAGTCGGCAGGTAGTGTCATGTAAATTCGTTTTAAGTCGTGAACTTTCCATAAATTGAAACTAGTTAACATTAGGTAGTAGAAGCTTTCAGCAAATGCCGATCGATACGGACATTTTATAGTCCAAACGACATCGATACAAATACTCACAGTATCGTGGAACCTTGACAGCCTTACTATGAAACTCATTTATTTGAATTCGTTAAATTTTGATATAACCCCGTTTTTTAGCCTTTTTGTTTGATTACATTTAACTCTTTGTTTATTTTTTAGATGTCCTGTTACTCGTACGGGGTTCTGTTTATTATATATATTGAATGTGGGTAGATATTCTTACTTGCGAAATACAAAATTCTACATCTCGCAAGCAGAATTTACCGCGCCACAAGTATATATATACAACATCCCGACATCATTTGTGGGGCGGTAGCCCGCCAGACAGGACCAATCTGGTCGGAAAATCGACCCTTTTCTATGGAATGTGTAAACGTTATACTCTGTTCGTCATACCTATTTTCTATTAGTTATTATTGGAATGAGTACAGGAAAAGGTAATTTTCAATATTCGCCCTTTTTGTAACTTCATAAATTATCACACTAACCATGGAAAACAATAGATCAAGCACCCTTTTCTCATCAGACACGGGGGCTCTGACCGCAGCCCTCCTTTAATTGGAACCCCTCCTCGCTCGAGTGGCTGTACGAGACTACTTTTTGTGGTACTTTCAACCCTGATCTTCGGAATGTGCATAGTTCTATGATTGGAATTTAAGGCTTTGGTTAGAGTTGGCCTAGGGTCGGGGTTGAATCAAAATGTTTTTGTGTGAATGTCGCAAACTTGATTGTCAGAACGAACCTTTTGTGGATCGATGATTCGATACAAATATTCCATGAATGCTGACTGAAGTGAACTTCAAGCTTACAGACAAACTAAGTTACTCTAACCACCAGCTACATCGTAAAAAATACCGGTATTCCCGCCACAATATCAGTCTGCGATCTGTCTAATGTACACTAATTCACGAACTAATACATTAAATATGATACAAAAATACATGCAAACGACAACATTTGGCAGACAATTATCACGAGGTACGTGAGTACGTGTCGCCAGCTGGACTATAAAACATATGACGCAGAAGACCTACTTCTAAAGAACTACCATATATTTAAAGTCTGTGAAAACACCAACAGTACAAATTACGATTAACAGGTACAACTATTGTTATAATATTAAACTAAGGCTACACTAGCCATCTTTTTCTTCTCTATGCTTTAGATTGCGCCCCATCTCACTCACACTGTACCAACGTGTGAAATGTACGCAGAATAAAAAAATTGCATGTGTGTGCTGCTGCTCCGATTGGCACATTTATTTCGGTTAATTTGTTAGAGCATATCATATCTGCTTAATATTATATCAATGGGTACAACCAAATGAATACTGGATACACTGTATTTCGTACTCTGTGGCACCTATAAAATGTGCTATTACGATCGGCTACGTCATATGCGCTTACGATTGAGGCCCACTGTATACGTACGATATTTTTTCGCACACAAATATTAGAGTAGGCTACGATGTTTTGATGAATATTGTTGCTGAGAACGGCCAGGTTGTTAGCCTTGTTTCTTTTACGAGTAAGAGTTGGATGAGGCGACATGAGGCAGACGAAGGATCGCGTGTGATTAAACATGATGCAAACGTAGGTAGGCAGACATTTTGGGAACAAGGTTTGAGGAAAACATTTAGTTCATATTACTTAAATATAGAGACTTAACTTTTATAAAGTTATTTATTTTCTATGTTATTAAAATTATTCTATATACTTAAGTAGATGTAGAGTAGTTTTGGCTTGAGTTTTTTTTTTATAATTGTAGTTAGTACGACGCGTTTTCGCGAAAGTAATAAACAGCGCGATTACGTCCTACGTCACATCGGCGCTCGCGCAGCCGTGAGGCCCACCGTCGAATGTAGTGCGTAGTATAATTATGTTTCAAGCATGTATCAGCTTTGTTTTGGGCCAGTCTGTGATAGGTTTTTTTTAGGTATTTTGCGATAAAATAAGATTTTATTTCATTTTAAGATTTAATTTAATTTTATGTATTATTTACCTAACACACTATCAATATAATAATGAGAATCATTTTGTAAGAACTGTAAGAAGTCTCTAATAGATTGATTCAAGACTAAAAATTAGTCAGCTCCAGAACTTAAATAATTATGTATTCAGCGAATTGTCAACATACAACATTTACATTAGACCTGTATCAAGTACAAAATATGCCTAAATAGGCTGTATGTTATATCTTTAACAATATAAGCTGCGTATTTATTAAAATATGTATGTAAATTATGGAACTGAATTTATAACATATTTTGGAAAACATGATTTGATATAGTAGTTAAACAGAAAGTATTAAATCAGTGATTCTCTGATACGATAGTGTGTGACATCATTGAGGCTCACTGCCAACACGGCGGGAGTATGTGAGGCCTCTTACAGTGTTAGTGTTCTTTAATCGCATTGTGTGTAGATAGTTACAGAAAATCAACTTGTTATAATAGAAACATCATCATCATCTCAGCGTTAATCTCGCTCGCATCAGAAACTTTTTGAGCTTTGGAGTCTGAGGTCCGCTTTACCATAACTGCTGATTTTGGCTAAACTTCGATATTTTCCGAGAAGCGACTGCCATCTGACCTCCACAACCCGAAGGCGATATCGAAGCATTGCAGCTAGACCAATTGTTGAACTTTTGAGGGCTCCAACAACCCGTAACGACTGCCATTAGATGTTCTTATGGCAACCGAGATCAACGGCTTAACGTGCTTTCCGAGGCACGGCCATTGTTATAATAGAAACAATCGTGGAAAAAGGAACAGGGCTGGTCAGGGCATTGCCCAGTGCCCTGACCAGCCCTGTTCCTGCGCCATTATAGCGTTACTACGCTATAACAGCACAGACAGGAATAGTTAGAACACCGCACTCTCAGATGTCAAAGTTGATGAACCATACCAAATACATATTTATGTAGGTACCTATATGTCTCCAGATTATGATACTGCTTATCTGCTTGATAGACACACATCTGAGAAAAGTAAACGTATTGTTCTAGTTAAGTAATTCTTAGTTTGAAAGTGATGATCCAGCACTTAGAAGCCATTGCATTACCGGGTGAAAAATATTGCGTTTTATATAAAAATCTGAACTATTTGTCAGCGGGGTGTCTGAATCCATTCTTACAAAATTTTGAGTAAGATGAATCGTACGCATTATTTTAAACAGCAACGACCTCTCTACTTTGCACGGATTTACGGCTGGACCTGACAAGACGGAGGTGTCTTTAATATAGGTACTTACTATGTAAATTTGGGATTAAAATCGAGCCATTCCATCTTCCAACTTCGGCGTGCTGCACTGGCTGCTGCTGCTGCTTGAAAACCACAAGCGTCGCAACTAATAATAAGCTTAATTCATAAAAAATAGTACTTTGATTTTGATAACATTACACTGCTATGATAAAACAAACATACACAAAAGTTTGGAGGAAAAGTTAGGAACTAAGAGGAACCTGTTTTTGGGCTAACACAGCCAATTTAGATTAGAGTTCTTTATTGATTTTGCAAACAAAGAAAGGGCTAAGTTGTATTTAAGTATTCTGTGTAGGTACTTCTATTTGTGTAATGTAATATTGAGAACGAGTGTGAGAATTTGACCATTCACAAGCGTGCTAATGATTTTATGAGTGAACATGATAGGAATCAGTCAAAGTGGATATAGTGTACATATATTATGTAATATATAGATATTAATACAACATATTATATAAACAATACATTATATCAATGTCTAACCTGGTATAAGTAGAAGTTGTTCAGCCTCGTCATAAGAGAAACCTTATTTATTTATTAAAACTTTATGCACAAATAAAAACATTGCACAATGGCGGACTTAATGCCTTAGGCATTTTCTACCAGTCTACCTTAAGGTGATGCAGAGACAAAACATGGTAGGTGCAAAGATTTTTTTTTATAAGTATAAACTAGTGCTTGACTGCAATCCCACCTGATGGTAAGCAGTGATGCAATCGTTGATGGTAACGCGCACTAATTTATTAAGCCTATTCACTTAAAAACTTAGGAATAGGAAGGATGACGGCAGTTGAGCGAGGTGATGCAATGTTAAACCCAAGACCAACGCGACCAAATGATGCTGCGCTAGAGGGAGACTCTCCGCGACCATACTCCCGACACAACAACATTTGGCGCGTATCGTATCGTACTCGGCCCACATCGCAACACAACTGCTCAGACCCGTCCTCCGTACGGCTTCACCAGACATCATGCCGGAACACGACGAATCGCTTGGCGGCAAGACTTTGTCTGGTGGGTGGTAACTTCTGCCGGCAGCCGATGTTATGGCCTACCACCGAGTAAGACAATAAAAGAGAAGATAAAGATATAAAAGAGAAGTTAAAAGCAAAACACAGAAAAATATTATAATAAATACATACATACAAAATATAAACAGTAGAGAGGGATAAACAGTAGAGAGGGATAAACAAAAATATAGATAAAGAAAAAGAATAAAATGTAATCCGATACTTTTTCGTTTAACGGTTTGTATCGAGTGGAATACATTTTGATTAGTTTATTGTAGACTAGCTTTCCGCCCGCGGCTTCGCCCGCGTGGAGTTCGGTTATATCGCGCTTTTTAGATTTCCCTCGGGAACATCAAATTTTACCGGGATAAAAGGTAGCCTATGTTCTTTCTCAGGGTCTAAAGATTGTCTGTGCCAAATTTCATCAAAATCGGTTGAGAGGTTTAAGCGGGAAAGCGTAACAGACAGACAGACAGACAGAGTTGCTTTCGAATTTATAATATTAGTATGGTTATAGGGACGGGAGACCGGTTGAAATTTCTTAAAGTTCATCCATGGTAAAACCGGATGTTGCAAGTTTAGTTTTGAGGAGAATATGGTCAATAGATGTTTTAGTCACTCGCCTAATAATTAACATATGCGAAGGCAGCAGGCCGTGACTAGCAGCTAAAGTAAGGTAACGCTTGCCACGAAGGCCAATTTTGTCTAAATTGATTGCATTATTTATTTTTCTTATTACTATAATGTTCTTGAAGAAAGAGCAATTTACGAAAAGATCTTTTATAAACTTTGGAGCAGGTCAAGTTTCTATAAAACGGTGATAATGTATTGCACAAAGTTATCAAATTTTACCAGTCCATTGATCTGCAATATGAAAGACGAGGCGAAGCGCTTCGTCCGGATCGTAGTCCACACTTCAGTAGTACACACTTGATAATGGGAAGATGACGACGGAATTAATTCATGTAATTGGAAGAAAAGGATCTCACATATACCTATACTAATACTAGCTGCCGCCAGCGACTTCTTTCGCGTGGAGTTAGTTATTTGAACATTTTATTTTAACCCCAACATTTATACAGCATACATTTTAAATTTTGGTTCTGCTCCGCTCCTGTTGGCCACAGCGTGATGTTATATAGCCTAATGCCTTCCTGGATCAACGGGCTACCAACGTAAAAAGAATTTTCCAAATCTGATCAGTACTTCCTGAGATTAGCGTGTTCAAACAAATAAACAAACTCTTCAGCTTTATATACATATTAGTATAGATATAAAGCTGAAGAGTTTGTTTGTTTAAAGCGTTAATCTCAGGAACTATTTAATCGATTTGAAAAATATTTTTTGCGTTGGATAGCCCGTTAATCCAGGAAGGCATATATATACCTATATATCGTCACGCTGCGACCAATTGAAGCGGATGATATAAAAACATTTCGAAACCTACGCGGGTGAAAGCGTGCAGTACAGCTAGTTATTCATAAGTGAAGTTAACTTCATCAAAATCCGTTGTGCAGTTAGTACGGCTAGTGGAAGTGTTTTTGAAATCAGTGCTCTAGGTGGGATGCTTCGTCTAGGTGAAACGTAATCACCCAGATACGATAACATACTCAGCCTAAAAGGCTCCTGCTGTTCGGGCACAGCTCTTCTGTGTGTGAGCGAGCCCCAGGAAATCTCGCAGAACATGTATGAACTCCCCTAATTACTAATGAAAGTATAAATCCGACTAATACATGATGATTTGCGTCTATTTGCCCTACGCACTCATCATCATCAGTCTCTGCTCGTCCACTGTTGGACATAGGCCTTTTCCATGACACGCCAACAAGCTCGATCCTGAGCAGTTCTCCGCCAGCCACTACCAGCCACCTCTTTGATGTCGTCGCTACATCTCGCCCAAGGGCGTCCTACGCTACGTTTGCCTACTCACTACACTACAAATATCTACCTAATGATTCAGGTAAATGTGCTTGTGTAGTTTATAGATGATTCCACTATAAATATCTCCCCGGGCCAGAAGCTGGGTACTCCCTTGAGGTATGTGTGGACGCCGCTGGGCCTTCTGTAAATCATACGTATTGTGGATGTAGTGCGTGCGTTCGTTGTTCTAATTCTTAGTTAATTTCGTTGACACGGTTTCTTTTCTCTTATTTAGAGGTTCACGGTCAATAAACAATGGGGTCAGCAGAACCAGTTCTATCCTGGCTTCAAATATGGCGCTGGACGAGTGCTAAACAACAACATTGTTAGGGAATGGGGCGTTTGTATTACGTGTTATAGGCAGCTGAGGTGTAAGATGTGGTTTGATTAAAGTTAAACCACGTATTTTTTTTACACTTTTCAATGTGTTTAGGCACTCTAATAAAAACAGACTTAGTTATATAATGTACCCTATGTTTTCAGAACCTGATTTTTGTCGTGTAAGAAGAAAATATTGAATTCCCATGTATAAGACAGGGAAACTTATAATTAACACTAGCGGCGTCCGGCAGTTTCACCCGCATAAGAACATACACGTAGAACCGTGTTAATCCTGGTTTTAAACGATCTGTGTGCCTTTCAACCAAATCCGATCCGTACACATTCAGTTCTTCTTTACAAACTGCCACATTATAATATTGTAAGTAGATTAGCAATAGCCTCGGCCTTTATCACATGTGTCTCAAACTTAACAGAAAAAAAAGTATGGATGTCAACATCTCTGCTTAACTCTTCAGGGAAATAAGGTGTGATGTTTACGTGTATTATTATTGTGAAATAATTTTCATACAAAGCGTAGTAATTTTGTAATCACCTTATCTACATAACTATATAAATGCGATGACCCTGAAACAAGCTTCATTTGCGGCAATTCCCATACACAGACACTCAAACGTTCCATAGTATTTATTTTTGCCAAATATTTTTTCGCTACAAGGCTACGCCACGAGGTTGTCAGTTGAGCTGTGTCTGCGCATTGAGGCCCACCGAGTACTGTTTCAAGGCCTATTGTTACGCTCCGCAGCGGTTTACTTTTCATGTCGGTTACTCCGGGTCTTTTCCCTTCAATATAAACAATCAAATCGCCCAAAATCAACAATACCTTTTATGTAGAATGAATTTCTGTAAAGACACTCTTCAGAAAGGATCGTGACATTTTTGTTAATTACTTTCATTCTTCTCACGGAATAGTTAATATAAGACTGGAAAGGCCGAGTAGGCGTAGCCGCCGTGCCACACATGTGAGACGCAAATCTTATGTCGACCGAACGTCCGAAACATTCATTTAGTATTCTTAAAAGTACTTCACGAGTCGGAGCTCCACTTTAAAATGCCGTATTGTGCAATTATAACATGCAGGGCAAAAAGCCAGACCTCAACTATACAACGAAGTGGTATATGTATATCTTTCCATCGGTAAGTCGAAAATAATATTATGTTGTAGTAAAATTTGTAAAAAACACAAAAACATACTGAAAACAATGATATTCCAAACATCCATGATATTATTGCTTCAAGGAAGAAAAAAAATTACATTGCTCGGTTTGTCTTCGCTTTGGAAAAACAATAAGAAAGTCCGCGTACGATGTAGTGAATCCAATGCGTCCTCTACACTTTACTCATTGTCATTTTGTCCTTTGCCCTGATTGGCTGAAATGCAGGGCGCCATGTTTATTTATAGTGAGGTGACCATGTGGTTAATTAAAATTATCGATAGAATTCAGAAATATACGAGTATGATAAATATATTGTTTGAATCATTTTATATTAAATTAATAATATTTTATTTTTAATTAGACATATTTAAATAATATATTACTAATTGTTTAAGAAAAGCCTTCATAATTTTTATGTGGTCAAGGCTTATTATTATAGTTTTGCAGACTTTTTGTTTTAGAAACATCTTGGTTGACTATTTTATATAATTTAATTATTAGAAACTGACATTAATTATATTATTGACTGATGAATTTGAAATAGAATTATTGTATTAATTGATGGAATTATATTATTAAGCAAACAATGAACTAGAACTACTTATATGATTTAATTTGTGTATATGTTGTATGTGATATGATGTATTTTTAAATTGTGAACATTTTAATTGTGCCTTTTAATTGCCGAAATATGGCTATTTGTATTAATATTATGTACCGCCATGTTTGCACCCTTATGTGCAAAATAAAATATCTTATCTTATCGAATAAATGTAATGGAATGATATAAATATTAATATTTATTTTAATAAATTGCAAATAAAAATAAATAAATTATAAATTTTAGGTTTCCTAAACAACCTAGCGTTATAAGAGAGCGATGGATTGACGTGACGGGTAGAGTAAATAGGATTGCGACAAAGACTAGTACTATTTACTCTAAACATTTTATCGAAAATGATTATATCATTAAAAAACCGGGTAAAAGGTACCTAAAACCAGGTATGGTCCCAAGAGAGCAAATAGTTCGGATTTGTTCTTTGGTAAGTTTTGTCATAACCGTTGTGCTGATATTTGTTGGACTTAGGTTCCGTATTTTATTCCTATTTTCTACTATCGTTAATTATGAACAAATTTGATCCTTAAGGTTAAACAGACACAACACAACTTTTAATAAATTATTTTTTATAGGAAATATATTTATTATAGGAAATATATATATTACAGGAAATATATATATTATAGGAAATATATATATTATAGGAAATATATTTGTTTATAGGAAAAAATATTTAAAATAAGTAAAGTTAGGTAGGTACGACATTTTATTACACATTTTTGCTAAAATCTCGAAAAGTCCTATCACCTCAAAACTTCTTGTAAAACTGTTTTACACCTAAACCTTTCATTCAACTCTAATTTTATGTTGATAGCACCATAAACCAAAAATCACATTATCAAGTTACGTAAATTTATAAGTACATTTCTTTTTTTTAAATCCCCTACAAATTACTTAAAAATCATATAACTGAAATCTCATGTATACTTATATGTAAAGATCCTAATTCTTACGAAACTACATAATGAGAACACAATTAATCCTTTTCTGTCAATTTTATCGATATAAACTATCGATATAAATATCGACCTTTTGGTCGCTATAGCGTGTATGAGAAATTTGTGAATGTAGGAGTGTACGTCAAATGCACTGTTTACGTTAGTGTGATCACCAATTACAAACTTATAATCGAAGTGCGAGTATTTATTTGTGTGCGTAATGCGCTTCCGTATTGGTCTCTTAACTACAGGCGAGTTATAGAGGGGAATCAAGCGGCGACACGCGTTCTAATACTGATTCCGAGCTATTTCCATTCTAATTACTTCGTCTGTTCTGTGATTCTTCTAGTGGTAACAAAGCGCTACCGTTGGGCATGTGAATCCTTTGTAGGATTTCCGGGTCCGGCAAAGTGTTCTTTGGTTTTTGGATCTGGATTTTCTTAGTTCTGTGTTTGTTAATCATTTTAATGAGTTTGAAGAACGTGGGTGGTTGAAAGAAAAATCTTTTTATGGGCTTAAATAGACAAGTCCCAGTTCTTTAGTAGAGCCCCTAAATGGGCCTAAAATAGCAAAGACTACCGACAGGCATTACCATAAAATAACTATACCTCCAAGAGGCACTGGATTAGTAAAATAAAGATGTAGGTATGGGAGAGTTTAAAATGTCTTGATTGGTATCAGAATAGAAAAACGACCTTTGTTGTTCATAAAATGTATAATTATGCAAGTTTCTTCACATTTCGTCGATCAGCAGTAGTCATGAAATTAAATACGACCAACAATTCGGAAGTCAGAGCCGATATTCAATACACGAAAAGCAACCTTTCAATATTATAAAGTGGCAGAAAGCTTTATGTAAAAAACTACATCGATTCCCTTTTCTGCTGAGTCTCATGAGAAAAAAATATGCCAACAAAACAAAACGCCGTCACAAAAATAGGTCAATACGAAATCACCCTGTTACTCTTGCTTTCAACTGCGTAGTACGCCATATGTTGGGTCAAAGCTGCCCTGGATACATTAGCATATGCTGGGTAACCCGGGTAGTTAAGGTAATATCTGTCCCTTCCCGGATTAGCTTAGTAAACCGTTGCTATGGCGATTTTTAATAGTCTTACAGCAAGATTTGGGGTTTGGGTACAGATGCTCGGGAAGCTTACGTGTTTCTATAGTTAGAGAGAGGATAGTATGGAAATACGGTTGGTCCTTACAGGAATATTTAGGTACATTGAAAACATCTGGATCCCTGAATCCGACAAAGGAAAGGGCAAACGTTTTTGATTAAATTAATGCGAGGGATAAGCATGAAGTGTCCTCCTATTTATTATTCATGGAATTAAAAAAGATTCATGGCATTTTTTTTATAAATACTAGTTTCGCCCGCGGCTTCGCCCGCGTAGAGTTCGGTTATATCGCGCTTTTTGGATTTCCCTCGGGAATATCAATTTTTTCCGGGATAAAAGGTAGTCTAAACCTTCCTTAAGAATCACTCTATCTATTAAAAAACCGCGTCAAAATCCGTTGCGTAGTTTTAAAGATCTAAGCATACATACGGACATACAGCGAAAGCGACTTTGTTTTATACTATGTATTGATAAACTAGTGCTTGACTGCAATCCATGGGCTTGCTTTCACATCTATCACGCCTATTTGATAGTGATGGCCGAGGTTTATGATGGGACGAGGGTTCCCAGAAGATACTCGAAGTTTGATTTGATGGCTGACGGATTAAATGTGGAATGGAACACAGAATCTATCAGAGGTCAACACTTTGTGCGCATAATAAACACGGAGAAGAAGCGGTAAGTACGATTGATGGTGATACCAAGTAAGTGTGGTTGGTCCCCTCCAATAAGTCTAGTGGCCCGTTAGTAAAAGGCGATAGTGGGATTAGATCGTGGACCTCTGTGCACACTTAAGTTTAAATATCACTTAACTTCCCTTATCTTTAGCAGTGGACGTTTAAAATGAAATTATGACCACAATTTAAAACATAACAAGTTCTTACTAAGCATTTACCGAAGACATTACTTAGGTTCGGACGACAGCAGGTCAAGCTACCCGAAACTGTCAAATATTCCCAATCAACCTTGAGCCTTAATGCTTTAGCGATAACGTCAAAATCTAACAAAGAAAATTTACAGATTTTAGTATCTTCGTGTACTGTCGTCTGTACATAATATAATAAGAAATCATCATTAACCTTCTAATGTTCCTTTACCAAACGCGGAAACGACAAGCCAACCCAATCAATCATACGTGAATCAATTGGGGCTATCCTTGAACCCTGTCCTCGGTATTTAAATGCCACCCCTCGGCGGGTGATACACCGGGCATCGATCCGGCGTTGATGTGACGATGACATGCGACACTGTAGCTTTAACAACTTGAAGCCACGTTGTTGATGTCTCTTTGTAGTTTGTGGGATGTATTTTTGACATTGTGACTTCCTTTTTTTTTGCGGTGAACGGGAACTTGAATCGATTTGGCAATTTGTTTAAAAAGAGTACCTACGGTAACCTTTTTTTAACTTCTCCATAGTAAACTGTTAAAACCGTGAACCTACCTTCTGAGATTTGTGTGAAATAAAATATTTTGAATTAGGATTTCTTAGCCATACGAGTTTAATATATTTACACGATTGTTACTTTGGTCAATCACAACAGCTAACAAGAGAAATGGCAGTAGATTTACTGATTATGGGCCTGGTCAGCCTGCCAAAACTAGCAGAAATAGTTTAAGCCGGCACTCTTAGACGTCAATAAAAGTTAATGAAACATTACCTCACTCTAACTTGACGTTAGCCCGTATCATTTCACTAAAGATATTACAAGGAACATGAAACAAACCAAGACCAATACATTGAACACATAAATGTAACCTATAACCCTTCTACTACATTAACTCAAAAGCCTCACTTCAAGCCTTCAAAAGGTGTCGTAGAGTTCCAAACACACAGTTTGACACCTCATTAATCCCTTAGGTTGTCTTGGAGAGAGGATATGAATGTTATCCGCCATTGAAAATATGAGGGTAGTTGCAAAAAAGCTATCACGTCGGGTAAAATGACGCATATTGTGTAATAACCGGGTGTGTGTCATTTTATATATTTTTTCGATAGATTTCGTGTCAAAAGGTGGAGTGAGGTATTGTGGGTTGAGCAGGGTGTGAGGTCGTGTGAATTTAAGCTTTTAAATTGCGTTGGTGGATGTTTTTTGCAGTATCAGTACATGACGTTCCCACTTTTGGGACACAGGGCTCTTCTCTGTGTCATCACAGGTTGATAGATGTCACATGACTTAGAATGTTTAGTTCTAGCATGCTCAATGCATGGGTTTGTGTTCAAAAGGCGCTTGCATGAAGAAGTGGGTTTTACGACCCGAATCAAACCGGTGCAGTTTTTTTAATAATTATAAACTAGCGCTTGACTGCAATCCCGCCTGATTTACCATCAGGCAGTGACGCAATCGTTGATGGTAAAGCGCGCTAGTTTATTAAGCCCGTCCACTTAAAAAACCTTAGTGAATAGAAAGGAAGACGGCAGTTGTGCGAGGTGGTGCAATGTTAGACCCAATAACACGACCAACGATGCTGCGCCAGAGGGAGATTGATGTGGAGACACTCCCGGCACAACAACATTTGACGCATCGTACCCGGCACGAATCACAACACAACTGCTCAGACCCGTCCTCCATACGGTTTCACCAGGCATGATGCCGGAACACGACGAATCGCTTGGCGGCAAGACTTTGTCTGGTGGTAACTTCTGCCGGCAGCCGATGTTATAGCGTACCACCGAGATAGAGAAGATTTACAGGTTGATCTTCGAAAGGAATTTGCATTAGTTAATGTTGGACTATTTTACCTGCACAGATTCGTACCAGATTGCAGGTACCGGGAACCTGCTTCGTTATGCAAGCAATCTAAAGTTTGGGAAACAAAGGTTCGTTCGGCGGCGAGATGGGACGCAGGAGAGACTGGTACAAGAACGTGTTGATTTGCACGGAAAAAAGATTCCGGTGCCCAGCAGTGGGGGGGTCGAATTGTAGATGAACATAACTTTAGACCGAATGCTTAATTTTTAAGCAAGTTCTACAAGTCTCTGCCGAGATATATATGCGTTCTCTGATAGGATAGATGAGTAAAATCTAGGAGTCTTTTATTATGGCAATTTTTTTTTGGAGTATTTCATTTTTCACAGAGTATTTACGGCCTTGGTTATCAAGAGACTGCTAAGTTACCTTTAGTAATAACGATTTCAAAGGCTACAATATACGTTAGTTTATTTCCAAGAAGGAAACAAGACTCAACATATAAGGAAACACAAGATAACAAGCACACACTCACAAGCACAGAATACAATTTCATATGTCAGCAATATGTCTGCTACAGCGCCTACAGCTTTGTCGGTTAACAATTATAACAGTTCATAATTTATCAATAGTTTCACGACAAGTCGTTTTGTGTGCGTCTTAACTCAAGTTACAAACACTCAACAAGATTATTAGTAAAACTTACGACTCTATGGGTAAACACCACAAAACAGCTTTTCTATTGCGTGGTAAACACAGACCTAAACAATAACAATTTTAAAAATATGGTCGCCATTATTTGTACATCCCATGAGAGACAGTATAAAAATGACCGAGATACACACAATGTAGGCGACTTGCTACCGTACTCGCAAAAGGGAAGTTGAATAATTAATTTCAGTTACTACACGTGCTGAAATAACACACAACAACAACACACACGTGTATGACTAAATACCTAATTAATTAAATAATGTAATTCAAGAAAAGTTTTCACTTAATTTTCGCTTTGAAGTCAAAGGCTTTTGATGCCTGAAGAAGTGAGGATTATAAACATTTACGAATAATTACATTCAAATATTTATTATGTACTGTGTCGTGTGTCGTTATTTTATCCACTTTATAATTATTTCTATTTTAACAACGCTTGTTACAAATAGGAACATAGGTACTTATACATACTTGTGTCTTAACAATAACTTGGCAACCAGCAACGGGCAAATATCACACCCAAAAAGCTCTTTGTAATTATAAATTTAACATTGATTACTTCAATTTTAGCTAATATTATTTATTTATTTATTAGTTTACAGCTGTCCTTACAGGTCTTACCCTAATGCGACAGTGCAGTTATCCACTAATACTTTAATATACACACACTAATTCTTAAATATTTAATAAATATCTTCTTAAATATTTAACTAACAATATTTAATAAAACTCTTGCGAGTTCACTCAAAGAACACGAAAATATGTCCAGTCTATCATGGATTTCGTTCACCATACGGATTGCACGGGTGAGGGGTGCTTTCGCTAATAATTATGATAGGCTAGATGCACCCTGCAGTTTCGCCCGAATAAGATTCGATTCGTGGGAATATCGTCATACAAACTACCCTTTAAATTAATCCTAATTTTTAGCCCAATTTCATCCAAATCCGTTAGTTTTTTCTGGAGGACATACATGATACAGAACCATTCTGTATCATGTATGTCCATGTATGGCTGACAATACGACAATAAATTAAACATGGTGTACCTCAACACATTCTCAGTCTAACCATAAAAAATCACATGAATATATCCATTAGTTTAGTCACAGGAAATTACTTTTCTTTTTTCATATTTTCTACATGATGTACAAGTTGATAAGGAGGCGCTTACAGGTAAGAGCGCCGCATCCTGTGGTACTAAACTTTAATACTTAATGGCGCGAAAAAAGGAAGTCGATACAGGATCGCGCTGTCGCCGATCGGAGGTCAGTGAACCAATATTTTTAAAGGATGTTCTATTCCGTTTGCAATTTTATGCGATTTAGTTTGTTTGAAATTATCATTTTTTTATTTTTGATATGTTAGGTTTTTTTCTATGGTTTAGGATTATTCCTATGAACCAGCATTCCGTGTTTTCATGTATTGTCAGCACCACTCTGTATATCCGCACAAACTTTGACGTTTATAAGTGGGATACTAATAATATTAATGACGTCAGGAATAAGTCGTTAATGAGTATGCACAGGTGGGGTATAGGCGAATCAGTACCAGACACAGTTCAGCGAAGACGTGGAGCTAAGGTGTTATAGGTTTGCGAGGGGTAGGTACTCTGAAATTGATCCTACATACCAATTGTGGGCAGTCAGTACCGCTATAACGTTGAATTTAAAACAGTTTGTTTTTTCTTGTGGAGGCATGAGGAACAGGGAGTAAAGTTCACTCATCCTCCATAGAAAAGGGAGGATCCTCCGACCAGACGGGTGTTATGTCTGGCGGGCACTTGCCCAATGCTTCAAATTGGGAAGTTGTATATATGCTAGTTGCTCGGTAAACTCTGATTGCGAGATGTAGAATTCGTGTGACGTCAGTATGACGCGTTGTTGATGGTGATGTTATTATGCATTGAACACAGTCTTGACCTGTTGTAATTCTTTATTTAAATTTGTTAGTAGTTAGTATATAAAGACAGCCAGGGGAGGTTGAGTGAACCGCTCTTATGTTGCCAGTCACGTTTTTATACGCCTAAGGTGGGGATCTTGATGTTCCAGGGTTCAGTCCCAATAGGCAGTATCGTACCTTCATATTGATTAATAGGATGTTGGTTGAAAATGTCTTGTATAATGTGATTGATAATAAATTATCATATACATATATTACTTCTCAAGGGCTTTTTGTCGGTACGTTGTAATTTCCTTCATACTTTATCGATATACATAAATGAAGCATCATTTTAAAGTTGTTCTGGAGCGCTACACCGGAAAAATAAACAAAATACTTACATTTCAGTGATTTTTCGAAAACTTACGTTTGAATATCAAAGATGTGCGAATACTTCGCACTGGTCACCTGGTTTCGGTAAATGTTCATTTTGTTTCACATTTTGGCACAGTTGTTCAATATGTCGTTGTGATTAGGATGCCATTAAATGACAATCTGCGGAATAATTTCGTCCCACACTACCAGTAGCAATGGGTTTAATTTTGACAGTTCCTCAACATTCATTACGTTATTTGCATTGTTGAACATATGAAGCACTAGCTTTCCGCCCACGGCTTCGCCCGCGTGGAATTCGGTTATATCGCGCTTTTTAGATTTCCCTCGGGAATATAAATTTTTTCAATAAAAGGTAGCCTATGTCCTTTCTCAAGGTCTATAAGATAGTCTGTGCCAAATTTAATCAAAATCGGTTTAGAGGTTTAAGCGGGAAAGCGTAACAGACAGTGTTACTTTCGCATAAATATAATATTAGTATGGATTTCTCGTTACTCTTAGTGTGTTATGCAAATAAAATGCTGGGCTGGTGACAAAGAACTGTTTTTCTGTTATGCCTCTTTAGACGAAAATTAACTAAAGAATACATATCTATAATAGGAGAAAAGGACCTAAATATGGAGTACTTTAGTTTAAGTCCTAGCCGAGATATTGAAAGGAAGTTTTTATTCCCAATTTTTCTTTTATTGCTGCTGAATGGGCCGCTTTTAGGAGCGATCACGCCTGATGGAAAGCGTTGGATGATGTCTATGTTGGAACGAGCGCGCCCACAAGGTGCCTGTTCACTCTAGAAGTCAGTTACTACATAAACCTGGAACCGTTTTAAATAGTATTAATGCCATTATTATTCCACAGTAAAAAAGGGATGGTGCAGCCTTCTATAGTTCCGTCTCTCTCTCTCTCAAATAAGAAAAATACAGACATTAATACGTACGGTGATACCTTATGCCATCTAAAAATAAAACACCTCAACAATCTAATTTTCTCCGCACATAGGTCCCCCGATCTTCTATATCGACTACTAAGTATTTGGGATTAAAACGAGTCACGCAGTTTCCTTTAAAGGTAATTCCCCTAGTAGCGAGCCAATTCGCGATAATGTTCCTCCCTCCCCTTTTTCCCCCAAAATTCTCTCGCTTAGCTCGCTTTAATCAGATTTATTTCATCTAAAAAGGTAGATAGACCTTTATCGACGAAATAAATCCCATTTGATACTGACGATGCGGCCGTGGATATTTTTTGGGCGACATAGATTTTTGTCGTATTGTGGTAGGTGACTGAGATCTGTAGTTTATACACTCAAATAATTTGGTAATCAGTTCTTTTCAAAGCTAATTTCATCAAAGTCTTTTGAATTAAATTCACGTTTCACAGTTTTGGTAGGGAAAATTGTCAATAAATCAGGTATAAGGAAGAACTGTTGGAACTAGCCCTTAATGTAGGGAAATATAATTACATATATGAAACTATTACTGATTCATGAAATTATTATGACCTAATAAATATGTTATAAGTTTTCGGGGGTTTTATTCAACCACAGGCCGGAAGTACAGTTTCCTATTATGAAACGAGAACAGTAAGCACATTGTATTGGTGTTGTCAATAACATGTTTTGTCAATTAATTACAGGTGCTTTACTCCATTGATTTCTTTCCTAAGTGTCTGGCTAATTGATTTGATAGGTAGATACACCCATTTCAACTGCAGATAGAAGAAACTCATCATCATCATCTGAGTGTATTATCCCGGTTGCATCCGCGGCTTCCGCTTTGGAGCCCGGGGTCTGCTTTCCTACCTATACTCCTCCATTTCGCCGATCTCTGGCATCCCGTGGTGTGAGATTGTTGGCACGCATGTCATCTCTTACAACGTCAAGCCAGCACTTCTTTGGTCTACCTTACTTGTTCCGGGCCGGCGGAGGCGCCATGGCAAGACATTGTTACCCACGTGACATGCCGATTTTCGTAAGACGTGACCGTACTAGCGTAGGCGACCCTTTTGCAGTTTGTGTGCTATGTCACGGACACAAAGACTGCCACGGATGCGGGAGTTCCTGATGCGGTCTTTCCGCGTAGCTCCACACATCCACCGCAGAATATTAATCTCCGTGACACGAAGCTCCTGATTGTGTCGCTCAAGCACAGGCCACGCGTCACTGCCATACATAAGAACATGTCTAATGATGGTCTAGACCTGTCCCTTAAGCTTAACCGGCATTTTGGGGTTACAAATGACACCTATCACCTCACGCCATTTTGCCCAAGCTGTGAAACTCTTTTGCTCAAATCCATGCTTATTTCTGATAAGCTTCTCCTCGCGTCTGACTCCGCCTGATACATCTTGTTCGACTCACGTCGTCGAACCGCATCATCTACCCGTGCTGTTATCTACTTCGTTTCAAGTATACTGTATATAATAGTATGCATAAGTAATACTACTATAGATTTACCTAATCAAATAAGCCTACCATCTGGATACGCAAGCAATGACATCCTTATGCTAAAAAGTCTAAGCATTTTAGGGCAAGAAGATAACAACCTGAAGTTACACCCTAATTGACATCATCAGAGAAGTCTGTTGCGAATAGGTATCATCATAAGAAAACACTGGCGTTATTTGGAGCGAGCATGGCCGGGAGGGGCGCCATTTGCAATCACTAACCTACGACAATTATCTTCGTGTAGACTTGTCTTTAAAGTTCAATAACGTTTTGATACCTTGTGCTGCATTAGCTTAGCTATTTGCACTTTGCGGAGGTGTGTTAACCTAGGTTATATTGTAACGACCTTGCTGCGTTAGATTGAGGACAAGAAAGCCATTTTTAAATTAGGTAGGTATTAAGATTATAAACGCTTATAACACTGAACACAGGATTAACATAAGTAACTGAAGATGGTCTAAAGAAATCTTTTATGTTCAAAATCTGGGTCACCTGAATTGACAGAAAAATATTTTGTATTTATTTGTTTTCAAACATCTAAACCAACTTAACTATTTACCACTAAAAGTTCTTCATTGTAGGTAATTGGTACATATCTGGTATACATATTTTAATTTGGCTGCAGTTTTTTTTTATATTTACTGCAAACAACTTGTTACTAGTACGTAAGTAAATTCATTGATCTATGTACATTACAACGCAATTAAGTTACAAAATCATTAAAAACTACTCTCGTAACTTCAAATAAAACAAAATTATTAAAACCGCAAACCACTAAAAAATAGTCAAGAGGCAATTTAAATAAGTGCCTCTCGGGTTTCCCGCGTCCGCCATATTGCAGCTAACGTCAAAAGTTCATTCAACCCGTGCGCCGGTGATGCATTTTAAAATGTATCTACTTAATCAGCCTGATACTATTATATTCTTAGGATGATGGTAATATCGTTGAATTAAGATAAAATAATGAGTGTTTCTTGTAGTTTTTAAGTAGAATTAAGAAAGATGGATTGAATTAGACCGAGCAATAAATCTTAAATTTGTTTTATAGAATTCTTTAAAAAAGTAAAACACCGCTATTGTGTTTCAGAAAACCGTAAACATTAATTAATCACTTACCTAAGTGACCTTATTTGTCATTTTATATTGATAGAATAAAAGCACCCATTTTACATAAATAATGACAAAAAACCGTCGAGCAATGTAAACAAACGTGACAGCTATCGATCAAGTAATTTTTCCCTCAGTAAAGAACAAAAAGAAAAGTACTTTGTAATTCTGGCGACCAGGCTCGGTTGTCAGTGTTGCCAGCGTCGTGGATCCTCGGGGAAATATCATGTTTCTATAAACGTACTTTCCTACCAATTGACAGTTTTATGCGTTTTGTTATTTTTTCACAATTTTTTTTGTACGAATATTTTGTTTTGTCTAACTGTCAAGAGTTGAAGTATTTTTCTGCGACTTCATCTGGGTGACATAAGTTTTTGCTTCTAAATATATATTACTAGCTTTCCGCCCGCGGCTTCGCCCGCGTGGAATTCGGCTATATCGCGCTTTTTAGATTTTCCTCGGGAATATCATTTTTTTTTTCCAATAGAAGGTAGTCTATGTTCTTTCTCAGGGTCTAAAGATTGTCTGTGCTAAATTTCATCAAAATCGGTTGAGAGATTTAAGCGGGAAAGCATAACCGACAGACAGACAGAGTTACTTTCGCATTTATAATATGGATGGAAATAGCTTGGAGAGTTTGTATATAGAGGACATACAAACAGACTTACCTCTTTATGATATAAGTATTTATAGAGAGCCTCCGAGGCGTAGCGGTAGCGAACGCGGTCGCTGCGCAAAGAGGTTCTGGTTCGATCCCCGCGCATTGCAAATATTTGTATGCATGAATATGAATATTTGCACTTTTCTGGTTGTGCCTCGGAAAGCATGTTTAAGCTGTTGGTCCCGGTTGCCATACAAACATCTAATGGCAGTCGTTACGGGTTGTTGCAGCCCTCAAAAGTCCAACAATTGGTCTAACTGCAATGCTTTGATATCGCCTTCTGGTTGTGGAGGTGAAACAGCAGTCGCTCCCAGTCGCACAGAAAATATAGAAGCTTAGTCAAAATCAGCAGTTAGACTGGTAAAGCGGACCCCACACTCCATACTCCGGCTGAAAAAGCTTCGGACGCGACTGGGATTAACGCTGAGATGATGATGATGATATAAGTATTTATGGAAGATTCACTGTTGTATGTACGTGGTTCTCCCAATCACTAACATTGAAAAGACTTAATCCATACTAATATTATAAATGCGAAAGTAACTCTGTCTGTCTGTCTGTCGGTCTGTCTGTCTGTCTGTCTGTCTGTCTGTCTGTCTGTCTGTCTGTCTGTCTGTCTGTTACGCTTTCCCGCTTAAACCTCTCAACCGATTTTGATGAAATTTGGCACGGACAACCTTTAGACCCTGAGAAAGAACATAGGCTACCCTTTATCCCGGAAAAATTTGATGTTCCCGAGGGAAATCTAAAAAGCGCGATATAACCGAACTCTACGCGGGCGAAGCCGCGGGCGGAAAGCTAGTGATCAATAAGTTAGTCACTAATTGTAACTAATCATGCCGACAATAATGAATAGAATAGAAAAACAGCTGTCTTCGACGCTCGTTACAAACGATGGTATAGTTCGCATTCTAATATATTAAAAGGCTTTCCCCATAGTCTGTCTCGCAAAAGACTGACTATACTAATTTTATGCCTGGGCAAAAAATGGAGTAAATGATATGGCAACCCCATATAGGCAGAGTTAACGCCATTTGATATTCAATTTCATGAGTCATTTTTTCAGTTTCAAACAATTTCCTTACACAGGTTCTTTTCAGTGAAGTGTTTCTTAAAAAAAGAGTTTATATGTCGTATGATGTCGTAAAAGCTTGATTTGCATGCCTCGTTTTTTTAGTCGCGTTTAAAGTAACTTTTTGGATGGGAAATTATCAAATGACTTCTCCCGCTTTGGGTGGAGCGGAAAGGCGTGTTAGACTGACTAAAACCCACACACGGGTGGATTTTAGTCAGTCTAAAACGCCTTTCCTTCACTTGCCTCTGCGTTAAGGGTAAGTCCGCGGCCCTGGCAGGAGTAAAGCAGTCTTGGGTAGATACCAGCATCGTACGGTCAGCAACAAAATTCGATTAACACGAAATTATTCGATAATTTATCTTTTGCCATTTTGTAATAAAAGACTTAAAGAAGAGACAGAGAGAATTAGAGTGCTGTTCTGTAATTAAATATCGCTTAATTACGATTTTAATCAAATATTTTGCTGAGTAATTAAGATTTTGACAGCTAAATTATTAATCGAGTTTTGTTGCTGATTGTTCCAGTGCTAAATATATCTATAGGTAGCGTCCTGTATTGGTATTGAGCGGTTCTTGCAATTGTACATATGTACCGAATTCCAGTGGCGTTGCTACTATGTATTTGTTTGGTACCTATACTGATTAGAAAGTACCTGGTATATACTACTTCTGGTAACGGTACCGTTGGTACAGATAAAATGTCCGGTACCGAGACCACAAACCAGAATTTGAAATACCGATATTTTTGAGAACCGAGAACAGTTTTCAAAAATATCGGTATTTCAAACCCTGGTTACAGTAAGAGGTAGGATATAGAGCCAAAATTGTTTATGTTGAAGAATGCAAACAACTGCTTGGTTAAATACAACCTTTTTAAGGTTGTGTAGACACGGCAAGGTACTCTTATTACAACCACTTTTCCTTAACAGATAGGGTTAAAATAATATCCAACATTTCACTGTTAGGAATTTAGGTTCCGGGAGCCCCTTAGCAATATAGGTACCAGATATTTAAAAAGTATTTTAATACGATGAAACAGAGGGTTTTGTTGACTTTATAATTTTATGCAAATAGAATAAATGTGAAAATTTTTAGTTTAATTCAGTATTAATGAAAATCTAAAAACACTCCGTATTTACATTTTGTATAAAATTGAGAGTTTTCGTGGGTTAACAAAATTTTAGCTATTTTGGTCTACCAAACTGGATTCTTACTCGGTATATCAATCTGAGAGCTAAGCAGAGGTCCTTTTGGCAAAAGTATAACAGAATGTATTATGAAATGCACCAAACCTAGCGTGGTTTGATCAGACTTGTATTAAATTAACCCCACAATTCTCCCCAGCCCCTGTAACCTCGTGTTAAATAATACTACAGTGGCCATAGCATATCAAGAAGTTGACCAGAGGGCTCTGTAGTTATAAGGAAAATGTGCCTGTAGGCCTGAAGGCTTGAGAGGTTATTTTTACAAAAGTCATCATTATCATCCGCCTGCATTTTCCTCTAACTGTCTAACCGGATTCAGCTGAATAATATTACTAAAGTATACCCAAATAAAGTATATGTTGGATACCAATGACTGATTAAAAAGTGAAGTAAAACATGTTGAGGAAACCTAGACTTCAAGTCTGAAATCGCCAACCCGTATTGAGCAAGCGTAGTATGTATTAAGCTCAATCCTTCTCTGTATGAGAGGAGATCTGTACTTAGCAGTGGGACGATAAAAAGGTTGATGATGATACCCGAATATTTTTTATTTGCTGCTCTGTACATAGTTTAACCACGACAATCTTCTTAGACGTTTTATATCCCGTTTTTAACAGCATATCGATAAATGTACATGAAGCGTCTGGTTGTGTGCGAGTGTTGGTTTGTGTGTGTGTGTGTGTGTTCTGCCTCCATGTCACAACATTTGCATCTGAATGGTGTTTCTATGTCTGTCCACATCAGATATACATAGATTACTATCGGCCGAGTGTAGACGAATACCAGACGCTTTAGATGCTCCGTGATAATTGTATATTTAAATATTTTTTTAGCAACATCAATATTAATTTTATGGGTATAAAGTGCGTTTTACTCGCAATTTAACAGATTCGATATGTAAAACTTTTTCGTGTATAACACACAGTATACTATGAAATTCAATGTAGTGTGGGGTTCGTGGGAAAATTTTTCTAACATTTCATTTCTTTAAGAAGAACCGAGATTGAACTGATTTGGTGATTATAAAATGTTATATATTCTGTGTATTTTGAATGTTTGCATTGATTTTATTAAACCCAAAATAGCAAAAAACGACCTATCTGTGCTGGCATGTTTCGTCTCTTACTACCTGAAGTTGACTGGTATAATAAGTCACAGGCATTTAGCGAAGAAAATAATGTGTTTTTTTGTTCTGTAAGTATTAAGTAGAGTTCTGATAAATAAATCAAACGATTTGTCTGCTTGTCACCCCTAAGTTTTGATGTCCACCAGTGCTCAAAGGTCATAAGAACTGTTTTACCGTTCAGTCTCGTATTATGCTCTGTATATAACAGTTTTGTGATTTTTATTATATTACTTCGTCGCAAATAAAATTTATTGTTCGGAGATGATTCGCTCGAGTTTGTTCACTGTGCTGACTGCTTTTTTATAGTGGATATAATGTTAGTTTATACCCCCCAGTTGTAGTGTAGTGTAATAAATAAGTTTGTTTAGTGACAGTTAAAGAAGCCGAAGGGACGATCTTATTATTTCTCGGATATTTTTTTATCGAGATTTAATGTTTGCTTACTCGATAGACTCGTGGACCACGAGTTGTGGTTGTGGTATGAACCAAGACGGGCGATTTATTATCTGTTTATCCATACTAATATTATAAATGCGAAAGTAACTCTGTCTGACTGTCTGTCACGCTTTCCCGCTTAAACCTCTCAACCGATTTTGATGAAATTTGGCGGGCGAAGCCGCGGGCGGAAACCTAGTTAATAATAAAGAGATAATAAATCGCCAGTCTTTGAATGCAGTTTTGATAATAAAATAATAAATTATTATTTTATTATCAAAACTGCACTCAAAATGGTGATGGAAAACGTGATGGTAACCGGCATGTCTTAGAATTGAAAACTTGAAGATATGTGACATGTATCAAGTATCAATCCTCACTGGGTCCGTCGGCTGGATTATAGCCTAATTATAGAGGAAGTCCGTGCCCATTCGTGGGCAAATAATGGGCTTATTGTTCTTATGGTTACCTAATGTGTGCTGACTGTTCTGCTGTGTATAATAACATACCTATTCTTTAGTTTTAGCTACATATGTACAGTAAGGGTCAAAAGTGGAGCCAATATTGACACTTATAGTTATTGCAATAAAGTTCAAAAGTGGTTAAGCACTTTTGACCCTTACCCGTAAAGTATGT
This sequence comes from Sesamia nonagrioides, assembly GCA_017933935.1. Classification (NCBI taxonomy): domain Eukaryota; kingdom Metazoa; phylum Arthropoda; class Insecta; order Lepidoptera; family Noctuidae; genus Sesamia; species Sesamia nonagrioides. The sequence goes on from JADWQK010002442.1 coordinate 923,340, forward strand.
AGCTAAAAATTATGGAGGGCTTTCATGGATAAAAAAAAAATAACGAGACTATAAATACAGAAGGGCTGTTAGGATGATAACCATGTAAATGTAACTTCATTACATCTCAACCAATACACTGCAAACAAATTGGATTAATACGAAATTATTCGATAATATTCTTTTGTCATTTTATAATAGAAGCCAAAAGTTAAAGAAGAGAGAGAATCAGAGTGCTGTTCTTTAATTAAGCCTCACTTCGGTTTCGATTTCAATAAAATATTTCGCTCAGTAATTAAGATTTCGATAGCTGAAGTGTTAATCGACTTTTGTTGCTCACTGTACCAAATTAATGAATTCCGCATTCTCATTAAGCGTGAATTAATGAAATCCTATTCCCATTCAAAACAGAGACATTTAAATTGAGGCTAGATTGGGCTAGGACCTAGCCCTAAGCCTTAAAAGATAAAGTTAACATCCTAGATATTCCTTTGCCCTTGGTCTCCATACAATCGACGCGGTATTTTTTTATGGTTTAAAAAATTATGATTCCAACCAGGGTCCCTATTCTGTTATTTTCATAAATTTGTCATTCTACCACGATTCCATTGTCTTTATTAAATGCTAATTGTTCATAATTTACCAAAGTCATAATGATTTCGATCTGAATCTGATCTGGATCGAATGGTGATAGAACATTTCCGTATTATAAAACCCGTTAGTAGAATTGATTTTCTAAAAACTAGTCAATTTAAACATTTATTAATAAGGAGTGTCAGTGATTGGCCACTGGAAAGTCACAATGACGCCATTTTGTTACGAGATTACGCGCACCCACCAGACAAAGTCTTGCTTTTTCCTTGATGTCTGGTGAAGCCGTACTGAGAACGGGACTGAGCAGTTGTGTTGCGAAGTGTGTCTGGTCGTGGAGGGTCTCCAGATCAATCGCCCTCCGGCGAAGCATCATTGGTTAATTAATTTTGTAGTCTTCAAGTGTTTTATCTATGAAGATACGATTTACCTTGCAGTCCATTATATAGAATGTATAACATTATTGAATGTACGGACGACAGCAGGTCAAGCTGTCCGAAAATGTCAAATATTCCCAATCAACCTTGAGCCTTAATGCTTTAGTGATAAAGTTGAAAATCCAATTATAAAAATATGACAATTTGTAGTAGCTTGTTGTGCTGTTGTCTTTACATAGCTACATAGTTGCCAATACCTAACTTAAGCCGTAAGATAAACTGGAGCTCGACATGTTAAAACCACAATGATACCGACATTCCAATCTAGTACAAATGTAACTGTAGAATTATACATAGAAAACGGCCAGGGCACTGTTAGGGCCCGGGCTCGGTTCCCCGACCGTTACCTGTCACTGCGAAGGTATTTGTTGGCGATAAACTCGACGCTCGTGACTCCTAGCGCATACCGCGAGGTAAAGGCGACTGTTGTCGGTTATGCTAATTGTTTTTTGATATTATTATTCTTAGTTTTTGCTGTTTTGGTAATAGAAGTAACTTAACATTTGATACATTTTTGGGCTTTAAATCTGTTTGTTTTTTTTTTTACTTAGCCTACATAATCCCCTGTTGAGTGCCACCTTAATCCAATTAATAATGAATTTAATATTTTCCAATTACGGTAAATATGTCTAAAAATAACTAAAAAAGCTATAAGTACCACGAATGATTTTATTAATTAAAACACCTTTATAAGTATATTTTAAGTGCATAATATTCTATTATCTCTATTAGTGCATTAGTGCATCACTGTATTTCTTTTTCAGTTTAAATCCATCAAATCTAACAGCGCTTCTCACGTTTTCAATGATATTTTATTTCATGGTCCTATGCTAATTATTGGCTAGTTTTCCTGTTAATTTAACGGAGGTTTACTTACGTTTGACGTTGTCTATTACACAGTCGATCTCAAGTTATAGGGGCTATCGTAGCCGTGTCCGATGCGTCCATTAAAGTCGCCATTTTGAAATGTATACTCAAGAGGTAATTCAGATTTTGAATACATTTTCGAAATACATTTTGTTGTGTTACAGAATGGCGTGTTAATTTTTTTTTTTTTGGATGCCTGATGCTTTATTATTTTCTATACAGATACGGCTTCTAGATAAACCGTGGAAGACGTTTTTTATTTTCTAATTATACTGGCATTCGCACGCTATCACTACGAGGATCACTGAAAATTTAACGAATTGAACGTTTTCTCTCTCGTTTTGCATTCCATCGCGTTTAGTAACGGTCGTTTTGGCTAAGTTTTTTCTTTTTATTCGATTAAACTTTGAATTTGGGATTGTATAAGTATTTTGTTGAGAATTTTTGTTTTTGATCGAACGTTTTTTTATCTTATATTACAGACTAGCTTTCCACCCGCGGCTTCGCCCGCGTGGAAATCGGTTATATCGCGCTTTTTATATTTCCCTCGGGAACATCAAATTGTTCCAGGATAAAAGGTAGCCTATTTTCTTTCTCAGGATCTAAAGATTGTCTGTGCCAAATTTCATCAAAATTGGTTGAGAGGTTTAGGCGGGAAAGCGTAACAGACAGACAGACAGACAGACAGACAGAGTTACTTTCACATTTATAATATTAGTATGGATTAATTTATTGATGTGGAATAGTTGCTGAACTGTTGTATTTTGACGTGAGAATTATGTTAACACAAATAATGGGCAATTCAATGTTAAGCTAGGTTTGGCAATTGGCCAATGTTCGCGGTATTTGATATTAGGTATTAATGACATCAAACATTAACGGCAAATACAGCTATCTAAACACATCACCTTACTGTAAGCTCCATTATATTCTGTCAGTAATTTATTTAAACGTCAGAAATTCTATTAAACTACGCATTTAATTACTCAATTATTTGTTACATTAATATTTTTTTCCTGAAAACCCCGTTGCCATGACAACCCCGGTCAAACCACGTTGTATTTTATGCATAGCGTTGCATAGACAGTAGTATTTCATAACCGGCGCACTCCAGCCTTCAGCTTAGTCATTATTAGTGCATTCACCCCGACACCAGGTGCAAGGGGGACATATAATGTAACGAGTATTTAATATTATGTACACAGTGTATATAGCCTTCGTGAGGACTTTGTTGAATAGTGTATCTCCGGGTTTAACTGCATATTTGCATAGGGAAGGGCATTTTTGTCGTTATTAAACTATGTGAGGAATGTGAAATTCTCAGGCTGTGTTTCAGGTTTTTATTTGCATAATGAACGTGTTTAGTCATACAGGTGCGTGGCGGGTTAATGCAACTATTATTTTACGGTTATGAAGACTTTAATGGAAAGTTAGCAGTATTATTTTTGTGTTAAAACTTTTTTTATACATATATCAAAATTTAAACGGTCTTACCAATTAAATCGTCTTTTCTTCATTAATTTTATATTTCTTAGTATACGGACAAAGAATATAAATTTCTCACCTGTGCAAACTGAGAATACAAATTATGTTTTCATATCCAACCCCGACCTAATAATGGAGACAGAAATAGAATCCATTGTAATTTTATTTATTAAATTCATTGAAAATGAATTTTATGGCGCCACAACTTGTTCTGTAGAACTAATTTGAAGCATACGTATTTGTTTCCATTTCTTTTATAGGAAGTCGTTTCATTACTCAGCTGCAGACTAGAAGATGACCCTAACGTAGTCAGGTAAAGGTAGATCATGATGGCCTGTCGTGGTGGTCTAGTGGTTAGTAGTCAGGTCAGGCAAGTAGCAATGTACCTTTTCTAAACTATATGTACTTTTTAAGTATATCTTGGACACCATTGACTGATAACAAGGTGAAGGAAAACATCTCGAAGAAACCTGAACTTTAAGTTTGAAATCGCCAACCCGCATTGAGCAAGCGTGGTAGATTCCCTCAATCTTTCTGTGTATGCGATCTGTGCCCAGCAGTGGGACGACAAAAAGGTTGATGATGACGAGGTCATGATGACGATTTATTGAGCTGGATAGGATAGCAACAAGCTAAGAAGCTTGTTTCATTATTTTAATTAAAGATATCCATTCAAAAGACAGAAACTCAGTAGGCATAAAAAATCGTCTGCATCGCTATCAATGGAATAAGTGCCTAAAAGAATGGTAGCGTTATCACATTGGATGGCAATGGTATTGTTGAAAAAATAGGCCTAGGGCCCTAATCTGCTATTTTTATATATTTGTCATCCCAACACGATTCCATTCTCATTTAATTGTGATTGTACTTAAAAAGTTCGTAATCTGTTAAATTCATTATTCAATTTTTCAATTTTCTCAGTCGTCTCGTAATGGAATGGTGATAAAATGGCATTGCCGTATTGTCATTATTATAAAACCCGTTAATAGAAATGATTTTCTAAAAACTACTACGCCATTAGTACATTTATTAATATGGAGTGGAGTGTCAGTGATTGACCACTGGAAAGTCAAACTGACGCCATTTTGGTATTAGATATAAAAAAATGACAAAATCGATCATTATGACATCACTGAAAGACCATTCTGACACTATTGTAATAGCAGACTAGGGCCACTGCTCTGTAGTCTTGTGAAAGGTATAATAGTGTAATATTATATTTATAACTGATTCTTATGTAAATCTCATTACTTTGTAACAATCCTAAAAAGGATTATGAGCTAAGTACGTTACTCCATAGCATTTATTTCTTTTGAATACAAAAATATAAAACAGCTTATAAAAATTCCGGAGTCACTGGATCATGTTGCAACAATGACATTCCAACATTTTTTTCAAGTAAATCTTGCAGGCCGATATTTGGTGCGTTCACCCTATTAGGTGACGGAAAATATTGAAATTAATTCAGAAGTTAATTCCAAGAATGGCTCCCTTTTAATGAAAATATCTGTAACTAATATTTACAGATATTTCATTAAAAAAATGTTAAACATCAATCTTTTTCCTCAAATAAGAGATGAAATGAAATGAAATGTAATCGTTTATTAAACAAGTAGGATCACTGATCACTTTTACACGTCATGTTTATTGTTTATTTTATTTTTTTAACTAGATGAAGCCGGCATTGCCTAACTGACTACCTCTGAGAAGAAATAGCCGAAACAAACTCAGGGATCATCGTCATTTTTCAAGTACAGACATTAAAAATAAAAATGTTTACAATAATTTACCCTATAATTACGCATATTGCTTAATTACAATGCTTAACAGAGCGAGCAGCTCAGTCCCAAGCTTTTTGTCTTCTAAATAATCTGTGATTTTATAATACCCCTTTTTGCAAAGTTTGGCCTTTATATGGTTCTTAAGTCGTCTAATGGGTAAGTTTCGAATGTCCATGGGAAGCTTGTTGTAAAAGTGTATACATTGACCCATTAACGAGTTGCCTACTCTGTGGAGACGAGTGTGATGTACAGCAAGATTGTGTTTGTTCCTGGTATTTACATTATGAATATCGCTTATTTTCTTAAAATTCGAGATATTTTTATGAACATACTAGATATAATGGAAATCCTTTTTTAATTACATATAATAGAAGTAGAAGAAGTTTCCTGCTTTGTGTACATTAGTAATAATCGTACTAATGAACAGAGAACAGGAAAATAACTAGCTATATAGCTTGCTTTAAGCAATTAGATCGATGTTATGTTGGGACCAATTACTTCTCTGTAATTAGAAGTAAAGTAATAAATAAATCAATTGTATTGACCGTGTTTTACTTCTTTTGATGAGAATTCTATTTTGACTAACACCTACGTCAACTATATTTGGAAAAGAGGATTATTTTTTCACGAATCGTCGGTTCTACTTGATGTTATTGAGACTTCTGACTCTTGGAATAATCTTAACTACAATATATATCCTAACTAGCGACTCTTCTTTACTTTTCACAATTTGTATGCTTTGAAAAAGGATCGAGAATTATTTTTAGATGCTATTGTAGTATTCATATTTTACTTAACACAAAATTTATTGAGAATAAATTCTTTAAATGGTGGTGAGAACTACATCAAAATTTAATACGTAGTTTAGGGAAAACATCTTGAGGAAACCTGGACTTTAAGTCTGAAATGACCAATCCGCATTGAGCAAGCTTGTTAATTACGCTCAATACTCGAATTTACATCTGACGATGATCGACAGCCTCCGTGGCGGAGCGTTAGCGAACGTGGCCATTGCGCAAGCAGGCGCGGGTTCGATCCCCGCACAGTGCAAATATTTGTATGCATGAATATGAATATTTTCACTGGTCTGGTCGTGCCCCGGAAAGCACGTTAAGCCGTTGGTCCCAGTTGCCATGCGAACATCTAGTGGTAGTTGTTACGGGTTGTTGGAGCCCTCCAAAGTCTAACAATTGGTTTAACTGCAATGCTTAGATATCGCCTTCGGGCTGTGGAGGTCAGACGGCAGTCGCTTCACGGATAATATCGAAGATGAGCCAAAATCAGCAGTTAAACTGGTAAAGCGGACGCCAGACTCCAAAGCTGAAAAGCTACGGATGCGACTGGAATTAACGCTGAGATGAAGATGACTAGAATCTACATCTAAATAAATATCTACACAGTTATAAAGACACTCAGCAGTCACAACCCAGCGTTAGCACTTCCTGTGTGGGCTCTGCATGCACAATTTACTTGCGCAAACACATATTCTTGGATATTACATGTGGTTACTCATGTAGGCATCGCAAATATGTTTTACATTTCCTCTGCCTTTGAGGTAAGTATTAGTCATTCATGAGGAGTTATTTTTCTATGGATTGCATCTAACAAACGCAGGACCACCAGAGAGTCAATTCTTTTTTTTTATATATATTTTGCCCTACATTAGAAATTACTCCTGTATCGTGGGTGCGTTTACAAACATTTTATCTCATACACACAAACAGTCAGACCCGGAACAACTACCTGGAGGCAATATAAATATTTGTTCCGTGCGGGAATAGAACCCGCGACACTCAGCGCTGTAGAGATTACTTAACTATTGCACCAAACGTGTCGTTATATTATTCTCGTAATAGTAAGAATGCTCAGACTCTAATTCCAGTATCAATCTATCAAAAAACCAGCTAATTTCCATACACTTTAAATGTTTGTCCCTGAGACGAGACTGAGGCGTGATTTTGAAAGTTTTGAATTACGGGAATTACCTCCAGGCTCAAATAAGTAAGAAAAATGTTTTCTAATTAAATATTATGTACACACTCCAGTACATGAGCTCATGCAATCTTTCAAATTTCTTTAATAGATTTAAAAGTTCAGGTTACGCAAAATCCGTTGAAGGGATTTGGATTAAATTTGACACTCACATGGGTATACCGAAAAGGAGGGAGGGGGGGGGCGCAGCTGCTCCCCTAGGCCTGACTTGCCCCCCATGCCACAACCACAAGCTGGGTACGCCCATGGACACAGGCATAGTTTATTAAGTAGGTTAAAAAATGTGTTTTTGTTTGTTTTGGTTTTCTATTGTACAGACAGCACGTGAAGCTACTACAATGTGTCAAATTACTTTATTAGATTTTCAACTTTATCGTATAAGTATTAAGGCTCAAGATTAATTGGGAATATTTGATAATTTCGGGTAGCTTGACCTGCTGTCGTCCGTAGAAAAGAAGAGAAACCTATTATTTCAGACTCCTATCTGAAATAGAAGTTTGAACGAACAGTTGATATAAAATTCTCGCTTATATTTATCTACTAAGAAAAATAAAATACTAACTACGAGTTCCAAGCTCAAAAGTTACGTCTTTCCTTTAATAATTGACTACAAAGCTAATTCCAATATTTTCCCTGTCACCTACACACAGGGTGAACACTCCAATTATCGACCTGCCAATTTTATACACAAAATTGAAATATCTTTCTTGTCATATGATTGAGTGACTCGGCAATCTATGTATTGCTGTACCTATATCAATACTAATATATAAAGCTGAAGAGTTTGTTTCTATGTTTGTTTGTTTGTTTGTTCGCGCTAATCTCGGAAACTACTGGTTCGATTTGAAAAATTCTTTTTGCGTTGGATAGCCCATTAATCCAGGAAGGCTTTAGGCTATATAACATCACGCTGCGACCAATAGGAGCTGAGCATAATTAATTCCACGCGAACGAAGTCGCTAGCGGGGCTGCTAGTATTATATAAAATAGGGAAATAAAATATTATAACTTTCAGTTGGTTATAAAATGTTTTTACTTCTAACTACCTTGTGCTTTGTAAAAGAATTTTTATGCATTGACAATTATTCAATAGATATTTTAAAATTAGACAAAATAATTGAAAATGCATATTTTGAAATAACACACGTAGTACAAATAGTGTGTGTAATCTTTAAAAATAAATGAATATATTTTATTTCAAAAGTGTCTGTTAACAATATTTTTTTATATATGCATATAGATTTTTTCTTATATGCATATGAAGTACGGTAATAACGACAAAAAACAATTCCTAAATTTCCATTTCACGCAAACGTAGTGTGCGGTTGGTACATAATATAAAATGACTAGTGGCCGTCAGTGACTTCGTTCGCGTGGAGTTAGTTATGCTCCGCTCCTATTGGTCGCAGCATGATGTTATATAGCCTAAAGCCTTCCTGGATTGATGGGCTATTCAACGCAAAAATAATTTTTCAAATCGGACCAGTTGTTTTTGAGATTAGCGCGTTCAAACAAACAAACAAGCAAACAAACTTCAGCTTTATATATTAAGTAGTATAGATTTAGCTATATCATAGAAATTGAGTAATAATAATACACAATAGAAAAGAGAAGAACAGAAAAAAACCAGTATATTTTTATTTAAATTAAAGCAATACCTAATCAAGAAAAGCTATATACGTTACAAGAATATTTAACAGATAAATTCAATAAAAACACATAACTGTAAAGAAAGGTATACTTACAAAAAAAAAAAAAAAAGACATTTAATATACTAAAATACTTAATTATTTATAATACATTTATAATAATGAACAAATTTTAATCGGGTACCAATTAAAATAATATCAATATATTTAAAGAAATAGTTAATGAATGAATACTTAACAATTAATATAATATATATTATAATATAAAGAGATAGCAATTGAATAAACACTCACTCTAATACAATTAATAAAAATAAATGAATAAGAATTATATAAAACTTAATAAATAAATGGAAACATGAAGCGCTCTTCCTCTCTCTACTTATTTAAAACTTGCTGTGCCCAACAGGGTCCATAATTGTTTCCAATATTATATTATTATATTTACCACCTGTAACTGTACATTAAGGATTGCAATAAACGATTTGATTTGATTTGAATAATTATCTGATTGGCATATATCATTACAGTGGTTACGGCAATATTTTGCACATTACACATACAAACACACATCACATTGTATTTCTAACACATCACACACACATATTGTCACATACTGATGGACCTGCCAAACGTTATCCTATCCAGATTTCAATATTTCAAACTAAAATCAACAACAAAACAGGAAAAACAGGAAAATCAAAACAGGATAAGTTCTGACCAAAGTATACAAAAAAAAAAAGACACAAAAACCTAATAAGACCTATAACCAACGTTTTGGAACAAAATTTTGCCAAATCGGTGGAAGCGTTCACAGGTGATGCACTTACCAATGAAAAACATTTCGCGAGATAGCTAACATCTCCATATATTTTGCATTATTCACAAAGGCTTTATACTTACAGCAGTCGATTATAGAAAAATATGATGAACTGTCCAATTGTATCTTGGAATCAGGTATAATTTCCGGTCATGACTCAATAATGGTTTTATAAGGAAAAAAAAGGATGGACGCTTGTGCCTTTGAATTGACGATCGTGAAGCCTGCGGAGTGCGTCATCAAATTGATGCATTTCCTTTTGCTTCAATGAATCACCCCGAGGTTTACAAAAGTCTTTTAACCAGCTTTTTATATTGAAGTTTAACGCTCAATAAAGTGCTGTTTTTGCTATGTAATAACTAGATTAAAACTGTAATGGCTGGCAAGAATGTGGATTTTCACGAAAACATAAAGTTTATGTTGTTTTTTTATTTTAGCTTGTAATTTTTCTATCTATGCACTTTATGCCGATGGTCCCGGTTGCCATACGAATATGTAATGGTAGTCGTTACGGGTTGTTGGAGCCCTCAAAAGTCCAACAATTGGTCTAACTGTAATGCTTCGATATCTCCTCCGGTTTGTCGTCAGACAAACGGCTTGTTCGGTCAGACGAATTTTGCTAGATATAATAGAATATTATTATTTTACTTTAAAAAAAAAAAAAATAATAATAATAATAAACGTTTATTTGGAACAAGTTTTAGGACATAAGTTTACAAATTGAAACGAAGATAGCTACAAAAGTTAAAACTGTGGCGCAGCTATCGACGCCTAGCTAAACAATAAGTTATATTGTAGTTCCAGACTAATAATAAAGTTAATAATTAATTAAACTACATCCCTATGTGTGTATGTGTATGCGTTTGTGTGTGAATGCGTGTGTGTGTGGGTGTGTACGGTGTGTGTGTGTGTGTGGGGGGG